>NW_020870847.1:32500-46956 GCF_003789085.1 Penaeus vannamei
ACTTCTACATTATTTCTCTCCTCTATCTCTTCCACCTTCTCTTCCTTCTACGTTTATTTCTCTTCATCTATAATCCATCTCTTCTTTTCTGCGTTATTTCTACTCTACTCATTCCTCCACGTCTCTCACCACACACTATCTCTCCCTTCTACGATTATTTCTCTCCTCATCTCTTTTCCACGTTATCTCCCTTATACGTTATTTTCTCCCCATTCTATCTCGCTTGTACGTTAATTTATCTCTATTCTTTTTCCACCTTATCTCTCCCTTCTCCGTTATTTCTCTCCCCATCTCTCACTTCTACGTTATTTCTCTCTCCATCTCTCCCCTTCTACGTTATTTCTCTCCTCATCTCTTCCACCATCTCTTTACTCACTTCTACGTTATATTATTCTACTATGGCATCCTATATATATTTCTCACTGGTCTACGTTATTTCTCTCCTCATCTCTTCCTTCTGCGTTACTTTCTCTTCCCCCTTAACATTCTGCGTTATTTCTATCACTACACTCTCTCCTTCTCGCGTTATTTCTCTTCTCCCTTGGATCCTACTCCCTTCTACGTTATTTCCCTCCCTCATACTCTTCACGTTCTCTCTTCTATATGTATTTTCTCTCCTTGATCTCTCCCTTCTAACCGATACATATTCTACCTCTCTGATATCTCTTCCATCAGTTCTCTCCCTTCTTGCGTTATTTCTTCTCCTGATGCTCTCCCTTCTACCGGTTATCTTCCACTCCTCATCTCTTCCGCCTATTCTATTCTACCCTTCACTAAGGTTATTTCTCTCACCTATCTACACTTACACCATTCTACGAATTACTATTCCTACAACACTACATACATACATCTCACCGAGAACTACTACGAGTTATTTCTCTCCTCATCTCTTCCACGCTTCCTCCCTCTACGTTATTTCTCTCCTCATCTCTTCCATTCTCTCCCTTCTACGTTATTTTTCTCTCCCCATCTCTCACTTCTACGTTATCTTCTCTCCATCTCTCACTTCTGCGTTATTTTATCTCCTCATCTCTTCCACTCTTCCACTTCTACGTTATTTCTCTCCCCATCTCTCACCTTCTTGTCTATATTTCTCTTCCCAATCTCTCCTTCTACTTTAATTTTCTCCCCATCTCTCTCCTTCTACGTTATTTCTCTCCCCATCTCTCACTTCTACGTTATTTCTCTCCTATCTCTCACTTCTACGTTATTTCTCTCCTCATCTCTTCCACCTTTCTCTCCCTTCTACGTTATTCTCTCTACCCATCTCTCACCTTCTACTGTTATATTCTCTCCCCATCTCTCCCTTTTACTTTATTTCTCTCCCCATCTTTCTCCTCTTCTACGTTATTACTTCTTCTCTCATCTACTCCATCTCTTACTCTCACTTCTACGCTATATTTCTCTTCTACTCTCTATCCACCTTCTCTCCCTTCTACGTTATCTCTCTCATCCTTCCACCTTCTCTCCCTTCTACGTTATTTCTCTCCCCATCTCTCCCTTCTACGTTATTTCTCTACCCCATCTCTCACTTCTGCGTTATTTATCTCCTCATCTCTTCCACCTTCTCTCCCTTCTACGTTATTTCTCTCCCCATCTCTCACCTTCTATGTTATTTTACTCTCCCCTTATACTCTCCCTTTTACTTATTTCTCTCCCAATATCTCTCCATTCTAAGTTAATATTTCTCTCATTACCCATTACTCTCATCTTTCTACTCTTTTTCTTCTCCCTTATCTCTCATTCTACGTTATTTCTCTCCATTCATCTACTCCATCGTTCATCCTCCCTTCTAACGTATATTTCTTTCCTTTCCATTCTACTCACTTCTACGTCATTTCTCTCCCTATCTCTCATACTTCTACTTAAATCTATCTCTCCTCATCTCTTCCACGTTCTCATCCCTTTCATAAACGTTATTTCCATCTTCACTCAATCTCTCACTTCTACTGATTATTTCTACTCCTCATCTCATCTCACATTACACTTTACTGCTCCTATCTTCCTTTCTTTTCCTTTCCCCTTAGTTATTCCCCAGGTTTCGCTTCCTGAGGTTCCAGGTAGTTCTCCATAGGTAGCAAAGCAGTATAGGTCTTTCTCTGTTACCTCATATTAGTAGGTCGTTAGAGAGCTCTCTCGGTACTTAGCTCTTCCGGCCGCAACTCAGACAAGGCCCCGTGCGGTAGAGAACCCTTATGTTAGTCAGCGGTCTATGATTATGATCACTGCTTACACATAGTGAGTTATGAAAACAGTGTGTGTACGTAGCTTATCGTGCACAAATGACATGTTTTCAGTGTAATACTAATTATTAACTAATGTGCCGGGCTTGTCGCTGTGCCACTGTTGTGTGATGTTGTATACATACATACATGTATAATGTATGTACGTGCACCCTATACAGCGTAAAACACACACATATACATAAATAATGAAACAGGAGAAACAACACACACACACACACAACAAACAACGCAAACAACACTTCACAACCACACACACAAACATTCATATCTGCACATACGTGTTCATACGCATGTGTGTGTGCGAGTATGTATGCGTGTGCATGTGGACGTGCATGCCCGCGCGTGCGCGTGCGCATCTCGGCGAGTGCCAAACCAAACCACCTGTCTATCGCCTGAGACCGAGGCGGACAGCAAGCGCCTGCAAGCCTTTGTTCTCTCGTCTTCCTTCATACCTCATCGCCTGCTTTATCTTATTCTGTTTTTTCTTCTCGTCTCTTCGTTTAGTACATTTTTAGCCCTGTTGGAGAAGGGAGGGAGGGTTGAGATGCAAGGTGAGGTGAAGTGGTGAAGAGGTGAGAGAAAGAACGTTAGAGGGTGGTGAGAGTGGTAGTGGTGGGATGGCAACGAAACGTAGAGGAGGATGAGGGAGGGGAAGGAGCGAGAATGCAAGGGTAGAGGGAGGAGGGTAAGAAGGCAGAAAGACAGGGTGGAGAGGAAGGAGAAAGAGGGAGAAGCGAGAAGAGGAAGGAGGGTAGGGGAGGAGAAAGGAGGTAGAGGGAGGAGGATGTGAGAAGTAATGAGGAAGGCGATGAGAAGGAATGGGGGGAAGGCAAGGAGCAAGAGGAGAGAGAAAAGAGGGGAAGAGATCTTTACGAAAAAAATAGCAAGAATAGAAAATAGAAGTATGTACTTATTAGAGGCAATCAAAAGAGTAATGGTGGGCCAAGTAATATGTAGGGGGATGGTGGTCATTTAAAGATGATAAATAAATCGTAAGGAAATGCGTGTAGTGTGGGGTGATAAAGCCGGAACACAGAGAGAGAGATTATGTGGAGAGAGAGATAGGTGCAGGTGTGCGGAGGCCGAGAGGGCGGCGAGAAAGGAACGCAGGGGCGATTGTGTCGGTGAGTACAGGTGCTGTATTCTACTCAACTGGTGAGGACTGTGATGAGAGAAAGGTGGTGTCAAAAGTTGTAGGAGGACCGGGAGGAGGGGGACGACACTGTGTTTGGGGAGTTGTGTGTTTTTGTGGTGTGTTTTGGTGTGTGTGGTGGTGGGGTATGGTAGTGGGCTTGTCGTGTGGTATGAGACACAAAGGGAGAGCGAGGGAGGAGGCTGGGCAGGGATGCATGTCTACGTCAATTGAAGATTGTCATAGCTGATTGACTCAAGGACAGTGCATGTGTGTCCGCAATTCCGGGGGGAATTTTTTCTTTTGTGGAGTTTGGCAAACCGGGGGCCGCGAACAGTTTTCGGTGGCTGTGTGGTGCCGGGGGATGGTTTTTTGGGTGCGCGGTGTAGTGGGGTTACCGCGCTGGGGGGGGAGGGAAGGGGCAGAGTAAGTAGACGATTTAACTAGGGCGATGGAGGGGAGGTAAAGCGGGGGAAATAGAGAGGGGAGGTGGTGACGGTAAGGAGAGAGGAGACTCTAGGGGGAGGGAGACAGTAAGACGATGGGGGGGAGGTAAAGCGTGGGAGATAGAGGTGATAGAGACGGTAAGGGGGAGGTAGAGGGGGAGAGACAGTAGAAAAGGATAGGTTGGAACGCGGCTTTGAAGATAGAGGTGGGGAGACAAAAGAAGAGATAGAACGAGAGGGGTGAGGGAGAGCGTGGAGGGGGCGGTTGCGGTGGCCGAGACGGGAGAGCGGGAGGGGGCCAGGTTGGGGTGGGCGAGAGGCGCAGAGCGTGGAGGGAGAGAGTTGGAGTTGGCCCTAGAAAGCGAGGGCTAGAGTGAGGATGGAGGTAGTTTGCTGGTGTGTTTGCGCGTGTGGTGTAGTGGTGAGGAGGGGAATACGGAGCAGAGGGGGGTGGGTTGAAAGAGGGGCGGAGAGAGCGGACCCAGAAGGGCAGGGAGAATGGTGAAAAAGGTATGGTGGGAACAAATATAGACACAAAATTATAATGCGTATATGTATACTAATGGTGATGTGATGTTACTATACTAGTATCAACTGGTGGTTATTATATACCTTAACCTATATATATATATAATATATATATATGATATATATATATATATACAGAGAGATGATGGATGCACGAGAGGGAGTGATATAGAGGAGTGAGACGATACAGAGAGAAGATGAGATAGAGAGAGAGAGATAGATATATAGTAATATATATAATCAGTATAATATACTAGAGTGACAGAGAGATGAGTGACTCCAATTAGCATATATACGTATATATATATGTAGAACATGCTTGGTAGCTACAACATTCCATAACCTCCAACCTAAGCATCATGAGCTTGCGCTCACATGCATATTCCGTATAGTATGTAATTAACCAGCAATCCATTACTATCGGAACAATGCTCACCCAACAACCAACCATATTAGCAAATATTACTGCTACTATTGCTTTATAAATGTATCCACTTGTATAGGATACTTACTCAGTCGATACACATAAATGTACTGATGACTATTACTGCTATAGAATTGACGCAATATGTTAATCCTACAGGTGACCTAATATGCCTGCACGGACTTCATTGATACAGGTAACAGGCTCAATATTAATAGCCGGAGTACCTATGCGACCAGGATCTTCAAGTATTATTTACAGACTAATTAGGCTAGAGTGAGGTAAAGACCGTCTTGCCAATTATTAGGACAACTAAAGTGAGATTGGCAGTGCTCTCAGCAGGCTTGCTTTAAGGGATCAAGAACTACGGTGTACAGCCTCTTCGGATTAATTGCGAGCATCTCACAAATCACGATATTCGATGGCATCTCAACTTTACTGAGTTCCTACTAAAATTTCCATACTCAGACAGCCAACTATTGGTATTACACTGTATTACGTTCTTGGTGATATTATAACCCTCATACGTTTATATAGTCCACCACATGGCTAAGGAAGTAATCTGTTAGTCCTAATAACTTGATTATGAAAAATCTGGTAACATTTATTACATGATGACAAACTACCAATTGCGCCATAAATGTTATTCTTCTTATTAGTGTAGTCATAGGTGCGGAATCCAAACATGTTTCTAGCTACAAACATGCATTGAATAATTTTTTCCTATGGCTAATAGTGGCCTATTTAATGTGACAACTCCCACAACCTACGGGTCTACCATTCCTGGCACTTCATTATCATTGTATATCGGAGGCGAAATTCATCTCTGGACCCTCAAGTCTGGAATCGTCAGTAAGTACCACCTCTACCAATTGATCCTCGGATCTCTCGTGAGAACCACTTATACACATAGGGGCATTTTTCGGACTCCTCTCCCTAGCATTTGATAAAACTAACTAAATGTAGTTCAAAACAGGGAAAAGTAATCTACTAATAAACATGTAAGCATATATATAAATATGACAATCTGAGACGTGCTATGTAGGTTAACATAGCACATTGCGCAATACCAAATACTTATAATTCACGGTCAACTTATGTTTAAGCTATGTGAGGACAGTAAGTCTAATATTATATAAAATAAGCGAGACTAACCAACTAATTATATATCACTTTTTAATAATATAATCATACAACTTCTATATTATGATCTTATATATGTTCACTATTATACAGCCTCCCTTCATTGTTACTTATACTAAATTATCCAATACTATACATCAGAATATTGATACCCACAGTGAAAAATCCCGTGGCATAATATATAGTGATTTCGGTATTAGTTATTGGTATGGAAAGTGCTTACAAATCCGCACCCGAAGATATAATAAAAGGCTTGGATAATAAGCTGAGTTATTCGCATCAACTAATTGCCTCTTCTACAATATAATAATATAGCTTTAAATATATCATACTATCAGTGAAGCTATGAACTAAAGAACCATCAAGTGGGCTAAAAGGTTAATGAATGAGTCTCTAAAAATGGACCTTTTAATGAACAGTACTCAAGTTTTACGAATAGAGTTAATTGTATCATGGTGGCATCTAAGCTTAAATATGATTATAGTATTAATTAATATCAACAAAAGATCTAACAGGGCTTATCCCGTGAATGAAATCTTGACATTTACCTTAACTGTCACTCACACTAAGATTATGAATGATGGATTAACTATATCAATATTTACAGCTACTTAGCTAATAGTGCCTTTTCAGCTTCTATATGCATTAATGGTTTACGTAAAGTATTATACTAATATACACTATAACCTTCTATTCAACAACCACAAATATAATAATCGATAAATGACACTTGTGACTATAGACAATTAAATATATTGAGAGTACTATATACAGCTACTGGTGCGTAAAAAACACTGAGTGCGCTCTTAGCGGAGTAATTTCCACCTACTATCAGCTTAATGGTGGTGGGCTGCGTGCTCTGGTTTATTATTGGCTGATTGTTGTACAAGTCTCAAGTCACTGGCCGTGAAAACCGCTGGCGATTTAGCCTGGAATGTCCCCGAACGCTGGTTAATCATACTGCACATACAGTATAATCATCGTTCTCTACAAGCGCCAGAGGTGGTCATCTAGCACTATAGAAGCAGCTTTACCGGCACCTCGTGCTGAAGCAATTAAATAGTTAGACTTCGGCTGGTCAAGTGAACGGCCCTGCGACCCGGGGATCGTGAGACTCGTCAAATCCCCCGCGTGGAAACTCCGCGACCTTTATACGTATAGATATACCAGGTGTCATTATGTGTTAGTAGAATAGTTCAATACATTAAAATGTCATCTTGTTTTAGGTCAAATCCTATTCCATTCAAAGGAATTGTGCACAGATTAATTTAAATCTAATTTATCTGTGATTGTTTATTGTGTTTTTAATTGCCCTATAACGTCAATAATAGACACTTAACATAAAGGTTTTAAAAATAGCATGATATTAGTAATGCCCATACTGGGTCTTCCCAAACTTATTAGATAAATAAAGGAAAAATTGAGGTTCAATCACTTACATTGTATATATAAGTAAGGTAGAATTTTAGCGAAGAATTATAGTAACAATCATTACATAACTATATGTATATAACTTACATAATATAATACTTATATTACTTATATAAATACATATATAGATATATATTTAATATAAATTCACCACCGATATATACTGAATGGAGAATCAGATTGAGAGAGCGATAGCGAGAGAGATAGACGGGGGTGTGCGCAGGTATATACCTATCGTGTTAAGGCAGGCTATACGACACGTGATTAAGGAAGATCGGTCAGAGTATTTGATCAGCATACGAGTCAGCTTATATGTATCGGGCGCAGTCAGGCAACGATATCCTTTCAACGCTAGTGCTAGCAAATCTTATTCAAGTCAACCTCGTGGGGAATACAGATCCTATGGGTGACGTCTGCTCGCAGATGCGACTCGATAAGCAAATAATCTACCTCGCTGCCCTGAGTCTATTATTATCAAATCATCTAAAGAGAGCTAATGGAGAGACGAGAATTAAATGACAAGCTATCGGCGTACATATATATGTATAGCGATACAACCATACACACACACCACCACACACACACGACCAACACACAGACAACACACGGTAGACATATGTTAGGTAAGTAGATATACTATAGCGAAGGTAACTGGGAAGGTGAGGGGAGGAGTTAATAGTGGACGAGGTGAATAGAGGGAGAGGTAGTATAGGATCGAGAGTAGAGAGGGCATACTACTGTAATTGGCGAGGAGGTTAAGAGGGTACGGGCCGAGAGGTTGAGATCAGGAGACGAGATAGAGACAGGAGAGTACTGAGATTGACCGAGATGAGGAAGAGAGAGAGCATCAAGAGAGAGAACTCGTATTGTACGAGATCGAACGGTAAGATGACAATGCCTGATCCCTTTAATAAGACGACTGCCTAGTAACCGCAGAGAGAGCCTATCCTATGGCGAGACAAGAGATGGGGATGGGAATTAGGGTGAGAGGGTAGAGAGAGAGTCGGGTAGTAGGAGTAGAGGAGGAGGCGTAGGAGAGACAGCTAGAGGGAGGAGGAGGAGAGAGAGGAGAAGGAGGGGGAAGGAGGTTAGAGCGGAGGTGAGAGAGAGTAAGAGATGAGAGGAATAGACGAGCGAAGACGATAGACTAGCGATGATATGATTGATAATTAATGATGAGAGGTTAGAGAGATAGTTAAGATTACTGAGAGAGATAGAAGACCCGAGAAGAGAAAGTTAAGGATAATGAGAGAGATGTAGTGAGGGAAGGAGGTGGAGAGAGAGAGAGATGAGGGGTTAAGGAGGAAGAGAGAGAGATAGAGTGAGGAGACGAAGGGGAAGAAGAGGAAAAGTAAGAGGAAGAGAAAAGGAAACGACGGAGATTGGATAACGACATGAGGCGAGAAAAGGGTGTAAGAAGTTCAGGAAAAGAAATATGAAATGGACGATAGATTATGAACGATAAATAACGAATGATGAATAACAAAATATGAATAAAGGATGAACGAACGATGGAGAACGTAAATAGGGGAAAAGAGAAATAGTAAAATATAAAGAAAAAAGGATAACAAAAACATGAAAAAGAAAAGAATAAATAGCAAAGAGAAGAATACTTACCAAACAGGAGGAGAAAGAGGACAAAGAAAACTAGAGGGAAGAAGAATGACAGGAAGAATTAAAATGTATAGGAATAAGGAATGGAACAGAGAAAATGAAAAAAGAAGAAGGACAAAAGAGAGAAGGAGGAGAACTAACTCGAAAGAAGGAAATCCGAGGGATATATAGGAGCAGATAAATGCGCAAGAAGCATGAATCCAAGGAGCCGACATCCTACAGTCCACAGAGTAGATGAGAGAAGAGAGACAAAGAATAAGGGAGGAAGAAGAAGAGCGACAGAAAGTAAAAGACGGAGACAGATAACCAAATGAGACAAGAAAGAGGAGTGAGAGAAAGGGGAAAGGAAAGGAGGAAGAATGGATAACGAAAATGGAGGAATAAAAGGGGAAGTGAAAGACAAGGGAAGAAGAAGGATAAGGGATAACGAAGGATGCTAAACGGTGCATAATAAGCAGGCGATAACGAACGATAGATTATGAGCGATAGATAACGGATGGTGAACAATGGTGAACAACAGATAAAGAGCAACGGACATGGAGGACGGAGATAAGGGAAGAAAAGGATGGGTAAGAAACAAAGGGAAAGAAAAAAAGAGAATAACGAAAATGTACAAAGAAGAGAAAAGAAATGATGAAATAACAGCAAGGAAAAGAATACTGTCCGAACATAATAGGAAAAAATAAGATAAAATAAAACAAGCAAGGAACGAAGAGAAACGACGAAAGGGAGAAGAAGGAAAGGAAAGAGCGATAATAAAATGGAACGAAACAGCAATAAAAGTTGACACAAGGTTGTTGCCTTGAGGATCTGCCTTGAAAAAGGACCGAGGAAAGGGTCACCTCTGCGCATCAATCTTTCAAGGAGAGGTCAAAGAGAGGTCAAGGAGAGTTGGAGGGTTAAAATTTTGATTAATTATATAAGAGTGGGGGGAGGGGGGAAAGTTGAGTATATGGGGAGAAGTTCAACTATTTTGAAAATGGGGATCTTTGGGTTGAATATAAGAGTGGGGTGGGGGTGGTGGGGAAGTGAGTATTTGGGAGAGAAATTCGAGCTACCTTTTGAATACATAGAGAAAGGGAAGGACCCAAGTATCTGAATTATACCTTAGTAGATCAATGAATATAGTAGTTGTATATTTAGGAAAGTCTGTAAAATCTAGGAGCCCAAACTCCAAGTCCTAGGGGAAAATCACCGTAGCATATCTAGGGGAATATCAAAAACCTTGAGGACGGCCGCATATCTAGGGGAGAATCTAGAAAACTTGAGGGGAAAGTTGCGTATCTGCGGGGGGGAAACCTCTAACATTAACGGAAAAAACTGATCTAGATATTGAAAAAAATCAAATCAAGGGGACGGGTCTTATATCTAGGGGAAAAAAACGAGAGACTTCCTGTAGCAAGAATTCCCTTTCTTTATAATGGTCCATTAGAGAAATGAAAGATTGGGGGAAATAGGCGTTTCTTCGGGGGAGAAAAGACCATAGAACGATCAAATTAATACTAGCGATAATTTTGGTTCTCATGATGATGGAGAACAAAACAATAATAATGACAGGAATATTCGGAAACCAATGCAGTGCCAATGACATTCAAATCAGCAGTTATATCAATGTAATAGTGATAAAAGGGGCAATGATAATAACAACTGATTTAAAAAGATTAAAAATATAGACAATAATGATAGTAATATAGTATATGTTTAATAATAATAGTAATATAATTATAATAATTAATGATTAATAATGATAATAATAATAACAGAGATAATAAAAATATTAAAAATAATATAGACAACAGTAACAATAACAATAATGATAACAACGATAATAACAATAAATAATAATGATAACAATGATAATAATAATGATTGTAAAAATAATAGTGATAACAATAACGGTAATAGTAATAGTAACAATAACAATAATGATAATAATGATGATAATAATGATAATAATGATAATAATTGATGATGATGATGAAATAATAATGATAATAATAATAATAATAATAATAATAATAATAATACCATTATCAGTATTATCATTATTATCATTATTAATAATAATAATAGCAATAACAACGACCACCGACTTACGACTTATGACCTCTAACTTACGACTTACGACCTATGACCACCAACTTACGACCCACGACGCGACCTATACGACCTGTAAACCACCCACAACCCCTCTTATTCTAGAATCTTAGGAAGTAGGATTTACAACTTTTCTCTCTATCGTCACCCAAGTGTCAGTTTAAATGTATCGCCAATGTAGGCTTAAAGATGCAAGTGAATTTCTGTTGTATTTTTGTAATATTGTTTATTGTTGTTTGTGTTGACATTGTGTTCTTTGTAGGTGCTGTTGTTATGTTGGATCAACTTGGTGCTTTGTCATTGGGTCTGTTTTTCTTAGATAATGTTGTTGTTGTCATCTTGTCTCTCTAGTCATTGTTGTCTGTGTCAATGATAATCTCTCTTGTTTGTATGTTCTTTGTTCTTTATGTCCTATTCTGTGTGTTTTCGTATGTATTTTGTTACCCTGGCTGCTGATCATTGTTTTTGTTGACTTTGTTCATTGTTTTGCTTGTTGTTGTCTCTTGTCTAGTGGTTGTTTTGTTAGTGTCATCTGTACAAATCTTCTCTCATCTGTTGTATTTGTTATTAGTTGTCTTTGTTGGCGTATTAGAGCCATGTTATTAGTATGATTGCTCTTGTTCTCGTCATTGTTGTATTTTATTATTGTCTTGTCTTTGTCTCTTGTCATGCTTTGTCTTTTGTCTTATGTTATTTGATTGTTTATGTGGTGCCGTTGTTGTTGTTGTTTTGTTTGTCTTTTTCCTGGTCTGTTTATTGCTGTGTTTGTTTGAGCTTTTTCCTTCGGTATCTTGTGAGTATCATCTGCTCTCTCTTGAATTCTGTCACGTTATTTTTGCTATGTTGTTTTCTCTTTGTGCTAACTGTGTTTTGTGTTTTGTTTCTCTTTGTGTGAATGCGTTTTTGGCTCTCTCACCTGTATTGTCTTTGTCATCTTGCTGGACCTGTCGATATTTTTATATCTCTCATTTTTACTTTGCAGCTTTGCTGCTTTCATTCGCGTTTATCATTTCCCTACTAGGCGTTCTATAGCATTTCCCGCTGGCTTTTTCTCACTACTTTGCATCCGGGATTTTTGCGTGTGATTTAGCGACGTGCGGCTGGGATCGGCGATGGCGAATTATGATTTCAAATTGAATAAAGTTTCGCTGGGATATCAGCGCGTAATCTTGATGATTGAATAGTATCATGGCGATGACAATATCAAACTCGCAGGTTCAGATATCATAAGTGTTAATTTGGTGCGTGGATTATGCATTATCAACTCAGCCGGCCACTGCACACGCCACCCACCACGCACTGTGCCAGTCAAACTTCGGATAGTCTATACAACCCAGTAATGGCAATTTGCTGCATACAAATACCAACACCTCTGACCCACAACAATACACATACATACACAGCGACACCTACACCTGAATACAACCTGCACATCGAGCAAATCCCAATGTGCTGATGCTGTCGTTGGACCCTGATCACGCTCACGGTATACTATGTATGTGTTATATATAGGATTAGTCAATAATATATATATCAGGTATTATATTTAATAAGCTCTCTCACCCCTCTTTTATCATAAAGTTAGAGCTCTAGATCCGGAGTTAAATATAATTTTCAACAATAAATAATAACCGTGTATTTTTATATTACTCTCTATTCTACGGCTCTATTATATTTAACACTATATATAATATATATATATTATATATAATATATATATATATATATATATATAACCGATAAACATCGCCTCGACAGTAAGTTCTTATACGTCGCGTATATTATATATATATACCGTAATTGTTTAACCGATATCTCCATTACCACCTATAATATCAATGTCTTTATACTATTAGGCTTATGTATCTATCTATAATCATAGTCTATCGGATAAGTTCTGAAATATGAGCATATAATTCTCAAAAAATAATATATTACGCGAACTATGAACAACTAATAATATAGCAATTAATCCGAAAATTTCTATATTATATGAAGTATCATCGTCCTTATATATATATAATGTATATATAATTTCGAGGAATAAAGAGAAAAAAACATAAGAAACCACACGTAGTGGTTATTACTATCAGGCATTATATAATGTGTAGTCTGTGAGTTGTTGTGTGCTGATACTTGTGATGTGTTGTGGTGATGCGTGTGTGATGTGTGTGGTGGCTGAGTGTGTAGAAAAAAACATAAATACACAAAAAATCTTTGTGTCAGTTGATGAGAAAAAAGAATTTTTTTTTTGTCTTTTAGGCTCTTACCGTCTGCGTGACAAAGATGAGAACGATAAAAAGTTATCGTGGGCAGGATCATTAATTAACTAATGATATATCTGCATTCAGTTGCTTTATGATGTCCTGTTGTTATCAGCTTGTGTTCGTCCTCGCTCTCCCAAGTCCACCACCTCTCCCCTCCCACCTCTTCAACCTTCCTATAATTAGATATAATGGTACTTATATAGTATAATAATTTATCCTATAGGTCTATTCACTCCTCACTGTGCATTATACTACCCATAAGGTCTATAATATACCCCTTACTACTTATTACCTAACTAATGTGGGTATTTTCCTACTTACTCAATAGCCTATTTGCACTTATTCTTATTCATACCCATTCTTATTCACCCGTTGCATCCCGCTCTCCTCATATATCTCGTTTACATATATTAATTTTTAGTTATTGATCTTTTATCTCCAAATACAAATTAGTTGTGAGCTTACTATACATATATATGCTAGTATAGTACACTTATTATACAACATATACTATAGCAGCTTATACTTCTCCCCTTATATATATTACTACTATACCTTATTTTAACTCATCTATATACTTCTATAATATACATATCCCTAATTATATGTATACCGTATACCTTTTATATATTATATATTATATATATGCTATGTACTGTATGCATGTATGTACTTGCTGGTCCACACTATACAAATCTCATCTTGTACTATACTTGTATCTCTTCTACTCACCCTTCTCTATTTAGGTCATTATATTCCCTATCTTGCATCGTATTCAATATATTCTCCACCTACCTCTAATTATATATCTGTTTTCTACCTTACCTATATATATATTTAGTTGTTGATAGGTGCTGTGTTAGTTTTGCTCATAGTGGAGACCCTGTGTGTGTGTGATGTTTGATCGTGTGTGTGTGTTCCGATATATCTCCCCAGCCAACCGTCTGTGCGTGTTTGTGAGTCGTGTCCGATAGTGTGTCAGTTGTGTTGCTGTTGTCGTGCATTGTAATGTGTGGTGTTATTGTGTTGCTGTTGTGTGTGTATGTACTGACCCCCCCGATTTCCCCATCTATATGAAATAAATGTTTAGTGTAGTGTGCCCTCGATTTGAGGTGAGTGCGTGCTGTG
>NW_020870847.1:49532-52032 GCF_003789085.1 Penaeus vannamei
ATTATCATTATCATTTTCATTATACTCGTTATCATCAGTATCGCTAATATCATCATTATCATTATCATAATTCTCATCATTATTATGATTTTTCTCGTCGTTATTACTATCTTTATCATCCTTAATACAATCATTACTGACATTGTTATTTTTATTGTCATTATTATTATCACTGTTATTAACATTATCATGATTGTTATTATTACTACTGTTATCGATATCATAACCATTATCATCATTACTATTATCACTATTGCTGTTATTACTATTGTCATCATTATTACTATCATTATCATCATTATCATTACTATCATTATTGTCATTATCATTTTTATCATTGCTGTTATGATTACTTATATAATCATTATTATATTATCTTATTATCATCATTATCATCATTATCATTAGTATCGCTATTACTGACATTACCATCATTATCAAAGAATGGTTCTAATTATTCTTATCTATTCATATATCATTATCAACCCCCTCCCCCCACCTCATCTTTTATAAAAAAAAAAATTATGATAATTAAGAAATCAACAATCTAATTCACATAGAAGGAATAAACAGAATTAATCATAACACTGGTATACAATTATTTCAATTACCGTGATTTTGTACATCAAACATCATCCTCATTTTTATTAAACTTTTTAGAATCTGGAATTCAACATATCTCTCACCCCCCCCCCCCTTAAAAAAAATCTAGTGCGTAAACAATTAATCTAAATATAGTGTCATTATTATTATTGTAATTTTCAAGTTTTTATCTTTTTATAATTATTCTTTTCTTTAACTGGAACACGCCATCCCCATCCCCCCTCCCCCCTCAAAAACATTTACCATAATAAATAAAGTAAGCAAAGTAAATAAACAGATAAACATGAAGTAAATAAATGCTAATAAAGAAATAAATGATAGATAAGTAGATAAATAAATTATTCAACAAATGAAAAAAAAAAAAGCAAAACAAATAAACCAAACAAACAAAAATAGACAAACAACACAAAAAAAACGATAACAACAACAAAAGCGAAGCCTCGCCCCCGCAACGGCGCCAAACTGCTGCGCGAAAAACGGAACGCGGGAACGGAGACCTTCTTCAGACCTTGGCGCGGGAACGGCAGCGAGACACTCGTTCGTTCGCGCGTCGCAGGCCCAAGGAACCACCCCCACCCCCCAGGAACCCTCCCCAGGAACACCCGCCCAGGAAGCCCCAGGGACCCCCCCCCAGGAAACTCCCAAGGAACCCACCACCCAGGAACCCCCCCAAAGAACCCACCCAAGGAAATCCCCCAAGGATACCCCCTCAAAGGGGGAACCCCAAGGAAATCAAATAACCCCCAAGGAAACCCACCCCCAAGGAACCCCTTCAAGGAACCCTTCAAGGAAACTCCCAAGGAAACGCTACCAAGGAAACCCCGCTCGACGACATTAACATCATAAGTCACAGCTGAGCGTAATTAGGGGAAGTAGGTTCTGATGCGTGGGGTGTTTTAAGATGGGGGGGGGGGGAGGAGGAAGGTGGGAAGGGAGGGGAAATGGCGAGGGAGAGGTGGAATGGGGTTGGGGAGGAGGGAAGGGAGGGGAGGTGTAGAGGGGAGAGGGAATGGGGTTGGGGAAGGGAAGGGGAAGGGGAGAGGATGGAGGTCTGGAGGGGAGGGGGAATGGGAAGGGAGATGTGGAATAGGGTTGGGGAGGAGGAATGAGGAAAGGAGAGATGTGTGGAGGGGAGAGAAGGGAGAGGGGGGTAAGGGTGAATAGGAAAGGAGAGGGAGGAGGAGAGGGAAAAGGGTGGGGAGACAAAACGGGAAAGGGAAACAGCCGGGGAGAGGGAGCGGGGATGGAGGGGAGGAGAGGGAAGGGGTATGAAGGGGTTGAGGAGGAACGTACATTTGATTAGCTGTAAGTATGTATGCGCATTTACGTATGCGTGTGTGCTTTTGTACTTGTATACTATATACTCTTATGTATCTGTTTGTATATACATATACATATTTGTGTATGCATGTGTTGAATATATGCGTGTGTACGTAGGTCCCATGTACATGTACTTCTATCTACATACCGTAAACGTTCACATCTGAATATCTTCCATGAATCTGATAATATCTGAATTAGCAAGTATGTGACGACATGTGTTCGCTAATTATGTGTCAAAAACAATGCTTTAATTACCTTGTCATGCTCTAACGCCATTAAAGGGTGTGAGGCTCCTCCCTCCCCCCCCCCTTCTCTCCTTCTCCTCTTCTTCCTTTCTCCTTCCCTCTCACTCCCTCTTTTCCTCTATATATTGTCTTTTCGCCCCCTCCTTTTTTTTTCTTTCTCACTCACTCTTCCTCCTCCATGTTCTCTTTTCGCTCCCCTTTCTTCTCTTCTCCCTATTCCCCTTTCCTTTCACCATTTTTTTTCTTTAGCCCTCCTCTGCCTTCTGTTTTCTACTGACTCCCCTCCCCCTCTCTCCCTCTCACTCCAAGACTAGAGAGAGAGAGTAGGA
>NW_020870847.1:67032-72032 GCF_003789085.1 Penaeus vannamei
GGTCAGTGATATGTTGTGATATGACATAATAGGAACAAATCTAACAAATTTAAAACCCATATATCTTTCAAAACTGCTTTGCCCCTTTTCACACATTTTAATGTCTACGGATTTTCGGATGTGTCTTTTTTTAATTTCCGGATATTTGGGTGTCCTTATCCCATCTCCGGATTTTTGGATGGGCATGTCCCATACCCGGATTTTTGGGTGTGTAGTTTTCCATTTCCGGATTTTGTAATTTTTTTCTCATTTCTGGATTTTTTATTATGTCTGTTTTTATTTCCAGATTACCGATTATGTTTCTTCCCCATGTCCGGATTTGTTAGTATGTCTTCCTCCAATTCTCGGTTCTTTAACATTTTCGGATGTTGAGGGTTTTTTATCCAATTTCCGGACTTTTAAGTATGTCTTATTCCCATTACCGCATTTTTAGTGTTTTTCCACCATTTTCGCATCTCTGGGTATATCAAGAATATTTTTTTCTCTCAAGTCCACCAGGTCACGGTCAAGGTCATCATGAAAATAGATTATGACTTGGTAATCTCATTGCTGATAAGTAAGATTAATTCGGTAGTAAAGAACGTTTGATATTCTTAGCTAACTGAGGCCTTTAAGCTCGTGTCACTATCGTGTCGACATATTCCTGAACTTAGGATTTTATTTATTATTTCATTATAATCATTATTGTTGTTGTTGTTGTTGTTGTTATTTTCATTATTATTATTATCATTATTATCATTTTATGCTCTGGATTTATGGGATCTTTTTTTCAAGTTCCCGGATATGAGATTAACATTTTTGGGGAAGTTCCTTTTTTTTCTTTTTTTTAGAAGTTCCTCGACATTTCCCTTTATTCTTTCTTTTCCTTTTTTATCCCGGGATTAAGGTGTCCTCGGTTTGGGGTCATAGTGGTTCAACCTCGTCTATAGAAAGTATGAGTACCCCCCCCCCATGTATATAAATATTGTAAACAGAGGTGATAATTCCGCAGCGGCTTGAATGATTGAATTGATGACTACTTGAATTACTTCATTGGACGTCTTAAGACTTGACGGGTTATTGAAATGAAATTACAGTGGTTGTTGATTTTAGGATATGTCTTGTTCATCATATTACAATATTTGCTGGTGATTAGGTGTAGTATTCTGTTCTTTTCTCTTTTACTGAACCGACTTTGAGAGAGAGACAATTTGATGATAATAGAAACAATGATGACAATAATGATAATAATGATAATAATGATAATAATATAATAATAATAATAATAATATAATAATAATAATGATAATAATAATAGTATGATAACAACAGCAACAACAATGATGATAGCAACAACAACAATAATAGTAATAATAGCAATAATGATGATAATAACAATAATGATGATGATGTGATGATAATAATAATGATAATAATAACAATGATAATAATAATAATAATGATAATAATAAAAGTGCAAAATCGACATAAATACAACAAAATTATTAACAGTAATAAAGATAATAATGAGAAATATTACGAGAGGTATTTCCTAAAGGACATCAAACAAACAAAGCATTATGCTTCTAGCAATAGCAGCCTTTTAAAGTCTTTGAAAATTAACTCTCGTTTCCCCTCTTTGGCAGAACACAAAAGATCCAAATAAGAGAGGGTTCTCTCTTTATAAAGTTTCAATGCAATTACCTCTCTATTTACTACTATTTTTCTTTCCCTCTTTATTACCTTTGTTATTAATGTCTCCCTTTATGTTGACGGCAATTGAGTTTGGAATTACAAAACAGTGTTTGACTCCGCGATGTGCACAAGTGTTGACATATTTATATACACTCACGTGTGCACGTATACACACAAAGAAAAAGGGAAAGAAAGAGAGAGTGTGTGTGTTTTTGTGTGTGTGTGAATGAGAGAGAGAGAGAGAGAGAGAGAGAGAGAGAGAGAGAGAGAGAGAGAGAGAGAGAGAGAGAGAGAGAGAGAGAGAGAGAGAGAGAGAGAGAGAGACAGACAGACAGACAGACAGAGAGACATAGACAGACAGATATATGATAACCGGAAGTGATTGGAAAAATTTCAAATAAAAAGCTTAAAGAATGGTTTTTCATATTTTAATGTGAAGCCTATTGATGATTCCATTTACTTTTATTTTGGGTTAACATTTGTTTTAATATGATCTGGTATTGCTGACGAGTAAGTGAGAGAGAGAGAGAGAGAGAGAGAGAGAGACAGACAGACAGACAGACAGACAGACAGACAGACAGACAGACAGACAGAGAGAAGAGAAAGAGAGTCAAAAACACTTCATTCCATTAATTACAAAGGTTATTCTTTACATAAATACATTTATACTTACAGTTGATTATCTAAGAGGCATTTTTAAAATTTAGTTTTGAAATTACAGAAGCTATTAATGTCTCATATTACCTGATAGCATGTTCCATATTTCCGATTGTGCCCCTGCATCGGTATTCTATCTCTTAACAATAAAGAGAATTTACTTGACGTGTCACGACACCTGATGTGGTCCCTACAGTTAGCAAGGGCATTAACCATTGCGGATAATTCCCATGAATGAGTTTATAAATGAATACACAAGTGTCGTAACTGCATTGAGAAGGGACTTTTAAACATTTTATTCTTTGGATATGTGGGGTAGTTATGTTTACCGCTAGAGTTTGTACAACCATGCTTCTAGAGCCAATAGTGATTTCATTTCTTATGTGATTAAGATAAACCAGGGTGACCACTACTTCCCTGTGTATTTTGTCAACGTGTGGTTCAAATATCATGAATTTGTCTGTGTCCTAGATTTTTCACTGAAGTGTACGGTTTGATAGAGCAGCCTTCAAATTCTATGGTTGTGTTATTGGCAATCTTAGGTATGTTCTGCCGACTACCTATGAATATACATTGAATCTAATGTGGATTTAGTTTAATTAAGGCCATTAGCGTTAAAATATAATTTTGCGTGTGTAAGAGTATGTTGGCTGTTTCTTTTCAATGTATTTAAGTTATTTACTGAGTCACTATGAAGAAACTGTGAATCATCGGCGTTCTACACTAGAAGGCAGTTATGAGATATTGTTGATAAATCATTTATGAAAACTAAATAGGATTAGACCTAAAATAGGTCCTTGCGGAACACCAAAAGGTACTTGTTTTAATGATATACCATCATTGATTCTTACCGACTGGGTCCTTGTATCTAATAACTTTTAAACCAAAAGGTATCAATTTTATGATTTACTAATTTGTAAAGGTCGCATAATGTGAGTAAATCTACCTAATTTTTGTCCATGTTATTATAGCATCAGCAATTGGAAGTAAAGCTGTTTCAGTAGATAACCTATTTCTAAAACCAAGAGAGAGAGAGACGGACAAAGAGTTTGAGAGAGAAAAAAGGAGAGGTTGAGAGAGAAAAAAGAAATAAAGAAAAGAGAGACAAACAGACAGACAGACAGACGTCCCCGATGACTAAAGAGAATCAGGCTACCGTAAAATGTACATAATGAGTCCCGAATTTTCGTTGCATATGCATCTATTTAGCCATTTATCTCATTACCGGTTGTGGCGTACCTCAATTGCGGAAAGCCGACTTTGCAATTGCAAGGTCTCGAATTCCCCCCCACCCCGACCTGCCTCTCATCCGACTTAGGCGAGGTCCAAGTCGGGAAGGAGAGCAGTTATAAAGAGATATCCCTAACAGCGCATTCGGATAAGCGGTCCACTCTAAAACTCTTGTAATCAACAGTGCGCAGTTTAAGCAAGCTCTAGATTTATAGAAGCCAATAGTGATTTCATTCTTATGTGATTAAAGAAAATTCAGGGTGGACCCACTTGCTTTCCCTGATGTATTTGTTCAACCTCAAATATTCATGAATTTGTCTGTGTCTAGAATTTTTCACTGCAAGTGTCGGTTGATAGAGCCAGCCTTCAAATTCTATACTGTGTTTATTTGGCAATGTTAGGTTTGTTCTGCCGACTCGCTATGGAGATATACATTTTGGAATCTAATGTGGATTTAGATTTAATTAAGGCCATGCTAGCGTTAAAAATATAATTTTGGGTGGTTGTAAGAGTATGTTGGCTGTTTCTTTTCATGTATTTAAGTTATTTACTTGAGTCACTATGAAGAAGAAATGTGAATCATCGGCGTTCTACACTAGAAGGCAGTATGAGATATTGTTGATAAATCATTTTATGAAAACCTAAATCTAGACCTAAAACAGGTCCTTGCGGAAACACCAAAAGGTACTTGTAGTATACCATTCTCTACCCGACTGGGGTCCTTGTATTCTAATAACTTTTAAACCAAAAGGTTCATTTTATGATTTACTAATTTGTAAATGAATGTGAGTAAATCTACTATATTCCTAATATTCACAGCAATTGGATGTAAAGCTGTTTCTCATTCTAAACCAATCAAGAGTTTGAGAGAGAAAAAAGGAGAGGTTTGAGAGAAAAAAAAAGGAATAAAGGAAAAGGATACAATACAGACAGACTCCAGACGTCCCGATGACTTAAAAGAGAATCAGGCTACTGGTACATAATGAGTCCGGAATTTTCGTTTTGCATAATGCACCTATTTAGCCAATCTCATTACCGGTTGGTGGGCGTACCTCAATTGCGGAAAGCCGACTTCTGTAATTGCAAGGTCTCGAATTCCCATCCCGACCTGCTCTCATCCCGACTTAGGCGAGTCAGTCAGTTCTCTCTCTCGGATAAGCTGGCATTCTAAAACTTTTTCTCTTTCTTGGCCTCTAGGATAAATTTCTCTTCTCTCTCTCTCTCTCTTCTCTCTCTCTCTCTCTCTTCTCTCTCTCTCTCTCTCTCTCTCTCTCTCTCTCTCTCTCTCTCCTCTCTCTGCTCTCTTTCCTTTCCTCTCCTCCTCTCCTCCTCTCTCATCTCTCTCTCTCTCTCTCTCCTCTCTCCTCTCCCTCTCTCTCGCCCTCATAATCCCTCCCCCTAATCTCCCTCCTCCTCTCTCTCTTCATAAATCTCTATCT
>NW_020870847.1:79532-92032 GCF_003789085.1 Penaeus vannamei
ATGAGATAACTACCTCAATTCATTTTGCCATAATGTGATCTGGGCATCATGTCACTCTGAGATCCAATTCTTACAAGGAAGCAAACCGTGCCCTCTGATTCCATTGCTTATGTAGGCCATTCAACAAGCAATCACCGGTCACTTGGCTTTGACCCGACCTCTCTTAGCCCGACAAGCTACTACGCTACAGATCCGTGAGTATAAAACTTGTATGGATTCTAGTCGCCCTTTGTCTCTTTCACTTTATCTCTCTCTTAATGCTCGTGGGTGTTGCATCCGTTGCATAAGCACAATCACGCAAGGGTTCACGTCAGAGCTGCCAGGTCGTGCAAGCTGAGAGGCGTAATTGGCGGAGTTGTCAGGTCATCTCTTTGGCTAAGATGTCTCGGGGGAACGGGTCGGGTCAGGGAAAGAGGAAGAAGATAAGATACTAAAGAGGAGAGAGAGAGAGAGTAAAAGTCAGAGAGGAAAAGATAGATAGAGACTGAAAATCAGAGAGGAAGGGAAAGGGAGAGAGAGAGAAGAGGAGAGCAAAGAAAGAAGAAACAGACAGAAAGAGAAACATAAAAAGAGAAAGAACGAAATAACGACGCGAGAAACCACACCCCACCACCAAACACCCCAAACAAACCGAATAACAAACCAACACGACCCCCCCCCCCCGCGCCGCACGCAGCATCCCTCCCCGACGCCAGCTGGGTCGCCGGAGCCGCGTGAGTCAAGGGCTTCCCCTCCATCACAAACTCGTCTCATTAATGACTTCATCTCGGAGTCGGATGCTTCGCGAGGGCAGCGGGGAGGGAGGGGAAGGGGAGGGGAGGAGGAGAGGAGGGGGAGGAGGAGAGGAGGGGAGCAAAAAGGAGGAATTCAGGAGGTTGATTTATTTCTGCTTCGAGGACGTCGTTTCGTGAGAGGCATAAAGGAATTCATGTTCTGGGATTTGATGGTTGGGGCTTATGCGTGATGTGTATACACACACACACACATATATGTGTGTGTGTGTATGCTTGTTTGTATGTATATGTGTATGTATATATGTATATATATGTGTATATATATATATTATATTATATTATATATATATATATATATATATATATATATATATATATATACACACACACACACACACACACACACACACACACACACCACACACACACATATATATATATATATATATATATATATATATATATATATATATGTGTGTGTGTGTGTGTGTGTGTGTGGTGTGTGTGTGTGTGTGTGTGTGTGTGTGTGTGTGTGTGTGTGTGTGTGTGTGTGTATATATATATATATATATATATATATTATATATATATATATATATATATATATATATATATATATATGTGTGTGTGTGTGTGTGTGTGTGTGTGTGTGTGTGTGTGTGTGTGTGTGTGTGTGTACACATATGAATATGAATACACACACACACACTCAAGCATACATACATATATATCCCATAAAACATCCAATATGTTTCTTGAATTAGACTAATATTTAGATATTTCACACAGAAAAAAGAAAACCAAATGCCGAATATCACGACCCAGGTCTTCCCAAGAATTCGCGATAGACGAAGACCAGAGGAGCGAATATGGGAGGAAAGAATCGTTGGCGAGAAATTCCGCCAATAATACATATATCACAATGTCCTTCGGTTTTACAAAGGCATTTTAACACATAGAGCACGAAACAGAGAGCAGATAGGGGCTCAGTGCGACGAATGCAGGGAAATGTATGGGTGGGAATGGTCTTTCATATTGCGAGAGCTGTAATAAAAGTGTAATTGCATTTTCGTGAGAGTTTTGTGCAACCTTGATTAAAACGTGACATCAAGACGCGTCAGTTCCATCTCTTGCAACTGTGAATTTAATCGTTTTCATTCATATTTTTTCTACAGTTTCGGGAGGAACAACTGTATAGTGACAGAATGAGTTCAGCCGCATATTCAAACATCATTTCCTACTTGTTTAATATTGCCCTTGAACAGATCATGGCTGATGCTCTGGACATGGCATAGGTGTGGTGGATCAAGCAAGAAAAAAATATAATAATAATGATAATAAATAAATAAATAAATGCAAATATGATATAGCAAATCCTCCCTGTTGCCAGCTTCCTATTCTGTAACACCGATCGTCAAACTTGTTACTTAACGCAAAACTAAGAGCGTATGGAAAGGAATGGAGGACAGATGAAAATCAAATCCGTATATGGAAATAGAGAAATATCTAAAGTATGGATAAAAAGACTGCTGTTACTACTTTTAAAACAAAATACTATAAAATAAAATCAGTAAGAAGGGAACTTCCCCCGAGAATTGGAAACGTGGAAGTGTTGCCAATAGTCAAAAATAAAACGAAAACGCACACGGTTCGCTCTTGGAAACAAAGCCGTGACATTTCGCCAACAAACGCTATGCGCGGGAGACCAACAGGACAAAGAGGGAGGGGACAAAGGAGGGAAGGGGGTGGAGAGGGGGAGGAGGAGAGGGAGAGGCGGAAGGAGAGAGGAGGGGGGGGAAGGGAGGGAGAGGGGTGGGGAGCGACCTCGAGCGTCACGGAAGCAGGACACACAGGCCGCCAGCGGGGCATGGTGGTGGAGGGAACTGGATCCGGGACTTTGAGGCGGAGTTCAAAGGAGTTCATTTTGGCGAAAGGAAGGACGCGTTACTGACACAGTCCGATTTTAGGATTTTATCAGAATAAGCTGTGATTCAGATTTATGATATGTAGTGCTCTCAAGGCTAAGAGATATGGGTTGTTGTTAAAGGTGATTTTATACACACAAAATATATGCATTTTCTCTCTCTCTCTCTCTCTCTCTCTCTCTCTCTCTCTCTCTCTCTCTCTCTCTCTCTCTCTCTCTCTCTCTCTCTCTCTCTCTCTCTCTCTCTCAGTGCCGTCAGGATCACGGTCGTGATCGGACGTCGTTCAGCCTCAGTGTAGTTTAGTCTGCGAGTCGGACACATTGTGCAAGGCAAACACTTCACATCTTGCACGTAATTCCATGTGCGGAGAGGATGGATAAGAAAGGCAAAAGAAGGGCATGTTCTGAGAGTGAGGAGAATGACGAAGAAATGCCCGGAAACATTGCCAGAAAAGGTAAACAAACCGGCGACGAAGCCGACAACGTAAGCGGAGTCGAGGCGGGTGACGGAGAGATAAACGAGGTCCGAATGGCAGCCATGGGAGAGGGATAAGGAAGATGGGTTCATCCGAATAATCAGAAAAAGGGAGAAAGGGAATTAATAGAGAAAGACAGCGAAAGTGACATAGAATCACCCAAGATGACGCCGATGTCAGACGGTCGAGGTGAGGTAGGCCTAAATCAGCAGTCAACGCCAGGCAAGAACATAATGCTGTTTTTTCCTACCGGCATTAAAAATTCATATGGGGAATGGTAGAACGGGCACTTTGTATTCAAGATACCTAAACGAACTGAGACTTCACACTGAAAACTTTACTACGACATGCCAAAACATCGCGACCAAACTGGCGACAGAGGAGTGGAGCGGAACAAAGCTGCAGAGGCCGGGGAGTGGAGAAAGACACCAAGATTCTAATCAAGGATTATCTGCCTGTTATGCCCGTGGATTGGGTCGAGCGACATCTGCAGGTGAAGTGGGCGAAGAGGAGGATGGAAGGTGAGCAGAAGCAGTGGCAGGTAAGGCAATCGCGTGTTGGAAAAGTGAGCTTCCCAGCGAGAAAGGTAGGTTTGCTCCCATAATACCACCTTGTTTTGTGGTAAAGTTCATCGAGTCCCCCCAAATCTGTGCGGGGTGTCAACAATGGGGTCACTTCAAGGGCGGGTGACGTGCGGGGTTTGCGGTGGTCGACACGAGTCCAAACTGTGCGTGGAACAGCTGGCAACGGACGATGCAGACAAACCTTTTATGAAATGCCCGGGGTGTAAGGGTCCACACAAAGCTGGTCTTGGGCGTGGGAAGGAGCTATAGACCGATTCGATGTGACGTCACGAGTCGGAGTCACCATTCCACAAACAAACAGACAAACCCGTTGCTCGCGGATATTTCGCTACCAGCGTAAGCGAAAATGGCGTATGAATACTTTGATTCTCTAAAACCGAAGCGAAAAAGCAGTGCGATAATCAAGATGGAATTACATGGCTATGTTAAAACATATCCCTTGGAAGTAACAGCAAACAGATATTTGTTTGAAGAAAATGAGTTTTAGAAGAAAAAAAAACACCAATTTTGGTAATGTATAGACAATTTTGATCAGAAATTGCAGAACATAATGATTTTCTTAGAATATATATACTTACGGCTCAGTGAACCCAGTGACGGGACGAGCAGGAGCTGTCGTTTGTGTGTATGACGGAAACAGACAGACGCTTGTGGCAGAGCGACAGGCACGGCTAACTGACTTCTCCTCATCCACTCAAACTGAGCTAATTGCAATCACAATGGGCGTCTTCTGTAGCGTACTTAACTCTTAATACCGTATTTAGTTCAATCTTAATCCACCATGTCCGTACCGAAGACGACACTCTCCGCTGCCAGACGGCGCGACAATAATGTTCAGTTAAAACTGTCATACTCACTATTCTATCACCACCGTTATCATGGGCGTCTTCTGTAGCGTCCTTAACTCTTAATACCGTATTTAATTTAATCCTAATCCCCCCGTGTCCGTACCGAAGACGACACTCTCCGCTGCCAGCCGGCGCGACATTACGTTCAGTAAAAACTGTCGTACTCACTCTTCTATCACCACCGTTACCATGTAAACATGTCGGAGAGAAGAGAATTGTCGCGCGTGAGATTCGCTCTTTTGGGAGATTTCATGTTTTATTTTTCTTTCTTTCTTTTTGTAATGTCATGATTTTGGTAATCATATTTAAGAAACTATTTAAGACATCTCTTAGGTTTCAAAATATCTATTATATTTAATGTATATTTTATGAAACTGAGACTCTTACTAATGTTTTCATAATGCTAATTATCTTATGCCTTTTCTGCACTGCTTTGGCTCCTAATTGAAAGTGTGTTCTGTAATAAAAATAATAAACTTCTCAGATGCTTCTGAAAACCACCCTTTCCTTCCCTTCATCCCAGACGTACCTACATGATTGAAGACAAGGCATTAAAAACTTATTCATATTATTAATCAATTCTTTATGCCTCCCAATGTTCCCAAAATTGAAAACTAAGACTAGCACCATATCAAAGTAAGAAAGTTCGTACCTCTATTTTCTGTGCACATTTCTTCAATATTATCTGTTTTAAATATGATTTGTTTGGAATCTTAAGTTGATGGACTGTCTCTCTTTTCTATCAATTGTTCTGATAGTTCTGTCTGATTAGTGATGGTTCTGCCACTGTTGATGTGAAGATCCTGGTCTCGTATTTCTGGGCGTGTGGGGGAATAGGTTTTGCAAAATCTAAAGGGTGGAGAGGAGTTATGTTGTCTTTTTATTGCTGAACAAACTGTGTATTTTTGAACATTTCTGTGCAATGTTCGCTTCACACATAACTGTTGGCATGTGTGTGTAGGGTAGCGTTTTGGAGCAAGTCATGCACTCTTACTTGTAAATAAGCAACAAAATCATCCAAAAGATATCTATTCAACATTCACCCTTCATGTCCGTACGCATATGATGTAGAAGGCAGTATTAAAGATATTACCTAAAGATTTGCAGTCCGATATAAAATTTATTTGGATAAATAAACCTTGCTATTTGCATTCAGACACTGTATTGATAAAAGATTTTTCTGACAACTGATATTCATTTACTATAGATTGGAGAAAAGGTGATTGTTATAGAAAGTTATAGTCAGTCACTCAAGTTGCAGTTTGATCTTCATATGATAATTACGAAGCACAAGTAGGCTATAAGGGGACATGATTATATTAATATTAAATATTCTATTTTTTCATGATAGCGATCTTATGTTTATAGTAGTAAAATGGGTAACGAAACTGCTCTAACAACTATAAAACCAATCTTTATTTCAATGACACTCAAGTACAAAATGACATTCATCAGTTAATATCCATTGCGCAGTTTCCTCGGACAGCTCTTCGCTGCGTTGAATCGTGTTGGAGGAGGGAAACATGTTTTCTTCAGGATGCTGTTCAGGAGGTTCATAGAAAAGTATACTTGTTAATTTTGTTGTAAAGTAGTTGAGAAAAAATCAGTACATAATTCTTCTTTAAAACAGTGGCTCCTATTTGATTTAAAACGTCAACTTGTGTGACCCTGACCATATAATTTTTGTTTCACTAACCTGGAAATGAGTTCGATGCCCGCAGCCTCTGAACTTCAAAGATTCCTCGTAGGATTATATTGTTTTTTATATTCATTACCATAAATTATTTCCTTTATGGGAATATTTGATCATTTGTGTACATATATACAATTTCATTTTCATAATAAATACTATGTATGGAAAATCTACGACGATCGATGTTATTGCCGAAAATAACCATGAATGGCAACTCAAGCGGTGGCGCCCATGAAGTTCATGAAGGACACGTGACTTCACAGTACATAAACCTCCAGGCTAGTACAGTGGTAACGTGTCGGCCTCTCATCCGAGGGGTCGCGGTTTCGCGCCCCGCCCAGGCGCAGAAGTTGCAATTGTCGCCCGAAGGGGTTACTGCTATGGCTGGGCACCAGGCGGGTAAGGACTAAACTCGCTGACACACGTTGATCGAGTCGACATTAGTCGGCACAGGCCGGGCTCCCCCATAGCCCGGGCGAGGCTCAGCTTCGCATATCGGACTTATCCTTATCTTACAGTACATTATTGGTGGGATTAACGTGTCCCTTCTGCGCATGTGCGGAATTTAAAAAATGGGCTTAATATTAAAGCCTTGTCTAGAGGTGCATTAAAAGTTGATCCTGGACGCTGCCAACGCGCATGCGCACTAGAGATCTGGATTAAACCTTAATACTGGATTAACTTTTATGGCACGGACAGAAGACGCCCTAAGACATAATTTGAAACAATGTCTAAAGGAATGTCAGTACACAGACACTTTCAGAAAGGAATTAGAGAAATGATACCAATGACAAAGCATATACTCAATGTACTTGATGACATTTGAAAGATACATAAACAATTATATATATGCATATATATATATATATATATATATATATATATATATTTGAAACAATGTAACACACACACACACACGCACACACACACCACACCACTAATAGTATATATATAAATATATAAATTTATAATTTTTATATATAATATCTTGTGGTGGTGGGTGTGGTGGTGATGTGCATATATATATAGATATAGTATATAAATATATATATATATAAATAATAGTATACAATATTATTTATTATTTATGTATTTATTTTATTTATGTTATGTATTATATATAATATATATAATATATAATAATATATAATAATATTTAGCATACATACATATGTAATTACATATAATTAAGAAAAAGTATATATATATAATTAATATATTTATATATAGAGTATATTATATACTACATACATAATATATATGATATATATATATAATATATATATTATATAATATATATATATATATATATTAAGATCAATGAGTTCATATTATCTCATATAATATACTTTATATTATACTATATATATAGTATAGTATATAATATATATATATATATATATACATAAAATATTACAGGATATATAGGATATAATATATATTAGTATATATATATGCTGGTGTGTGTGTGTGTTGTGTGTGTGTGTGTGGTGTGTATAGATATATAGGTATAATATATATAAGTATAAATATATATTATAATTATATAGTATGATATGAGTATATAGTATTACACTATTGCGTGTGTGTGTGTGTGTTGTGGTGTATGTGTGTTGTGTGTGTGTGTGGTGTGTTTGGAGAGAATACTGCATACTATCTATCTATCTGATCGTATATATATATGAGTATAATATAGATATTATATTATAGTCTATAATAATAAGAGTATATATATATAGATAGTATATACATATATATAATTAAAGTGATATAATTAAAATTAAAAGTTTATGTAAAATAGTATAAATATACATCTCACATTACACATACACAACACAGACACACAATACAGCACACACACAGACACACAAGAATCACACACACGCAGAGCACACACACAACAGCAATGAGCACACACACAACGACACACAGCAGCACACACACACGAGACACGCATATATAATAATATATAATTTATTGAGTATAATATATATAAGTATATATATAATATATATATAAAGATAATGAAACGTGTGTGTGGTTTGATGTTGTGTGTATGTGTGTATGTGGTGTGTTTTTGACATGTATAGTAACTGGCATATATATAGCTGATAAGTAGTAGTATTATAATAGTAGTAATAAATCGCGCACAATTCACACGAGCACCCACACACACAGCACACAGACGGACAACTCACACGGAGGGCACACAGACACACACACGCATCGCACAGCACACAGCACACAAACACAACACACGTATATATGTATTAGAGTAAATTATATATATTATATAAATATATGAGATATATAGTATAATATAAAAGGGGAGGGCGGGAGGAAGGATACATAGCATACATAGCATACAGTACATACAGCACACACACACAACACCACATCACACACAAGTAGGCCATTCTTAAGACAAACCACACAACACACACATATATCGTATAATATAATAATTAATTATATATAATATAGTAGGAGGATAATAGTAAATATATATATATAGGTATTAATAAATACTATATAGTGTTATATATATATATTATATATATAAATTTGATATATAAATATATATATATATAATAATATAGTAAATATACTATTATACATTATATATAATATATATACATATATATAGTATGATAGAGATAGTATTAGTATATAATATATATATTAGTATATATATATATTATATATTAATACATTTCTTATTTACTTAATTTTCTTATTGATACTCTTGATCCTCCATCTCTCTTCCTCACGCATACACATGATTTGAAAGAGGTAAAATATAGAAAGATAAATAGACAGATGAATATAGAGAGAGGGGGGAGAGAGACGTGTTAGGAAAGAAACAGACAAAAAGACACAAGCAAATAAACAAACAAACAGAGAAAATAACATCCAAACAAACAAACAAACGAAAAAGCAGACACAGCGAGAGAAACAGACAGCCAAACCGACTGAGAAACAGACACAGAGACGGATTCGAACCCGAGCAAAATGTCGAGGCGGACACGCCGCAGCCCCGGCGAGACGGCGAGACTCGGCCCACCCAAGGCCAGGCAGGACGACGGACGCCATACCTGACTTATCCCCTGACATCACACTTGACGTCACTTCTGACATCAATCCTGATGTCACACGACGTCACTCCTGACATCAGTCTTAAACCTCTTAATGGCTATCCAGAGAGACTACGACGCACCACCTTGGGTTAAACATCGAATGATACACTCACTGTTGTATCTGTTGTCTGTATGTGCGTGTACAATAAACAAAGTTAGACAGAGAGAGAGAGAGAAGAGTTTGATAGATCTAGAGCATTTATTCACAAAGAGGGCGGCACCGCGCACTTTGAGAATAACTTTTTCCTTTTTACCTCTCAGTGAGTTTCAGACTGATGTTGAGATGCTGATACGCCAGCACCAAGCACGTCCATAAACAATGACTGTGAAGACAGTAAACTATGCTCCTATCGTTACTGGTGAGATGATTTACCCTTCCATACTGCTGATACAGCTAAATCTGTCAAATGAATTGGTTTATCGAATAAGCTTTTATTTTTAGAATACTTATCTGTGTTTAATCTTGTTTTCAATTTGAAGGATACCAAGATAAAAAGGATGTGTGTTCGCGTGTGTGTAAGGCGGGAGGTGTTTCAAGATATCACTAATTATTGATATCATTATTAGTAATATTAATGTTATCGTATATTACCATTAATATCATTATTGTCATTGCTATCATTATTTTTATTATTATTATCACTACTATTTTCATCATTATTACTATTATAACTATCATCATTATTACTATTATAAATATAATCATTACTGCTATTATAAATATCTTTATCATTATTATATCATCATTATCATCATCATTATTACCATCAGTGCCATTTGACCTCCCCTTCGTCCCTGGCCACCGTTCGTCACTGACCCTTGACCTCACAGCCTCACTCCTCATTTAACACACCATAGAATACACAATCATACCTCCTTGTTTGTTTCTCTTCTCTTTAAAACCTATTTCCTCTATTTCTATCCTTTTGTTCTCTTCTCCTTCTCCTCCTCTTTTCGTTTCAGAATTAATAAAAGCACGTTATCACTCTTTCTCCCATTTCCAATTTCGGCGGAATTGATCAAGACATTAGTATTCATAAGAAAGGATATGCCTTATCGGAAAACATAAGGGGTGGTAGAAAGAGGGAAAGGGAGGGAGAAAGAGATCGAGAAGGGGGCAGAGTGAGAGAAAGAGACAGAAATAGATTGATAGGGAGGGAGGGAGGGAGAAAGTGTATGTGAGAGAGAGAGAGAGAGAAGGAGAAGAGTGAAAGAGAGAAAGACCGACAAAGAGATACACACATAGATAAGGAGGAACGGACAGGAAGACAAGAGATGAAAATAAGCGAAGGAGAGACAACAGAGAGGGAGAATGAGAAAAAGAGAGAAAGAGCGACAAAGCCAGAAAGAGAAAGAAAGAAAGACAGACAGAAAGCGAAAAAGAGAAAATTAGAAAAAAAGAGAAAGAGAGAGGAAAAAGAAAGAGTGAAAGAGGAAGAGAGAGAAAGGAGAAAGAGAGAGCAAGGAGAAAAAAGAGTTAGGAAAGAAAAAAGAGGACAGAGAGAGAGAGACAGACAGACATAGAGAGAGACAGACAGACAGACATAAGAGAGAGAGACAGACAGACGAAAGAGAAAGAGAGACAGAGACAGACAGACGAAAGAGAAGGAAAGAGAGAGAGACAGAAGAAAAGGGACAGGTGCAATCAGAGGGGAAATCAGACCAGGAAATTCTCCTCATATTAAGTTAATGAGAATCCGCTTAATCCCCTGGCCTTTTTTTTTTTTTTTTTTTTTTTTTTTTTTTTTTTTTTTTTTTTTTGAGTCATCATGCTGGATGGTGACTTTGTGATGGTAAGATGATAACGTTTCAGGTTCATTGCCTCTTGTCCTTGTTATGTTGCAAAGTTATCATTCAAACCGAAGAGAGATAAGGGGTAAATTTTATTTTCATTATTACTGTTCTTATCATTGGAATTATCATTATTGTCATTATCTTTATTTTTGATGATGATGATTGTTGTTGTTGTTATTGTTATTGTTATTATTATTGTTGCTATTATCATTATTATTTTTGTTATTATTATCTTATTATTATTATCATTATTGTCATTTGTTTTTTCTTATTATTATTATTACTATTACCATGATTATGATTTTAACTATTTTTCAAGTATCATTATCATTATTGTTATGGTTGCCTTTACTGTTAATATTATTATCATTATCATTATTATTGTCGTTATCAATATCATTATTGTTATTATCATTATCATTGATATTTTATTATCATTGTTATTATTGTTATTATCATTATCATTATTGCTGTTGTAGTTGTTTTCACTATCACTATCATAAATATTGTTGTTACAACTGCTATTATTTTCTTTATTATCATTTTTACCATTATTGGTTAAAATCATCACCAGAATTACTATCATAATTATTATTACGATTATTTTTCTTTTTATCATTATCATCGATATCATAATTACCACCTTCAACATCAATATAACTGTAACTAATATAACTTTCATTCCAATCATTATCATCATCATTTTTCTCATCGTCACAAACATTATTACTTATTGAATTATCGCGAAAGAAACGGATCCACAGAGTGCAAGGAAATCACTGCAGTTGCACGTTGCATTACCGGGACAATCACTTTCGATCAAGATGAAGACAGTTGCGTGGATGTTGCAATCTCTTATCGACTGAAGATCAAACACGTGTTTTACGACGGCCATGATTCTATTTTCCATCTAGGAAGAATAAAATCGTGATACACACACATATGTTGTATGTTTGTTTGTGTGTATGTGGGGTGGGGGTTTGGGGTGTATGTTTGTATGTGTGTTTGGTGGTTTGCGTGTGTGTGTGTTTGTTTGTGTGTGTGTTTGTGTGTGTTTGTTTATTTGTGTGTGTGTTTGTATATGTGTGTTTAATCTGATGGCGCGTACAGAGATAGAATGACAGTAAGAAGACATACAAAAATAATCCCATTAACAATTTCAACATGCGCTCAAATGCAGCCCCGCTAACCATCAAGTAAAAGCAAGCGATAACAAGTTAGTAAGTTGCCTCTACATCTCTACGTAACCTCTCGTAAAGGCAAGCAAAAGCAACCAAAAGGCAAGAGGAAAGCAAGCAATCTCAACCACA
>NW_020870847.1:99532-122032 GCF_003789085.1 Penaeus vannamei
CTTTGGTTGTTGTTTTGTTGCTGTCATTGTCATCGTCGTCGTCTTTGGTTGCTGTTTGTTGTCGTCGTCTTTGTTTGTTTGTTGTTGCTGTCATTGTCATCGTCGTGTCTGTTGTTGTTGTTTTGTCCGTCGTCTTTGTTGTTGTTGTTGTTGTCATGTCTCGTCGTCTGTTGTTGCTGTCATTGTCATCGTCGTCGTCTTTGTTGTGTTTTGTTGTCTGTCAATTGTGTCATTGTCATCGTCGTCTCTTTGTTGTTGTTTGCTGCATTGTCATTGTGTCGTCTTTGTTGTCGTCATCGTCGTCGTCTTTGTTGTTGTTGTTGCTGTCATTGTCATCTGTCGTCGTCTTTTGTTGCTGTTTTTGTCGTCGTCTTTGTTGTTGTTGTTGCTGTCATTGTCATCGTCGTCGTCTTTGTTTGCTGTTTTTGTCGTCGTCTTTGTTGTTGTTGTTGCTGTCATTGTTCTCGTCGTCGTCGTCTTGTTGCTCGTCGTCGTCTTTGTTGTTGTTGTTGCTGTCATGTTCATCGTCGTCGTATTTGTTGTTTGTTGTTGTTGTCATTGTCATCGTCGTCGTCTTTGTGTTGTTGCTGTCTTGTCATCGTCGTCGTCGTTGTTGTTGTTGTTGTCATCGTCGTCGTCTTGTTGTTGTTGTTTGTCATTGTCCGTCGTCGTCTTTGTTGTTGTTGTTGCTGTCATTGTCATCGTCGTCGTGTCATTGTCATCGTCGTCGTCTTCGTGTTGTTGTTGTTGCTGTCATTCATCGTCGTCGTTTTGTTGTTGTTGTTTGTCGTCATCGTCGTCGTCTTTGTTGCTTTTTGTCGTCGTCTTTGTTGTTGTTGTTTTCGTCGTCATCGTCGTCGTCTTTGTTGCTTTGTTCGTCTTTGTTGTTGTTGTTTGTCGTCGTCGTCGTCGTCTTTGTTGTTGTTTTGTCGTCGTCCTGTTGTTGTTGCTGTCATTGTCATCGTCGTCGTCTTTGTTGTTTTTGTCGTCGTCTTTGTTGTTGTGTTGTTGTCATTGTTCGGTCGTCGTCTTTGTTGTTTTTGTCGTCGCTTTGTTGTTGTTGTTGCTTGTCATTGTTCGTCGTGTCTTTGTTTGCTGTTGTTGTCGTCGTCTTTGTTGTTGCTGATGTTGAGATTAAGCACATCTTGTTGTTTAGGAATTCAGTGCATTTTCTTTCGTATTTTTGGGATGATTCGTATTTTGTTTGTGTTTTTTGTGGGGTAATTTGGTTTGATTTGTTTGTGTTGTTTTGAGATTATTTATTTTATTGTTATTATTTTCTTAGGATAATGTGTACTTCCTGTTGCTTCGGGTATTTTCTTCCTTTTGTTCTTGCTTCTGGAATACGTTTGGTTTTGTTGTGCCTTTAAGGTGCTGTCACACTAGCACTTTTTCCGTCATTTTTTTTTTTTTTACAATTTTCGAAATTTTTCCATTTTGAGCGAATTGTCGATTTTCCAGGCAGACGATAATGATTGTTTCCGTCTGAAAAACTTTCCGTCAACTTTTTCAGCCAAGCATAGTCAAATCAAGAGCTATATTAGAGAATGTTTGTATTTATGTAAAATAAAATTGTAAAAAAATTGACGGAATAAGTGCTAGTGTGACAGCACCTTAGGAAGATATGTATTTTCCGCTAATGTTGCTGTCTGCAATACGTTTAGTATGTTGGTTTATCATTGGCTTATCATATACAGATCTTTAATTGTATTCCTTAGTTTGTAAGTGGAAATGCAACATTGAGTAGTTATCGTATTATCCATAGGTTGCATTCTTTACGTATTCATTCATTAGAAGAAACTATGTTTTCACATTTCCTCTATGGTGTATGATGCATGGTCCGTCCGCGTGTGTTACATGATATTGCGTGTCCCATGGAGATATGTATATAAAATTGGTTCTTTCGTCTTCACAGTGTTTGTGACTTCGTTTGGAGTTGTTATTCTATTTTGTTATCGGGTGTATGTGTTTCTGTAGATAGATAAATGGATAGACAAAGTGGTAAGTGCGCTTAAATCTGGCAAGAATAGATAACATAAGTGTCTCCCTTCTAAAGTGAACTGAGTCGATTGCTAAGAGAAAACGGATTTCTTTTTACATTAACTAAAATATGTAACGGTAGCAGAAAGAATTTATATATATATATATATATATATATATATATATATATATATATATATATATATATATATATATATATATATATACATATACATACATATACATCTATATATATATATATATATATATATATATATATATATATATATGCTTATATACATAGATACATATTTACACACACACACACACACACACACACACACACACACACACACACACACACACACACACACACACACACACACACACACACACACACACACATATATATATATATTATATTATATATATATATTATATATATATATATATATATATATATGTATGTATGTATGTATGTATGTATGTATATATATATATATAATATATATATATATATATATATATATATATATATATATATATATATATAATATGTGTGTGTGTGTGTGTGTGTGTGTGTGTGTGTGTGTGTGTGTGTGTGTGTACACACATATATATGTGTGTGTGTGTATGTTTATGTGGATGTGTGTGTGTGTGTGCGTGTGGGGGTGTGGAGGTGCATGCGCGTGTTTACACACACACACACACACAACACACACACACACAACACACACACACACACACACACACACACACACACACACACACACACACATATATATATATATATATATATATATATATATATATAATATATATATATATATATATATATACATATACATATATATACATATATACATATATATATATATATATATATATATATATATATATATATATATATATATATAAATATATATATATATATATATATATATATATATATATATATATATATATATATATAATCTACTTTTTATGATACAGTTTTCCATGAAAAGCATCAGAACACCCTAGGAAAAAAGTCAATTAAAATTTGGGTTCAGTCAATGTAAGCGGTTTTACCTGTTTTGTTTATAGTCTTCTCGCTCCCCGCATCGCCTACCGTTTTGTGCCAGACATTCTATGCACAGACCGCCTCCTCCTTCGACCTGACTTGACCTCCCTTCGCTCCGTCCACCTGTTCCATTCTGCCCTGTGTTTTCCGCGTTGCTTCTCCTCTCTCCCACTCCTCCACTCCTCATTTTCAATAAATCTTACTTGTGTATTGTAAGGTTTTCTACCATAGAATGAAGACGGTAGAGTGTTTTACCTTTCACAATAGACACACACATTCATATCTATGTGTTTAGGTAAATGGATAGATAAACATATAAGTATAGAACGGCAGACTGATAGATATGTAGATAAATAGACAGATAGATACATACATACATGCATGCATAATCATTAACACGTTATTTATCCGCTTGGAAAAAAACGAATGTCCCACAAAATCACGCGCTGCCCTCCAAATGGCCTCCTGTTTACACACCAAGTAATGGCGCCGCTTTTAAATAACGCTTTCACAGTCCGGCGCCAAAAAAGGCAGAATCAACAGCTGCGGTTTTTGCCACGCAGACTCCACAATGAAATCCGTTTACTGTTAGGGATTAACCGCCATGCAGCTGTGTGCTTTTGCCTCCGCTGCAGCCGGGTGGCGGTGCGTGCGTGGCTGTGTTTATGTGTGCGTGTGTTTGTCTAAGGGCAATTTTTTCCGCGTGTTCATTTATGTATTTTGGGAAGGGGGGGGGCGTTTTCCCATCGTCCCCTGGTCCCCTGATGTAGGGAGGCCCCTAAATGGCACCTGTTATTTCGGTATCATTTCAAATGTATATTCGTTTTACTGAGGTAAAAGATATTCCAGATATTCCTTTAACTACGCCAATGTATTGGATCTTAATATGGTGTTTATGCCTTTTCTTTGGGTGTGGTTGAGTGCGTTTGTGTGTGTGTGTGTGTGTGTGTGTGCATGTATGTGTGTGTTTGTGTGTGTGTGTGTCTATGAATGTTTTTGTGCGTGAGTGTGTGTGTATGTGTGCGTGTTGTACACATATACATACATATCTGAATATCCGTATCCATAAACCACATGGCTACAAAAGAGGAGTTAAAAACACAGAAGCTTTATTCATAATACGCCGATATCGTTAATATCCGCTGCGATAATGATACTTACTTTTATCGGTTTAATTAACATATATCTCATTATCCAGAAGTCATTTCCGGTCGCCGTTTAGGGCCACGGGAGGGTAATTATTGTGCGAAGGAGGGGAGGTAATAAGGGAGGGCTCTCTGGGGGATCATAACTATATCTTTTTTGTTTTATTGATTGTATCTTTTATATTTTTGCGCTACTGTTTCTGATATATATTGTTATTTTTTCTTTTTTCTTTTTTTGGCATTTTATGTGCTGTTGTTTTTTTCGATTGTAATATTACTGATGTTGTTATAGCTGTTGATATGATTTTATTGCATCTTTATATTATGATGAGGGACCTGTTCATTTCATTTTTGCATTATGTTCTTTCACTATCTTAGGGACTTGCATTAGTAAAGCAGAGAGTAAAAGGTATATTGCTTTTTGCTTGACATGATTTTTTCCACGGATGCTGGGCCTTTTCCAACGCTGTGTTGTAAAAGCAGAGCTTGCGATATGATTGCGGTTAGCAAGAGAGTGAAAGGCAGATAAAAGTATGTGTGTGTGTGCGTGAAAGAGTGGAGAGAGAGAGAGAGAGAGAGAGAGAGAGAGAGAGAGAGAGAGAGAAAAAGGAAATAAAGGTAGAGAGAAGGGGGGTAAGAGCGAGAGAGGCAAAAAAAGAAATAAAGGGAGAGCGAGAGCGAGCGAGAGAGACAGATAGGGATAAGAGAGAGAAAAAAAAGATAAAGGGAGAGCGAGAGAGAGAGAGAGAGGTAAGAAGAGAAAAAATAAAGGTAGAGCGGAAGAGGGTGGGATGAGAGAGAGAAAAAGAAATAAAAGAGAGAGAGGGAGAGAGAGAGAGAGAGAGAGAGGTAAGAGAGAGAAAAAAGGAAATAAAGGGAGAGCGAGAGACAGACAGAGAGAGAGAGAGTAAAAAAGGGGAAGAGAAAGACCTAAAATATAAGAATGAGAGAGGAATCAACCGTGTTAGCATGAAAGGGACATTCTACTCGGTCTACCTGAGTTAATTAAGTAAGTGTTCTCTCAGCTGTTTCCAGGTAAGGTACTCACCTGCGTTCCTTTTTTAAGATGGGAACTGATGCTGAGTTTGTATGTTTGTACGTATTTCTGCTCTTCTGTTTTTTATGTTATTGTTATTTTCTTCATTGCTGTATTTGTTCTTTATTGTTATTGTTAGTGTTGTTCGTTTTTAGGACTTTATCAATCTATTTTTTTTTATCGTTATGTCAACGATGTAGTTTCTCTTGCATTCCTTGTGTATGTGTGTGCACATACAGAAACATACGCACGGCAGTTATACAAGAGGTATGGATGAGAATTAATATATATGAATTTATATATATATATATATATATATATATAATATATATATTATATATATATATATATATATATATATATATATATATATATATATATATATATATATATATATATATACTATATATATATATATTATATATATATATATATATATATATATATATATATATATATATATATATATATAATATATATATATATATATATATATATATATATATATATATATATATATATATATATATATATATATATATATATATATATATATATATATATATATATATATATATATATATATATATATATGTATGTATGTATGTATGTATGTATGTGTGTGTGTGTGTGTGAGTATGGGTGTGAGTGTATGTGTATGTGTTACACGTGTGCGTATAATCTTGAGAGTTTTCTTAAAATAGAAGCTAACTTAATTTGCATACACATGGCAAAACTCTGCGGATCATCGATTTCCATTTTGATTAACAATGTTCTTTCAATTTACCCAAAAGACGTTTGACAAGAAACTTTCCATGAATTCTCTCTGCTCTGTTTTTTTTTTTCTTTCTCTCTCTTTCTCGCTATTATTTATACACTCCTAATTACTCCTCTAATAGCTGTAAAACTTTCCAATTACTGTGTTCTCTCTCTACACCTTTTTATCTTTGTATTTACCTGCAATATAACATAATTGCTCATTGCTCATGTTTAAAAGGGTTGAGGTGTATTTTAAGAATGTTCTTTATATCATCTCCAGCCTTAGTTAGTTGTTTTTTTATTCATTTCAGAAAAAATACATGAAAAATGTAAAGAAAATGGAGAAAATGGAGTGGAAATAAAACGCACTTTCCCAATATACTTTATTGATCCATTTCAGTTCTTTACACAAACAAACTTCCCATTTTTTCAATTCCGGGAAAGGTATCCAAAAAGACCAATAAAGAATCATGGGGAAAAATAGATTTATATTCATTACAAAGCTTTCCATGTGTTGCCACGCACAAGCTTATATATTTATTCAATCTTTTTTTTATCTTTTTATTTTTTAGTTTCAGCAGATGAAGAAAAACTTACAAAATACCTACAGAAAAATCTCGCTACATTTCAGTTTTTTTCAAGAAGCAAAGACTTGGCAACTATGCATAACACAAGGTTGGCGCGGCTGTGTGTGTGTGTGTGTTTAGGTGTGTCTTTATATAATTTCCAAAAATGAATCATCTTTTATTTCCATTGTCGTTGGAGTGTATGGCGAATGAAAATTTAGTGAAAAAATGAAAAGAAAAAAAACGAAAATTAAAACGTGGATGTTTCTAATACTACCTGTACTACGTAATATCTTTTGTCTTGAGAAGATACAACTACCATTATGCTAAATCTACATGACACTATAAATTTTATCTTTTATTCGATGTGTTCTTTTTCAATTCAGATAAAATTTAATGTATGTATACTGTATATTAATTATCTTATTCCTCGTAAACACTAAGTACCAATGTTGTCGTAGTGTTTTTCCTTAAAGAGACAATGTAGCAATCTACTCATAGCGAAGCTGGGACACTGACAATAATAAGTGATAAGTAAAACTGTTCGGTTGTGGCCAACTACTGGGAAAAGTCTACGTATATTGAACAACTCTTTTCGGTTAATCTTTGGTCTCGTTAGAATGTAATGACTTGCCTTATATATAGAGTTTATATACTTTATAGCTACTACTGTTGGATTAAGCTCCTCCCTCTTCTTCTTTTTACTCTAAATTTCGTCTCTGACTTTTGTGAAGTTCAATTTGTCTTGTACAGCCTACTACAATATCTTGTTCCCTTATCAACATACATATTTCAGTTTTATTTATGTTAATTACTTAATCAAACATTACAGTGCATTGTTAAATACCCTAACACAGCCTAGGGTACTCTTGTTCCTATTGCTAAAATTGCACATATTGCTAAAATTGCACATAGACAAAGGAATCGATCTTACAGTCATCATAATATATTTTTTTTGTCATTTTTATTTTTAATGTCTTTTTATGTCCAAGTACACGAGTACATCTAGGCGATACTGCATACCAACGCTTGGGTGAAAATGTGTGAGAAAAATTGTCTACTGCAGCTTAGAATTGGGGGTAGGGGGGGGAGGGAGGATGGAGGGGGAAAGGGGGAGGGAAAAAGGGAAGGGAGGACGGGGGAGGGTCAGGGATGATGAGGGAGAGAGGGAGAAGGGTGGGAAAGGGGGAAGTGGAGTGGGGAGGGAGGATGGTGGGGAAAGGGGGAGGGTCAAAGGGAAGGGAGGAAGAGGGGAGGGTCATGGATGATGAGGGAGAGAGAGAGAGGAGGAGGAGGAGGAAGAAGGGGAACAGGGGAAGTGGAGTCGGGGTTCGAGAATAATGGGGGGAAATGGAGGAGGGTTAGGAGAGAGGGAAAAGGGGGGGGGCGGAGGGGGAGAGGGGTTGGGGATCTACACATTGTTTGCCATTTGGTGAATGAATGGATGCGTAAAATGGGTGACATATGGCAACGGTGTAGAGATGGGGGGAGGGGGTACAGGAGGGAGAGGACAGAGGAGGGGGTGGAGAGGGTAGGGATGGAGGGGGGGGGCAGCTGCAAGTATCCTCTATGTATATTTGTAAATATTTGTACGTACAAATATATATAATGAAATAAATGCATACAAACACTATGTGAGTTTCTTTTTATCTTCTCTCCAAAAAAAATAATACATTGGTTGCGGACAGTCAAGAGGGTTTCACCAGTCTAATGACAAAAATCTAAAATAATAATAATAATAATAATAATAATAATAATAATAATAATAATAATAATAAATGAAAACAAATTGAAAAAAACGACACAGGATGAGATATGGCGGGATGAAAGTGCTAAACAGTGCCAGCGTTAACATCTAAATATCGAAATTCTTTACTATTACCAAAGACAACATGACCAAAAAACCGACAGACGCAGAAATGGTTTTCTTCTTGTGTCCTTTCGCCTCTCTTTCTCCCTGATTCTCGTCCTCGATTCTCGTATCTCTCTCGTACTCTTCTTCTTCGTCTTCTCTTTACTCCTGTTTCTCAGCTCTTCTTCTTGTTCTTCTTCTTTCCTATATTTCCTTCCTCTTCGTTCTTCTCATCTGCTTTATCTTCCTCTTAGCCCTCCTCCTGGTTCCTTCTCCTTCCTTCTTTCCTTTCCCTTCTCCTTCTCCTCGTCTTCACTCATCTCCTGCTGTTCCACCTCCTCCTTCCTTCTCTTCCTTCCTTCTACTTCCCACACGAATCATCATAAAAGAATCAAAGACAACGAGAAAAGGCAGAGAAAAATGAGAGAGCAAAGGACAGTGACTCAACCCCACCCTCCCCTAAACAAACGCACAAACAAACATACAAACAAAACAAAGCATCCCTCAAAGACCACTTAACTTCCCCCAAAAAATAAACAAATTTAAAAAATACCTCAACGAAAACATTAAAAAAAACACCACTACACCCCCCGAAATAAAAATCAAACGGTAAACAAACACAACAAAGAAGAACACCGAAACGAGGTCCCTGCAGAGAAGCGACGCCGAGCCGCAGCGCCTCCCGGCACGCCCTCCGCTCGCCTTACACTCCCTGCATCTTCTACATGAGCCTGTGGAAGAGGACGTAGGCGAGGGCGAGCAGCGGCAGGGACAGAGCCGGCACCTTGGCTGAGGAGTCGTTGCAAAGGAGGGTGTTGCAGAAGCAGACGTTGCCGGAAGCTGCAATGGCAGAGGCCTCTTGGCAGGCATCGGGGTAAGTTTTGTCGGCACAGCCTCGTTTCGCGTCGCCCATGCCCACTGTGGAGAGAAAGAGGGAGAGAGAGAGTTAATAAAAGAAAAAGGGAAGGAGCTTTTAGTTTCTTTTAATGGAATTGTTTTCTTTTGGTTTTAATGCCGAGGGAAAAGTTTTGTTTATTTGGCTTATCTTCTTTTGGGGAGGAGGGGGGGGGGGGGCATTAAAAGATATATATATCTATTCAAGGTATGTGTTTTTTCTTCTGTTTTGCTTTTGCTGTTAGTATTAGCATTGGCAATCTTAATAATGATCATTTGATAATAATCAGTACAATAATTATGCTGATACTAATAATAATCCTAATGATAATGATAGACACACAAGCAACACAAACAAACACACACACACGCGCACACACACACACACACACAGAGTGGGGGGGGGCGGATAAAGATACAAACATACAGACGGGCAGACGAACGAACGGACAAACAGATAGACAGAGAGATATGACTGAGATAGACCCATTGCATACGTGCGCGCGCGCTCCATACCCCCCCCCCCCCGAAAACAAGGTTGCCAAAGCGCCGTTGCAAATTTGAACCCAAAAATAATGACATCAGTTCATCCTTCGCGGGAAAGTAATAAAGAATGTATATATATTCTAGAAGCGCTGAATTACGCGCTGGTTAGTGAATAAATTCGTCACACTGCGGAACATCTACACTCATAACATTCATACACAAACCACAAACATTTGTTAGACGCACCTAAATAATCATGAATCGTTAACACGGTTTAATTAAATCAGTAGGGGGGAGGGGGTGGGGGGGTGCCGAAATTGACACGTAAGCAGAAAATTCCCCGCTGGTGCTAATTTGCATCGTGCAAAATAGTCATATGTTGCAAGCCGGGTTACCATTTTTTTTTTAGACTCGGCTAAAACAATACATCTGCATCATGTTAATACAGTGTAATAACAGGGTGATGTATATAAACAGGTTGACGCACACAGATCCACATCCACAGCGGAGGTATATGCACAGATATAAATACAAGTGTACAAATGGATACAAATACACATACAAGTATAGGTACAGACATGCACGTACAAACACACAAACTTACAAACATACATACACAGACACACAAACACACACAAACTCACAAACACACACGAACAAACATACATACACAAACACACACAAAACAAAACACACGAACTACACACACACAAACACAAACACAAACAAACAAACACAAACAAATAAACCTACAACCACACAACACAAACGACAAATCCATCACTGCACAAGACCACCATACTTCCTTTCCGAGACCGTAAAAAAAAAAAAAAAAGTTTAACACCATAAAAACATCGACGAAAAACCGGTTATTTACTATAAATAACCGTTTCTCTTTCCTTTAACACTAAGAATGATAAATGTACGAGAGATAAAGAATAAAGAAAAAAAAACACAAAAAAATTGCTTCACGTAAAATTTGTTCGATAAATGTTTTCTTATTTTCTCTTTCTTTACTTTCTTCTTTCTTTTGTTTGGTATCTTTACACTTTCGTTTTCTTGGCTACTGTTTTGTTATTTAATTTTCTTTCACTTTCCATTATCTGTGTTTATTTCGTCTGCTGTTCTTTCTATTTCTTCATCTTCTTTTTCTTCTTGTTCTTGTTCCTCTTATCATTATTTTTATTTCATTTTCATTTTTATCATCATCCTCTTATTTCCCTTCTTTCTTCTTTTTTTTTTCTTCTTATTCCTCCTCCTCCTCTTCTTTTCTTCCTTTTCCTCTTCGTTTCTTATTCTTATTCTCCTTTTTCTTCCTTTTTTTCCCGTTCATCTTCTTTTTTTCTCTCCTTTTCTTCCTTCTCCGTTTTGTTGTTCTCCTCTTCTCTCTCTCTTTCTATTTTACTTCTTCCTTCGTCTTATCCTTATCCTACAACAATCTCTTTTTTTATCCATTTTTCCTTTCTTTTTCTTCTCCTCCTTTATCCTTCTCCTTTTTCTCTCTCTGCATCTTCATTGTCCTTCCTCCTTCTTCCTCTCCCTCTCTCTCACTCTCTCAGTATCCCTTTCCCTCTCCTCCTTCTTCGCTTTCTCTTTCTCTCTCTTCCTCTACCTCTCCATCGCTTTGCCACTCTCCCTCTCTTCCTCCCGTCCTCTCCCATTCATTCCCATCCTTTCTCTATCCCTCTCTCTCCCCTCCGCTCTCCTCTTCTCCCCTCCCCCCTCCTTCACTCCCCTACTCTCTCTCTCCCTCTCCTTCTTCCTCCCCTTTCTCCTCATCTCCCTTCCCATTCCCTTCCCTTTTCTCCCTCTTCCTCTTCTTTCCCCTCCCTTCCTTTCCCTCTCTCCTCCCCTCCATTCCCTTTCACCCCTCCCCTCTCTCTCTCTTCCTCTTCCTCTCCTCTCCCTGTACCTCATCTCCTCTCACCTTCTCTCCCTTCCCTTTACCCCCCTCCTCTCCTCTCCATTTTACTCCCTCTGCCTCTCCCTCACCTTCTCCCTCTCCCTCTCCCTCAGCTTCTCCCTCTCCCTCCCTCCCCTCCCCTCCCCTCTCCTCTCCTCCCCCTCTCCTCTCCCTTTCCCTCTCCCTCTCCTTCCCCTCCTCTCCTTCTCCCCTCTCCCTCTCCTCTTCCTCCCCTTCCTTCTCCTTCCCTCACCTCCCCATCCCCCCCTCCTTCCTCTCCCTCCCCTCATCCCCTCCCCCCCTCCCTCTCCTCTCCTCCCCTCATCCCCTCCCCTCCTCTCCTCTCCCCTCCTCACCCTCCCCCCCCCTCCCCGTATATGACGTCACAGAACGACCTCGACGACCCTGAAATATGCACGACCTCGTCTCCTTCCCATTAATAATTCACCCAACTCCCGGAACGACTCTCTCCCGCCGCCAAGCCAGGAATTTTATTAACATTCCATTTTTTTTTTTTTTTTTTTTTTTTTTTTTTTTTTTTTTTTAACAGTAGTTAGATGCGTCTGTAACGTCATTGCTTTATTCTTTTTTTTGGCGGGGGGGGTCTTTCATTTTAATTTTATTCGTTCCCGTAGTTATTTACGTTTTTAAGCTTTTTTTTGCCTTTTGTTTATTTTCATTCGTCATTTCATCGCTTTAAATTAGTTACGTATGACCACCTTGCCATAATGGATCGCTCGTTTGGCGCGGGATAATTATCGTTATTTTCAAGTTGTTCGCAGGTTATTTTCATTATTTCCAAATGATTCGTGAGTTATTCTCGAGTTATCATTATCATTTCCGTTATTCGCCAGTTATTATCGTCATTTATAAGTTATTCGCGAATTATTATCGTTGTCATTAATCTCATTTGCAACACTGGCATCCCTGGTATTGCACTATTAATGCATATTTTCATCTCGGTTCATAAATTTCTCTTTCCTCTATGATTATCGCTATTATCCCTTTTCGTTTGCTCCTCTCTATTTCATTGGTTTTCATTCTCTTATTCTTTCTTTTTTCCATTCCTCTCCGTCTCCCTTTTTCTCCTTCTTTTCTCTTTCTTCTTTCTTTCTTCTTTTTTTCCTTCTCTTTTCTTTTTTTTTTTTTCTTCTTCTTCTTCTTCTTCTTCTTCTTCTTTCCTCCCTCCTCCTCCTCCTACTCCTTCTTTTTCCTTTCTTCCTCTCTATCTCTCCCCTTTTTCTTCTTTCCTCTCTCCTCTCTCTCTCCTTTGCCCTCTCCTTCTCCTCCTCTCTCTCCTTCTCCCTCCACCTTTCTCTCTTCTTCTCCTTCATCCTCTCCTTCTCCCTCTTCTACTTCTTCTCCTTCTCTCTCCCTTCCTTCTCCCTTTCCTTTTCTTCTTCCTCCTCCTTCTTCTCTCTTCCTTTTCCTTCTCTTCTTCTTCTCCTTCTTCTCTCCCTCTTCCCCTCTCCTTCTCCCTTTCCTTCTCCTTCTCTCTCTCTTCCTCTCCTTCTCCCTCTCCCTCTCCTTCTTCCTCCCCTTCTCCCTTTCCTCTCTCCTCTCCTTCTCCCCTTCCCTCTCCTTCTTCCTCTCTTCTCTCCTCTCCTTCTCCCTCTTCTTCTCCCTCTCCTCTTCCTCCCTTCTCTTCTCCTTCTCCTTCTTCTCCTCTTCTGTCCCTCTCAGCCTCTCCTCTCTCCTCTCCTTCCTTCCTCTCCTTCTCCTTTCCTCTTCCTTCCTCACTCTCTCCTTCTCCTCTCCCTCTCCTTCTTCCTCTCCTTCTCCTTCTCCTTCTTCTCCTGCTTCTAGAAACCCCGACACGCCGGCCCTGCTTCATCCGCCGCACGAAGCGGAACCAGCAGGAACGACGGCAGCAATTGCAGGGGTCAAGCCAGTAACCTCTGCTCACCTGCTCGCCTGCTGACATTACCGCGGGTCGATTAGCCAGGCCAGAAGCGGCACGCCACAGCACCTACCCCTCCCCCTCTCCCCTCTTCCCACTCTCCTCACTACTTCCTCTCCCCTCTCCCTTCTCCCCTCTTATCCCTTCCTTACTCCTCTCCTTTCTTCCTCTTCCTCTTACTCCTTCCTCTCCCCACTCCCCTCTTCCTCTCCCTCTTACCCCCTTCCTTCTTCCCTCTCCCTCTTACCCCCTTCTCTCTCCCTCCCTCTTAACCCTTCCTCTCCCCTCTCCGATAACGCCACACCCAGTCCAATAGAATGTTTAAAGTGCGTATATATATATTTGCATATGCATATACAGTGTTTATATACACATGCCTGTATACCCTTGCGAGTGTGCTTATGCGCGCGTGTATGTGTGTTAGATACAAACACACACATACACACATACACACACACACATACACACACACATACACACACACACATACACGTTCCCTTGAAAAAAAAAATAATAATGGAACTTTACCATCTGATTTTAACAACTTGTTCCCACCGACAAGTTAGTCGCCACAAAACGTGATCAGAACACGTTAACGAGTGTACTCATTCGCTAACGCAGCCGGCTCGAATATCATCAGAGATACAGTGTCTCTGTACATGCAACGCTTTTGCTGCAATACTCCCAAAATTCTGGAGTTCGAGTGCTGCAACAATGACATCGCGGTTGTACCCAACGCCACAGCACGACCGGTTATGTCGTCCTCTCTTTTGGACCTTGATATAATTAGGGAAAGATCGTTAAACTAGACTCTGTGTTATTAGGGGCCTAGACGGGTGTGCAGTTCAGCATAACTCAGATCAACTCAACTTTACTCAGCTCAACTCAACTCATCTCATCCCATCCCATCCAACCCAAACCCAACCCAACCCAACCAACCAAGCCCAACCCAACCCGCCCAACCCAACCAGCCCAATCCAATCCAACCCATCCCAACCCAACCCAATGCAATCCAATCTAACCCAACCCAACCCAACCAACCAACCCAACCAAACCCAATCCAACACAACACAACCAAACCAATCCCAAATCCAACCATCCCAACCCATCCCAACCCAACGATGGGAACCTAGAGACCGGGGAACATGGGTTGGACCTTGAGCCAAACACTGCTTTGCCAATCACATACCACAGGCTACCCTCAGTCCCATCTGTACCATCGCTAAAGCTGAGTACCCGCCATGTCTGTAGTAATGGCAACTCACAGAACCAAGCCAGCAGTAATCCAGATGTCAGCCGAGGTGGAAAAGGGAGGCGAGAAATACAGGCATGAGGCCTTTTTCACTACGTGGCATCCCTTTAACAAGAATCTCAAATATACTGCGTGTGGCTCTACCCCTTCTCTCTCTCTCTCTCTCTCTCTTCCTCTCTTTCTCTCTCTCCTCTCTCCTCTCCTCTCTCTCTTCTATCTCTCTCTCTCTCTCTCTCTCTCTCTCTCTCTTCTCTCCTCTTCTCTCTTCTCTCTCTGCTCTCTCTCTCTCTCTCTCTCTCTCTCTCTCTCTCTCTCTCTCTCTCCCTCTCTCCTCTCTCTCTCTCTCCTCTCTCTCTCTCCCTCTCTCCTCCTCTCTCCTCTCCTCTCTCTCCCTCTCTCTCCTCTCTCTTCTCACTCTCTCTCTCTCTCTCTCTCCCTCTCTCTCTCTCTCTCTCTCTCTCTCTCTCTCTCCTCTCTCTCTCTCTCTCTCTCTCTCCTTCTCTCTCTCTCTCTCTCTCTCTCTCTCTCTCTCTCTCTCTCCTCTCTCCTCTCTCTCACCTCTCCCTCTCTCTCTCTCTCCTCTATCTCTCTCTCTCTCCTCTCTCTCTCTCTCTCTCTCTCTCTCTCTCCTCTCTCTCTCTCTCCTCTCCTCTGTCTCTCTCTCTTCTCTCCTCTCTCTCTCTCTCTCTCTCTCTCTCTCTCTCTCTCTCCTCTCCTCTCTCTCTCTCTCTCTCTCTCTTCTCTCTCTCTCTCTCTCTCTCTATATAATATATATATTTATCTATCTCTTTATCTATGTTTTTACTCATTCTCTCTATCTCTCTTACTCTTCTCTCTCTATCTTTACTCTCATCTCTCTCTCTTCTCATCTATGTTCATCTCTCGTCTCTCTCATCTCCTCTCTCTCTCCTCTCTCTCTCTCTCTCTCTCTCTCTTCTCTCTCTCTCTCTCTCTCTCTCTATCTATCTATCTATTCTCATGTTTTAGCTCTCTTCTCTATCTTTTACTCTCTCTCTATCTATCCTATCTTTTACTCTCTCTCTATCGTTTACTCTCTCTCTCTCTCTCTCTCTCTCTCTCTTCTCTCTCTCTCTCTCTCTCTCTCTTCTCTCTCTCTCTCTCTCTCTCTCTCTCTCTCTCTCTCTCATTCAAGTCTTCGAATAACACCAAGCACCGCTTTTGTCATCACAGGCTTAGTGAAGTCATAAGCGCACAACAGCAGTAAAGAGGCATATTTAATACACCAAGATTCCCAAGACGATAATAAAAGGAACCACAGAGGGGTTGTCCTCGGATTCTTAAGGATCATGATACACAAAAGCATCGGCGTGTGCGAAGGTACATAGCGTATGTGTAGACGCACATGCATATATGCACATACACACGTACGCGTCATCATCATTATCATATTACAGAGAGTTCTTCTAGGATGATGCGGTGGTCGGTTCCTTTCCGCCCCGAATACGACCTCAGTATGCTAATGCCGGCATTCACATACACGAATACACATGTACGGTCAGAAGGACGTACATATACGCGCAAGTACATACATAAACACACATACACGCGCAGATATATACGTAAACACACATGCACGCTCAAGACCTTACATAACACACACACACAAGCGTAAGCACACATATAAACGGTCATGAGTACATACATAAACACATACACGGTCATAAATGCATATAAAAACACAAACACGCACAAGTACATACATACCCACACTTACAAACAAACGCACACACTCACGCACCAAATATATATTTATAAAAATCTACTTACACAGGCTGACGGCAACTGTATAGCAGGATGTGCTTGGGCAGAACACCCAGCCAGCTTTCTCGGTGCTTCCAGGGGTTTGCGAGTAGCAGAACCAGGCCTTAGCTGTAAAGAGAAGAAAAAGGAAAATGTTATTATTTATTCATATTCTTGGAAAGTGGAGGAGGGTAGTAAGGGAGAGGGGATAGCTTGTTCTTACTCTAGGGTAAAGGAGAGGGTTCTTATTTCTATTTTAAGTTCGTTAATTCTTTTCTGTAGTTCCATTTATACGAACCAATATTATCATTATTTGCAGAATATAATAAAACAGTTTTGTCGTAAAAAAAGTAAACGAAATGGACATTAAAATGAACAAATGATAAGCCAGATGACGATATCTCAATGCTGAACGTCTTTCCTTCCTTCAAAATAAAGGATTTTTTTCTTATGCAGTCCCTTTCATTCAAGCAACCCAATCCAATCCAACCCAACCCAATTCAACCCAACCCGTGTCAATCTACATCTTTCGCACTACATGCTTACTGTATTGTCGTAGTTATCTTCGTCATTGCAAACCAAACTCACTCTTAGAAGTCATCGTTTCCGCACAAAAAAGGAAACACGAAATCCGCATCTACAAATCCGGACCAGATACGCGAACGCACTCTTGTAAACAAACAACGGACAAAAAGAAACCCCCGTAGCTTCCATGCGAATGAATCCGCGAACGCAATCTCGCATTCACAACTAGATAAACAAAAGGCAGCGCGCCGCTCCACAATGGAATCATAAAACTAATAAAAAAGGGAAAAACAATTCAGCAACGCGCCGTGGAGGACATAAAGTGTTCTTCTGAAAGACCCTTTTGGGGGAGAGCGGAAGAGCTACAGCTTGCGGAGAAGAAAGGGAAAAGACAAGGAGTCTGAGAGAGAGAGAGAGAGATAGAGAGAGAGAGAGAGAGAGAGAGATGAATGTAGAGAGGGAGAGAGAGAGAGTAGAAGGCTAGAGAGAGAGGAGGGAGAGGAGAGAGAATGAGTGAGAGTGAGAATGAAAGAGAGAGAGAGAGAGATGACCGCGAGACAGTGGCACTAAACAGAAAGAGACAGAGAATAACAAAAAGAACGAAGGCAAAGAGCCAAAAAAGCAAAAACTAAGAAAGAAAAGGAAGAAACAAACAAAAAACTGATTGACAACCGGAATAATCCTCTATCCAAATATCCATCGCCAGCACAATGAATAAAAAAATCCTTCACCAAAGATATCCAAGATGGGAGAGAGGGAGAGAAAGGGAGGGAGGGGGCAGGGATAGACTTGTAGAATGAGAAGGATTGAAAGTAGAGGTGGAGAGAGAGAGAGGGGTAGAGATGGTAGATGGAATGATCTGTGCAGACAACAGCCAGAAGGAGAAAAAAAGAAATAGAGACAAGAGAAAGAGAGGTCGAGAGAACACAGAGAGAGAGAAAAAAAGAAATGGAGGGAGGGGGGAGAGAAAGAGAGAGAGAGAGAGAATGACTTGATTAGCCCCAAGCACCAAATAAATGCCAAAGACGCAGACCCTAATAAGAAAAGACATTTTTAAAAAATATATATCGTGATGATGATATACGACTATAAAAAGAAACTAAAAAAAAAAAGTAGAAAAAAATAAGAACACGAAGAAAGTGACAGAAAAAATGACTAGAGAATACATAGAAATAGTGTCTGTCACCGAGAAATAGCTTCCCATGGGCAGCTGACAGATTTCAACGATTTCAAGACAGGATACACACATAGTCACGGACGTAAGATTGGACGGCTGCCTGCCCTTGAGCTCTTGGAAGGAAGGGGGGGAGAGAGGGAGGGAGAGGGAGAATGTGGGGGGTAGAAATGAGGGAGAGGAGAAGGGAGAGGGAAACGTGGGGGGAGAAATGAGGGAGAAAGAGGGAAACGTGGGGATAGAAATGAGAGAGGGGAGGTGAGGAAGAACGTGGGGGGTAGAAATGAGGGAGGGAGGGTGAGGACGAACGTGGGGGGATAGAAATGAGGGAGAGAGGGAGAGGGAAGTTGAGGGAGAACGTGGAGGGATGGAAATGAAAGAGAGAGAGAGGAAAAAGGGGTGGGGGTTGTTGAGGGAGAATGTGGGGGAGATGGAAATAAGGGAGGGTTAGGAGGGGAAAAGGGGGGAAGTGAGAGGAAGAACGAGGGGAGGCTGAAAATGAGAGAGGGAGAAAAGGAGAGTTAGAGAGAGAGACAGACAAACACACACATACACACACAGTCTAAACGGAGTGGAGAGAAGAAAAACAAAGACAAGACGAACAAAAGCCGAGAAAAAGAAAAAATAGACAGCCACAGACAGAAAGGAAGAAAAGGACAGAAAAGTGGATGAACTAAATGATGACAAAGGCATCACGAAAATAAAAGGATTTTCAAAGTAGAGAAATGGCAGGTTTCAGACTGGCTGAGCTTGCACGGAGAGAAAAAAAAGAGAAAGAGAAGGATGGAAAATAGATAATGGGTAAAGATGATATGATGTCTCATATGAGGCAGAAGGAGGGGAATGAGGAATAAATGAAAAAGGAAGAAGGAGATACGGAGGTAAAGAGGGAGAGAAGGAGAGGAAACGAAGGCTGGAATATAGATAGTGGGAGAAAATGAAAGTGTTATGATATGCCTCATATGGAGTAAAAGAAGAAAAAGGGAAAGGAAGAAGGAGACACGGAAAAGAAGAGGGAGAGAGGGAGAAAAAAAAGAAGGATGGAAAATAGGTAATGGGAGATGAAAACGATATGATGTCTCATAGAGGCAGAAGGAGGAGGAGAAGGGATAAAAGAAGAAAATGGAAAAGGAAGGAGACACGGAGATAAAGAGGGAGAGAGGGAGAGCAAAGGAAGGCTGGATAATAGGTAAGAAGAGAAGATGAAAGTGCTATGGTGCCTTATAAGAGGCAGAAGGAGGAGAAGGAAGAAAAGAAAATGGAAAGGGAAGAATAAGGAGCAATGACAGAAATAAGGAAAGAGGGAGAGGGAAGCAGGGATGGAAAATGGGCAATGGAAGAAAAAAAGGCAATGTGATGCAGAAGGAGAAAAGGGGGATCAGAAAAGAAAATGGAAGAGAAAGAACAGAAGGAAGGCGATATTATTAAAAGAAGGGGAAATTCGAGAAAATAAGAAAAGGAAAAGAGGGAGAGGGAGGGAGAAAGAGAGGAAGATAAGAGAAGGAGAAAGAGAGGGAGGGAGGAAAAGACGGAGGGAGGGCTGGAGTAAGGAAGGGAGACAGAGAGGGAGGGGGAGAAGGATAAACAGAGGGAGAGAGGGAAGGAAAGAGGCGAGGGAAGAAGACAGATAGGAAGGAAGTTAGGAATGAAGAAAGAAAAGGAGGCAGGAAAGGTGAAAGCGAGGGAGGAAGGGAGGAAGGGAGGGAGAAAGCGAGGAAGGAAGAGAGGAAAGGAGGCAGGTTAGGAGAAAGCGAGGGAGGGAGGGAGAATGGGAGAAAAAAATGGAGTCACGACATCTTGAAGACCCCAAGATGAAAGGATTAAGACAGCCAGTCAAGAAAATAAGGTCACAGATTGATAGATAGATTCCGGAGGGAGGGAAGGCGGGTCAAAAGAGGTTCCATCTATCTATAGAAAAGGAGGGGGGGAGGGGAGGAGGAGGGAGGGATTTTCAGGGCGGAGGGTGGGAGGGGTAGGGGAGGGGGGAAGGAACATAAGGACGGAATGAAATGGGTGGAAGAGAGAGAGGGGGAGAAAGGAAAGAATGGATGGGGAATGAATAAAATGGGTGTAGGAGAGAGGAAAAGGGGTGAGTGGATGAAGAAAAGTGGAAAAGAAGAAAGGAGTTGATAGTTAATGAATGAAGTGCATAAACGAGAGAGAAAAATATGAAAGGAGAAGAGAAAAGAGGAAGAAAGAGTGAAGGGAAGGAGAAGAGAAGTGGAAGAAGATAAGATTATATTTTTAAATCGGGAAGAACAAGGAGACAGAAAGAATCGAAGAAAAGATCGAAATTCTCACAAAGAAAAAAGAAAAAGAAAACATTTGGAAAAGGAAAACTTAGAAAATCAAAAGAGGGAAAATAACTAAATAAAATAAAAGGAAGAAAGAACTAGAAAAAAAAATGAAAAGAAGAAAAGGAAAAGGGAGATTTTTTTAAATGGAAGAGAAAAAAAATGGGATAAAGCCAGAAAAAAGTCACAACTGGAGTTCCCGGATGAAAAAATCCTGGACAAAGATAACACACCGATTTCAGCTCAAAGGATAGAGATAAAAAAAAACATTTGTTTGCTCGATTAAAACAGAGAAAAAAATATACATATATAAATTATACATACATTTGTTCGCTTGATTAAAAGAGAAAAAAAGGATATAACATCGAGAAATTATCAAAGGGTAATGGAGATATTAGAAGTAATAATGATAATGCGTCACACAAAATTATAGTAGAAATTACGAAAAGTAAATTACGAAAGATTTATTTTCTGTCTTTGTGTGACATTGGAGGTCATCGAGTACGGAAGAGGAGGAGGAGGAATAAAAGAGGAGAAGGAGAGGGAATGATAAAGAAGAGGAAAGAGGGGAGAAGGAGGAGGAAGAGAAGAGAATAGGGAGGATGAGGAGAAAGGATAGGAGGAGAAGGGAAGAGAGGAGGAGGAGAGGGAGTAGGAGGAAGTGGAAGAGGTGGAGGAGGAGGAGGAAGAAGAAGAGGAGATAGAAGAGGAGGAGACGGAGAAGAAAAAGGAATAAGAAGAAGAGGAAGCGTAAGAGGAGGAGGAAGAGAAAAAGAAGGAGGAAGGGGACTGGAAAAGAAAGGGGAGAGATAAAATGAAGGGAACGACGCGGAGGAAAGGGTAGAAGGAAGAAAGAGGCGGAATAAGAAGTAAATGAGAACGCAGAGAAATAAAACATTAAGAATAGGAGGGAAGAGAAGAGAAGAAAAAAAAATATAGAAGAGAAATGCCGAAACGAATGAAGGAAGAGGGAGAAAACGGAGGAAAGGCAAAACGAAATGACACTGAACAAGAAAAAGAAAAAGAAAGAAAGATAAAGAAGAGGAGGAAGACAAGAAGACAGGAGCAGGGAGCGATAGAGAGATGGGTACAACAAGCTCCGTGTCCCAGACGAGATAAGAACGTCTTGCGAGAGAGGATAAGGGCGGAGGGGGGATGGGGGAGGGGCTACAGGGGGTGGGGTAGGAGAGAGGAGGAGTTGCGCTTTGTCGAGAGAGAGGGAAGGGGGGGAGGGAGGGAGGGGAGAATACAGGGGATTGGGTGGGGTGGGGGTGAGGCTGTGGGGGGGTCTGGTAAGGGAGAGGGGGGGAGAAGCACAGGGGGTCGGGAGGGAGAGGGGGGGAAGGGGGAGTCTACGAGGGACGGTTGGGGAGGCTAGAGGATGGGTGTGAGGAGGGGGAAGGAACAGGATGGGGGGAGAGGTGAGGATGGGAAGAACGTAGGATGTGGGGGAAGAGAGGGAGAGAGAGGGGAGGGGAGAGAAATTCCTGAGTGAGAGGGATCAGACAGGAGAAGGAAAGAAAGAAGATGGAAAGATAAGGAGAAGAAGACGAAGAAGGAGATGAAGAAGATGGAAAGATACGAAGGAGAAGAAGACGAAGAAGACGAAGAAGGAGAAAGATACAGACAAAGAAGAAACGAAAGACCCAAACGATCAAATTAGAACGAAACGAACACAGGAGAGAGAAGAGAGAGGAGAGCAGATGAGAGGAAAGAGGGGAGAGGAGGGTGTTCCCGCTTGAGATAAGGAGCAAGGTGTTCCTCCGGGAGATAAGGGAGGCGCGGAGGGGCTCTTGGCGGCGCTCCAGCTCGAGATAAGGCCATATTACGTGATCCAAGATGTTCTCAGCGGGGTCGGGGAGAGCGCCGAGAGATGATGTCTCGGGTCCTCGATGCGAGAGTTAGAGAAA
>NW_020870847.1:127032-128999 GCF_003789085.1 Penaeus vannamei
AGATTCCCATTCTCCTTATTCTCATCATATTCCCTACTCTCTCCTTTATCAGATTCCCATTTTCCTTATCTCATATATCCCTACTCCTCCTTTATCAGATTCCCATCCTTTTTCTCACTACTTTATCAGAGATTCCATTCTCCTTATTTCATTCTCATATTCCCTACTCCTCTCCTTTATCAGATTTCCCATTCTCCTTATTCTCATTCTCATATTCCTACTCCTCTCCTTTATCAGAGATTCCCATTCTCCTTATTTCCATATTCCCTACTCCTCTCCTTTATCAGATTCCCATTCTCCTTATTCTCATTCTCATATTCCCTACTCCTCTCCTTTATCAGATTCCCATTCTCCTTATTCTCATTCTCATATTCCCTACTCCTCTCCTTTATCAGATTCCATTCTCCTTCTCATTCTCATATTCCCTACTCCTCTCCTTTATCAGATTCCCATTCTCCCTTATTCTCATTCTCATATTCCTACTCCTCTCTTTATCAGATTCCCATTCTCCTTATTCTCATTCTCATATTCCCTACTCCTCTCCTTTATCAGATTTCCATTCTCCTTATTCTCATTCTCATATTCCTACTCCTCTCCTTTATCAGATTCCCATTCTCCCTTATTCTCATTCTCATATTCCCTATTCCTCTCCTTTATCATTTCCCCATTCTCCTTATTCTCATTCTCATATTCCCTACTCCTCTCCTTTATCAGATTCCCATTCTCCTTATTCTCATTCTCATATTCCCTACTCCTCTCCTTTATCAGATTCCCATTCTCCTTATTCTCATTTCATATTCCCTACTCCTCTCCTTTATCAGATTCCCATTCTCCTTATTCTCATTCTCATATTCCCTACTCCTCTCCTTTATCAGATTCCCATTCTCCTTATTCTCATTCTCATATTCCCTACTCCTCTCCTTTATCAGATTCCCATTCTCCTTATTCTCATTCTCATATTCCCCTACTTCCTCTCCTTTATCAGATTCCCATTCTCCTTCTCTCCCTATCTCCATCAGGCTCCTTTATCAGATTCCCATTCTCCTCCTGCGCCCCAAGCACTTACCGTGACTCATAAGGCGGCTCTCCCTCCCTGCGCCGAGGAGGACACTTCTTCGCCCAAGAATTAAGGTAATGTTTCGGAAAATGTTAATGGTTTAATGGTTTCGAGTCGGCCATCGCTCACGGGGTGGGGGCGCGCTCATCGGCTGGTGCCTGTTGTTCTTTTTCTTGTTTTTTTTTTTTATTGTTTGTCTGTTTGTTTCGGTTTGTTTCTTCTCTCTTTGTCCCCTTTGTCTGGCTCTCTGTTTCTCTTTTCTCTTTCTTTCTTCTTTTTCTTTGTTTCTGTCTCTGTCTGTTTCTCTCTCTTTCTCTCTATCCACATCTCTCTCTCATCTCTTTCTTTGTCTCTGTCTGTTTCTCTCTATCTATCTATCTATCCTCCATCCCTCCCCCCCCCCTCTCTCTCCTCTCTCTCTCTCTCTCTCTCTCTCTCTCTCTCTCTCTCTCTCTCTCTCTCTCTCTCTCTCTCTCTCTCTCTCTCTCTCTCTCTCCTCTCTCTCTCTCTCTCTCTCTCTCCTTCTCTCCCTCTCTCTTATCCTCCCTCGCTCTCTACTGCTTTCTTTGTTTAGACATTCGTGGGAATCCAGTATCTAGCAGTATCTGGCAGCCGCACGCACGCTTGTCCGAACCCGAAGGTCACTTGTGTATGAGTCACAAGCCCATTGATTGCAGACCATTGGTTGCCTCAGGTCACACGAGGTCAGTCTTTTCTGTTGCGTAGAACGCCACAGAGAGAAGTACATACATTCACTTCTTTTCCAAGTCGTACACAAGACTTAAAGATGTAACCCTAGTCTAAGCGCCGTCACGTTTACGCAACTGGGAATTAGGCGTTGATGGTTTCCGAGAGCAGTCTTCGCGGAGCCAAAGCCGTCCTCAACGAGACACGCTGACGCCAGAGCCTC
>NW_020870848.1:5000-7500 GCF_003789085.1 Penaeus vannamei
AGTTTAGGCACTTAATTAAACCCAACTTGACTGCAGCTAAAAATTTAATTAACAGAACCCAAGTATGAATTGATTTCATTTAATTAATATTGCGCGTTAAATATCATCATCGCAAACGGAGAATTCTAACGTAAACAAACACACAAAACTAAATCTAATATTGATATTTCGATCTCTTGCTTGAAGTGCCATAATGCAACGCCAGTGTCAATATCACGTGACTGGCACCCTCGCTTAAGTGCCAAATCACCATGCGTTAAAGCCTCTAGAGAAGGGAATATAGATCTTTCGTATGGATTATCGAAGAACGAAATTTGCCTGCCAGATGCTGACTGGGACGTTTGCCCGCGAGTTTTGCTTCGGATTTCTAGCTGGGGGAAAAATGAAGATTTTTAAGAATAAAATCTGTAAATAAAAAAAATATGATGATAATAAAGAAAGAAAAATAGATAAAGGAATAAAAACGATAATAATGATAATACTGACGATAATTATACATAGATAGATAATGGAATCAAATAAAAATGCTCAGATTTAAAGACAGGAAAATTAAATATACGAAAAAAAAATTGCTTGGGATCTCTAACAAAAACACATTGAAGAAAATATTCGCCCCGAATATCCAACAGCAAAAGAACGAAAAAAATGTCTGTCCAGAATTTTTATCAAGAATATTTCTAACAAGAAAATTTCAATAAGAATATTTTCTGGAGAATTCTGGGAAATATTTGCCTTGAATCTCTTAGAAGAAAATGACAAACAATATCGCGAATTCCTAACATGAAAACGTAAAAGAAAATAAATCGTGGGAAGTTAAAAAAAAAAAATAAGAAGAAGAAATTTCTAACAAGTTAAAAAAAAAAAAAAATTCTAACAATATAATTCTAAAAAATAACTTTGATTGCGTTTGTCTCTTTGCTTATTTGCAAGATGACACAAAACAGCCTAAATATTTCTTAAAGAGAAAGGTTAACCTTTCTCTTTAAGAAAGACTTTCTTTCTCTTTAAGACTTAAATTTAATTGTGTCCCTTGCGTAATGTTATTAAAATTTATTTATTAAATATTCCTAAAATCAAGTATAAGGGAACGATTGTCTCCGCTCGTGTGAAGATGAGTTTATTTATCTATCTATCTGTCTATCTATCTATCTTTCTATCATTTCTTTAGGGACTCTTTTGTGGGAATGTGAACGCATAATGTGTGTATGCGTTTGATGATCCGTTTACGAAGGCCTGGGTCTGAATTTCAACGCTAAATATCTAAGTTTTTTTTTTGGAATGCTAAATATGCGTGCGTCCTACATGCCAACGCAGCGTATGGTATGTAGGCATTACTCTCTGTCCTAGCGCGTCGGGGGTGAAGGGGAAATGCAGCATCACATGAGTTCATATTTGTGTGACAACAACAACAATAACAAAAAAAAAGGGGTAGGACATATGAACGCAAATTTCCTGGTCAAAGGTGCGGTTTCAACGCGTGCTCAGGGAAAACGTTAACCAAAGTTCGTTCAACATTGTACGTTATTTCATGAATTAACACATTCTTCATTACCTATCTTTATCATCTCATTGTCATAAATTATCATTATTAGCAGCTGGGAAAATACGTGAAGAATAGGAGGCATTGTGCGGAAAATATTCATCATAACGTGAAGCAACTTTCTATATATGCACAATACATATATAAATATGTGTGTGTGCGTGCGTGTGTATATATATGTGTGTGTGTGTGTGTGTGTGTGTGTGTGTGTGTGTGTGTGTAATACTACTGTTCTGTGGCACTGATAGGTAAATCAACCCAAAAACTGTACGATCTACACATTGTTCACCGTATTAACTGACAATATGACTTGCATAAGGCTATATGGATACTGAATGCATTATTACATATGACATCATAATGTATGTATATACACATAGGACCAACCTGCACGTGGCAGAGATCCGTAGACACACTTCCTTAGATTAATGTCACTTTTGAAGACACATATCTTTGCTCTATTTTATTTTGTTTTATTTATTTCTGTTTTGATATGAGCTCCGAAAAGTCCAGAGGTCTTTTAGATTCAAAAAGACGACTCAGAGGTGGGTATCATCAAGAATACCAAGATGCTGCGTGAGATTTAAGATAAAAAAGAGCGAGAAAAAAATCTTGCTTTTTAATGACTCACTTTTGCGGAGAATCCTTCTTTTTTTAAGTTGTCACGCATGAGAGTCGAGTTCCATGGTTAGCAAACAAGAATGGAGAAAGAAGAGATGAAATGAAAGAAAGGAAAGGAGTGTATATATATATCAAAGCATACATATGTGCATATATATATATATATATATATATATATATATATATATATATATATATATATATATATATATATATGTGTGTGTGTGTGTGTGTGTGTGTGTATGTGTGTGTGTGTGTGTGTGTGTGTGTGTGTGTGTGTGTGTGTGTGTGTGTGTGTGTGTGTGTGTGTGTGTGTGTGTGTGTGTGTGTGTGTGTGTG
>NW_020870848.1:11753-14253 GCF_003789085.1 Penaeus vannamei
GAGCGGAGAGAGAGACGATGAGAGACGAAGAAGCGGAGAGGAGATCGAGAGCCGACAACCACGCGGAGATGAGAGGAAGAAAGAAATGGACGACCGCTAAGAACGAGAAGAGATCGGGCAGAGAGAAGCAGGGGAGAAGAAGACAGACAGAGACAGAGCAGGTAGAAGAGAGAGGAGAGAGAAGACTGAGAAGAGAGAGAGAGAGAGAGCAGATAGAGAGAGAGAAAGAGCAGAGCAGAGAGGATGGAGGGAGGGAGGGAGGAGAGAGGGAGGGAGGGAAAGAGAGAGAGTGATTAAAAAAAAGAAGGAATGATGAACCAAGAGAAAGAGAAACTGTACATACGACAGTGTTACTTGAGGAGTCGTCACTCATCTCTGTCCAGTCTCAAAACATAAATTGGCAACTCACCCTGAGCTCTGGTGTACTCCGATTCGCTGTTTATCTTAAAAAATAATAAAGTATAGAAGGTAGCAGATTTCGATAAACCATTTAAAATATTTGTATATAACCTATAGATATACAAAACATATATGAGCATAGGTATCAAATATCAAGCGATTAGAACAAACAGAGATTTGGCCAATCGGAGTACTCCACAGTTACCAGTTTCCTTTTTTTTCTGAGACTAGACGCCCTATAAGACCCGAATGAAGCACCTGTCCTCGCCATTCCTCACTTCAGGAGGATGCAGTTCGCTCCTCAGTATAGCGAACACTTTACTAAAGAATGAAACAAGATTGGCAAATCAACTCAGGCAGATCTTTAAGGCTTGCAGTCAGTACATGATTAAAAGGAATCACATAAGGGTTTATGTGATTATATATATCTTTATATCTTTCTTTCTTTCTTTCTCCTTCTCTCTTCTCCTCTCTCTCCTCTCTCTCTCTCTCTCTCCTCTTCTTCTTCTCTCTCTCTCTCTCTCTCTCTCTCTCTCTCTCGCTCTCTCTCTCTCTCTCTCTCTCTCTCTCTCTCTCTCTCTCTCTCTCTCTCTCTTCTCTCTCTCTCTCTCTCTCCTCTCTCTCTCTCCCTCTTCTCTTTTTTTCGCTTGTTGATTTACGTTAACTCGGTAGCTACTTCGTGTTTAATTGTATTCCTTTATGAATGATAATATTGGTTAGTCCTTTGAGATGAAAAAAAAGAAAAAGATCCACACTAGGAATTAATGGAAGAAATAGAATAATTTAAGTTATTGCCATTGAACCGTGGAATAAATCTTATTAGCAATACTTGAAAATTATTTATATAAAGATTATAATAGGAAAAAAGAAAGAGGGGAGGGAAAGGGAAAGGTGAGTGCGTGAGAGTGGAAGTGAGTGAGAGGGAGAGGAGAGAGAGAGAGAGAAAGATAGAGACAAGTCTCTTTCTCTTAGTCTATCATTCATTCTTATTCTTTAATCTCTCTCTCTCTCTTCTTCTTTCCCTCTCCTTCTCTCTCTCTCTCTCTCTCTCTCTCTCTCTTCTCTCTCTCTCTCTCTCTCTCTCTCTCTCTCCTCTCTCTCCTCCTCTCTCTCTCTCTCCTCTTCTCTCCCTCCCTCCTCCCCCCCCCCCTCTCTTCTCTCTTCTCTCTCTCTTTCTTTCTGTTCATGCCTGATATTCAACCCTCTCTCCTCTCTCTCTCTCTCCTCTCTTCTCTCTCTCTCTCTCTCTCTCTCTCTCTCTCTCTCTCTCTCTTCTCTCTCTCTCTCCCTCCCTCTCTCTCTCTCTCTCTCTCTCTCTCTCTCTCTCTCTCTCTCTCTCTCTCTCTCTCTCTCTCTCTCTCCTCTCTCTCTCTCTCTCTCTCTCTCTCTCTCTCTCCCCCTCTCCTCCCTCTCTCTCTCTCTCTCTCTTCTCTCTTCTCTCTCTTCTCTCTCTCTCTCTCTCTCTCTCTCTCTCTCTCTCTCTCTCTCTCTCTCTCCCCCCCCCCTCTCTCTCTCTCTCTCTCTCTCTCTCTCTCACTTTTTCATGCATGCTTGCCTGGTTTTCTATGCACGATCAAATACTCGCTTGCATGACGATGTGTATGATGTTGTCATGTTCTACCTGTTATTCATACAGAAGAGAGAAAGAGAAAGAAAGAGAAAGAGAAAGAGGGATATATATATATATAATATATATATATATATATTATATATATATAGAGAAGAGAGAGAGAGAGAAAGAGATGAAGAGAGAGAGAGTAGAAAGAGAGAACAGAGGGAGAGAGAGAGAAAAGAGAGAAGAGAGAGGGAGAGAAAGAAAGATAAAAAAAGTTAGAGTAAAAGAACATAAATAAAAAAGTAAGACGAAGTGAGCAAAAAGTAACCCCGAACCAATTTCCAAAATGCATCTTAACCTTTCACAATCTTGACCAGATCAGAAACTTTTAAGGAACCGAAGCAATTGAGGAAGGAACTAATAACGCAATGGACAAAATATTTCTTTTCTCTCCTCATTAGAAGAAGAAGAAAAAAAAGGGAAATGGAGCAGAGGGTGTTTATATATGAAACGAAAAAAAATATATAGGTATTCATATTCTTTTAG
>NW_020870848.1:21753-29253 GCF_003789085.1 Penaeus vannamei
TATCAATGCAACACGTGGCGGTGACCAGTTGTCTCCTCAACATCAATTTACATATTCGAAAAGGCATCGGCATGTCCTTTGCTTAATTTGAGTCCCAAACGCTCTTGATATTTGCTTAATGTTCTCGGATCTCATTCATAGGATAATTCCTCCTCGGGCAGAAGGCAGAGCAATACCTTGGCCTTCGTATGCCAGCCCCGTCTGATCCGTGGATGGCACTGCCAGTTTAGCAACAGAGCATGATGATGTGACATGAATTTTTCATCGTATTCGCCCAGTAATTGTCGTAGAAAGTGCTGTAATGTGACGGCACAGGGACAGCAGGCGAAGTGGCTAACATACCCTATAGAGATTTGTTATTATGTATGCATACAGTTATTGGAAGGACATAGATTTCCATCTTATATGTTTTAAGTGTAATAGAGAGTCGGTACAGTCTAATGTACATTAAGAAACGGCAAAATTTGTTTAATTGTATGAAGCATGCCTGTCAGAGAGGATACTATTATATTTTATTATATTTGATAATGGAATTCTTATATTTGATAATGGAATCCGCAAAACTGTAGTCATTTTGCAATTGAACATTTAGATTCTTTTTACAGTTGCAAAGTTCGCCAACACAGGAGACACGAGACTAAAAGTTATGTAACCAGTGAGAGTGCTTACGCTGCCGTTATGTATGACATTCACATGACAATACCAGCATCTAAAAGAACATGTTTGTTCATGTTTATATACATATTTATCGTACCACTTTCGGTATCACCAGCTTACAGAATGCACACGTCCTAAAATGCAGCATCATTGTGTAAGTTATTGTTCTCTTTCCACCACGGTATGAATGTTGCATCAAAGGAATCCAGACTGACTTACATGATACAATAAAAATAATTATCATGTGTAATATCATCATTTAGTGTGGAATTCATAATGAACAGATTGCAACAGGAACAACGAAGGGAAGGGCAAGAAAACACGAATATGCCGAAGGCCTTTTCGAGGGTTGATGCAGTTGTCATTAACGATGACTTCCTGGTGCTCCGAACACCTGCAAGGAAATCAAGAATGAGAATTGATGCAGTTGTCAGTAATGAGGACTTTGTGGTGTTCGTATCGCTTCATATCAGACTAAGTGTGATGAGTTAGGTCATTTGAACTAACCCTTTTCACTGACAAAGAACTTCTTTCCTTGAAACTGACTCTCACGTGGATGTGAATTGTGAGAAAATTTGTTCACGCAACAAGTCGATGTTGGTAACAGCAAACTGGCTTTCACAATTTCATCGCATATATGAGGGACGTCGAGCTAAAAAGGACGCTGGGCAGGATTTCCTCAGGGGGACGAAAGAAAAAAAAATCAAATCCTTTTTTTATGACACACTTCATTAAACTTTATAGGTATGTAAAGGAACCTCATACAGTAGCTCAAGCCCCCTCGTGCGCACTGGCCAGTAATATCGTTCATGGGCGCCAGTGCTACCTCCGCACACTCCCAGGGTGTGTGTGTGTGTGTGCATATATATGTATATATATGTATGTGTATGTGTGTATATATATGTATATATATGTATATATATATATATATATATATATATATATATATATATATATTATATATATATATATATATACACACACACACACACACACACACACACACACACACACACACACACACACACACACACACACACACACATATATATATATATATATATATATATATATATATATATATATATATATGTGTGTGTGTGTGTGTGTGTGTGTGTGTGTGTGTGTGTGTGTGTGTATGCATGTGTGTATGTGTCTGTGCGTGTGCCGTTCATAAAAATAAATATGTAGATAAAAGCAGAAATATATATACAAAGATAGAGAATGAGGGGAGAACGTATTATTGCATGCCATTGTATTGTGCATGAAAGTGATGCCAGATGCAGAGCACTCACGCAGGAAAAACGCTTCCCCCGACACATAATACTTTCATTTGCATGTGTATTCAATTTATATTCTTATACTTGAAATCATACTTCCATAGCTAAAAGAATGAGTTGTATTACATGATATATGCATTCCGTTTGATATCTCATACTTGGAAATCATATCCCCATATCTAAGATAACGATAATAATAAGATTGATTAGCTATATTACAAAAATATATATTTTACTTACATTCTATTAACCGAAACCATCTTCCCATATCAAATAAAGAAAAATAACCCAAGTTCCATTACACTGCATTCGCAATCGCACGAAAAGGGACAATCAAAAGGTGCAACGAACACATTCGAAATTGATATCACGTGATTGATCTTGCACCTGTTAAAAGCAACCGAGGCGAACTAATCCCTGTTGCAAGAAAAAGGTCCTTTGTTCAGCTCGCACGCCATTCAGTCAAATGCCAATTACCAGTCGAAACAACGCCACTGACTTGCTTTGTTTATTATATGTAGTGTTCTGGTTAACAACCTCCGTTCTCCTGTTTGCGTTAGTGATCGATGTTAGTGTATATCTTGCACGTATTTGCCGCCGTAATCTAGGCAGCATGTGCGAGTGTGGAGTGCAATTCTGGGAGGACAATATATCTGTCATATAATTGTGAAGGGTGATGCAATTTCAACAGCGTCAGTCTAATGCGAATGTACATGGCATCACCAGATTGTTTATACAGCGTATTTGCTCTCATTCGAACAGTTTATACATTTATACACACGTAAACACAGAGAGCCTGACAGAGCAATTAAGTAAATGATTTCTTTAATGCCGGCTTTGATGCTAATTCATTTAATTGGGATAAGCCTAATCCTGAGTTTGATCTAGCATTAGTTCCAAGTATCGGAAAGCTATATGTCGTCAATATAACATCATAAAAAAAAAAAAAAAAAAAAAAATAGAAAGAAAAAAAAAAAAACTTTCAGAGAGAAACCTTATTTGTATATTGCTTTTCATTATCCATATTCACACATTCATCAACCTTTCTTTTTTTTTTTTTTTTTTTTTTTGTTCACAGGAGGATCAGAATTAGCGTCCCACACAAGAACATCAATTTCTCCTTTTTAATTCACTTTATCCCGTTTCTTTAGTATCAAATTCCGTTTCTTCTTCTTCTCCTTCTTCAGGTCAAATAAGATAGAAAGAAAGGGAGAGAAAGATATAAAGAAAGAAAGAGGCGAACAGGAAGCCAGAGATAAGAAAAAGACAAAAAGAAGAAGACGCAGAAAAAAAAAGAAAAAAGGAAACGAAAAAAAAAGAAAAAATGAAAAAAGAAAAAAATGAAAAGAAAAGAAAGGAAAAGATATAAAAAATAAGAAAAGAAAAGAAAGAAAAGAAAAGATAAAAAAGAAGAATCCCCCTAAAAAGAGTATTTCATCCTTTTCATTCTATCCTCGTAAATCGGAGAGTTTACGCAAAATATTATTTCGTAATAGAAATTGTAGCTCCGATGCTGCCATACCACTGGTCAAGACAATATACCTCTCCATCCCTCTTTCTCATTCCTTTTTCCTCTTCCACGTCCTTCTTTGAGCTTTTCTATCCCCTCTTTATCATTCCTTTTTCCCTCTCACGTGATCCGAAGAATTAGTTATCGCTGAGAGGTTTAAAGAATAGCGAGAGTCGGGTAATGATAAATTTATTCCACTGGACTTTTCTATTGGTAAATCTTTCGTGTGTAATTTGGATTTTGTAGAATGTAGTTGTGGTTCTGAACTCTTAGGAAGGCGAAGGATTCAGGGATTTAAATAGAGTGAAGTTGTTCTCAATTCCTAAAGTCGTTTGCTCTTCAAGGTAGTGTGTGTATGTGTGTGACCTTAAAAAAATGCACACACACATAAATAGATACACAAATACACACACGCGCGCACACAGACACACACACACGCACACACACACACACACACAACACACACAAACACACACACACACACACGCACACACACACACACACACACACACACACACACAAACACCCCCCCCCACACACACATAAGCACACACACACAAACACCCCCCCCCCCACACACACACACACAAACACACACACGTTACATTTTATCATTAACAGACACCACTCCAACCCCTATTAATTAACCCCAAGGGCCTATCCTAAGCCTAATGAGGAGGCCTATAGTCACGTGCCTTGGAATACAGGAATTATATATGAAGTGAACGAACTGATAAATACGAGGAATAATGAATAAAGAATGTATAAGAGAAGAGAGAAGATCAGACTGTTAATACGATGACATGTGGGAATTATATATGAAGTGAATAAACCGATAAAAACGAAGAGAAAAGAATAAAAGAAATAGAAGAGAAGAGAAGAGAAGACTATTAGTACGGTGCCATATACGAATTATATAAGAAGCGAATAAACCGATAAATACGAATAAAAGAGAAAGGAATAAAAGAGATACAATAGAAAATACGGGATTTAATCCGACTGTCAATACGGGGGCAAGATTTTTTCATCTCTCCGTGTACAAAGAGGTAAGTGGTATTTGAATTATAAATATTAATCTTATCATCGTTATTATTATTACAATCATTATTGCTATCATTAAAATTGTTGTTACTATCCTAATTACTATTATCATTATCTTAACTGTAATCAATAATAATAATCATTAATCATAATCATTGACATAATTTTTTTCGATCTCATCATTATTATAGTCATAATTTTCATCATCTCCATTATCAAAATTACTCTCCAAGACCCCATTATCATAAACTGTTATTATTTCTAACACTATGATTATCAGAGAAACAATAAGAGAGAGAGAGAGAGAGAGAGAGAGAGAGAGAGAGAGAGAGAGAGAGAGAGAGAGAGAGAGAGAGAGAGAGAGAGAGAGAGAGAGAGAGAGAGAGAGAGAGAGAGAGATACACGCATATAGAGAGAAAGGGAGAGAGAGAGAGAAAAAAAAGAAAGAGGCGGACAGAAAGCCAGAGATAAGAAAACGACAAAAAGAAGAAACGCAGAAAAAGAAAAAAAAGAAAAGAAAAAAAAATGGGAAAAAAAAAGAAAAAGAAAAAAAAAAATATACATAATACAAGAGAAGAAGAAGAAGAAGAACAAGAACAAGAAAAAAAAAAAAAAAAAAAAAACACACACACGCCCTGTTGATCCCGAAATTGCAGCCAAAGAGTTGATGATGAGCCTATCCTTTTTTTAATGACGAGGACCGGAGGTTCATCCTATGCGAGATTGCCTCTTCTTGGCGGGGAATAGCATCCATCTTAAAATTGCCATATTGCCATATTGCAAGCTGTCTCTCGGCCCTGGGATTTATGGTGATAACGTTGGCTTGATCGATAAAGCTTAGGGAAATGTCCTTTTTTTTTTTTTGAGAGAGAGAGAGAGGGTGGGGTGGGGTGTTGGTGGGGGGGGGGGTATTATTGTTATTTTTTGTTATTTGTGGCTTTGTTTTTCTGCATAGGTTATTTTTCTTTTATTTTGTCTATCTTTCTTTCTCCTCCCTCATTCTCTCTCTCTCTCTTTCTCCCTCCTTTTTCCCTTTCCTTTCCTCCCCTTCCCTTTCCTCTCCCTACCTCCTTTCTCTCTCTATCCTCCCTCCTCCCTCCTCCCTCCTCCCTCTCCTCCTCTTCTCTCCCTCTCTCTCTCTGTCTCCTCCCTCTCTTTCTCCCTCTCCCTCCCTTCCTCTCCCCTCTCCTCTCTCCTCCCTATCCACCTATCTATCTCCCTTTTTCCCCTTCCAGCACTCTCATATTCCGGGTAAGAGTGACAACAGACGTAATTTCATTTTCCGGGAGAAATATGATTGTTGGCAACCGTGTTACGTGAATATCAAATTTCAAGATTGAAATTTCGTGCTCGTATGTAATGTTATTTATTGCCTCTATTTCATTTTTCCTCTGCGGCATTATGATAAAGTAGTGAAGCTGTATTTAGAAAGGATGGTTGGTTTATTCTGTTAGATCTGAAATGATTTTTTTTGGTGCAGGAAAGATTATGCTAATTGTGATGATAAGTGTGACTTGCTTTGTTGGCATTATTTCGTATTTAACATTTACATTTCATGACTGACTGTGCTGACTTGCTACTGCTGCTGCTACTACTACTACAACCATTACTACTACTACTACTACTACCACTGCTGCTGCTACTATTACTACTACTACTACCAACTGCTTACTGACCACTGCTACTACTACCACTAATGCTACTACTACTACCACTGCTACTACTACTACTGCTACTAATGCTACTACTACTTACACTGCTACTACTACTGTACTACTAACCAACTGTGCTACTACTACTGACTTCTACTACTACTTCTACCACTGCTACTACTGCTGTTATTGCTACTACCTTACTTGTAAAGTGGTATAACTATAATCACCATAATAATCTTTTTCATTATTACTATCCTCATCATCACTGTCTTTATGCGAATTACCTCACGATCCAGAATACATGACAATTACCAGAGAACCGGAGTTATAACGTTTTGTAACTTTAATAACAGCAAGTTCCCGGCGTGCTGCATGGAAATATTTCGTTTTATAAAGGTCTGGAATATTGATACATCATCTGTATGTTTCTGCGTATTGACAGGTCATTTGTATGCAAGTGTCAGTGTCGAAAAGCTAGACTAGAAAAACAAGGAAGTGGTATTTATTCATTAGTAATCTATATGTTATTATTACTGTCCAATATGAATATTATTGATTTATTCTTATTGTCATTTATCGCCCTCTATCATTCGATTTTCTATATAAATGTATGCATGTGTCTCTCCATCTGTACATGTATATAATAATGGTTATATTCATTACTATATTTCTCCTTCGATTTTGAGAAGAAAATTGCATATGAAAGTATAAAAAGGATAAAAAGAATAAATAAAAAATAAAATAAAATAAAGAAAAAAAATAAAAAATATAAATAAACAAATAGATAAATAAATAAAGAAGAAGAAGAAGAAAAAGATTAATGGGCTGCGATATGTCAAAGTAACCAATTAATCAAGCCGCTGAAATGGGTCCAATTAGTGACGGTTGCACAGCCAGAATACCTGATTTTCTGTCATTAGTCACTGGCAGACGGAATGTATGTCATCTAAATATTTCATTCCAAATACGAAAAAAAAAACATGAGTAAACTAAAAAAAAAAATGAAAAAAAAGGAAAAACGATAATCAATACCTATGTCGGGTTTTACAGTAAGTATACTAATGAATTATCATAAATGCTGACGCAGAAATAAAGGCTTATCTGACTATATATCTGATAAATATACATTTGTCTATTTGCCTGGTTGATATGCATGTCTAGACTGATAAATATGTATTTATTTCTTTATTTATACATGCCTCGCACAATTCTAACAAACCGGCAGTTATACTAGAAGCACTTGGAGGGCGCATACCTCCGCCTAGGCAATAGGATCACTAATGCAATAAAAAGATATTTGCACTTGAAGGTTTGGTATAAAATCACCTCTTTCTCCAGCACACTGGAGACGTCCATA
>NW_020870848.1:44253-46753 GCF_003789085.1 Penaeus vannamei
CACCCTTCAGAATAGGATATTTGACTCGGGAAAGCGAAAACCCATAATTGATTTTCGTTAGCTGTCGAATCGTCCAAGACAAAAAAAAAAAAAAAAAAAAAAAAAAAAAAAAAAAAAAAAAAAAAAAAAAAAAAATAATCCGATCAAGGCTGTAATCCCGTTAGCCGAAATCCCGGGAAGGCAAATCGCATCACACAAGCAAGGGATAAATTCGTCTGGGTTACGCAAGGGTACGTGTGTGCGCGTGTGTGAGTGTGGGAAGGGGGGGGATTTATGTGTGTGGTGTGTGGTGTGTGTGTGTGGGTGTGTGTGTGTTGAAGGGATTTATGTGCGTTCGTGCATGTGTGTTTGTGTATGTATGTGTGTGTGTGTGTGTGTGTGTGTGGAACGGGGAGATATGTGTGGTGTATGTGAGAGAGAGAGAGAGAGAGGGAGAGGGAGAGAGAAAGAGAGAAAGAGAGAAAGAGAAAAGAGAGAGAGAGAGAGAGAGAGAGAGAGAGAGAGAGAGAGAAGAGAGAGAGAGAGAGAGAAGAGAGAGAGAGAGAGAGAGAGAGAGAGAGAAAGAGAGAGAAAAGAGAAGAAAGAAAGACAGACACACACACACACACAAAATCAAAACAAAGAAGATAGCCCCCCCCCCCAAAAAAAAAAAAAAAAAAAAAACCACGCAAACACACACACACACACACAACCTTAAATGAAAGCTTTCGTCACCCCCTAAATATGCATTTTTTTCGCCCCCTTTGCATAATGGATGACCAGAAGACCGCGGGACTAAATTGCGTAACCGTGCAGTATAAAATTAATTTGCATAACGAATGCTGGAGGAACGTTAGCGCGCATTGGGAACCCGATGCCGGATATCACGCATTCCGGAAAACTGAATGCCGGCAATTTTACCCGGATTTTTGAGTTTTCGTGGATCTTTATTCATTTTATTATTATTATTATTATTTTTTTTTTGGTTCCGGATTTTTGAGTTTTCGTGGATCTTTATTTATTTTTAAATTTTCATTTTTTTGGTTCCGGATTTTTGAGTTATCGTGGATTTTTTGTTTTTGTTTTTGTTTGTGCTTTTTTCGTAAATAATCAAGGAAATCAACAAAGAAAAGGGGAAGAAGAAAAATAAGAATAATAAAGAATAAATGATAAAGAAAAATAAGAAGAATAAGTAGTAGAAGAACGAGCATTAGGTAAGGTGTACATATGTGTGTATATATGTAAATGTATAAAATGTTCCCCACTGACCAAATAATACTATTACTTGTTGATCTTGAATATTTATTTCTAATCTTCTTTATTGTTTCATAAAAAAATAAATACTAATATCCCTATGAATCATAAGGCAATCAATCATTATTTAAATATTTTGATTTAGAAAAAGAATTAACAATATTCTAATCCAAAAATGAAAAAAACGAGTTCAGCAAAACTAAAATCAAAATATGAATAACAAAAAATAACTGAACAGCCGCACAACAGGAATGAAAAAATAAAAACAAAACAAAATGAAAAAACAATAAAAAAAATGAAAAGAAACAAAAGCAAAAACACCATAAACTGTAATAACCAGACACAAGAAAAACAAAAAAATAACCGAACAGCCGCACAACAGGAATGGAAAAAAACAAAAACAAAACAAAAAATGATAATAATAATAAAAAAAAAAAACAAAAATAAAACAAGCAAAAAACACAATAAACTGCAATAAACCAGACACAAGAAAAATGAAGCTGAGGTATGTGAGAGCTTACCGACCGGGATACAAAGCCATCTCGAGAATCCAGGTTAATTACGGATTATTAACTGGTACAGAAGCTCCCACCCGAACCCAAGAGGATGATGAGGCCGAGAGAAACCTTTGTGGGGTATTTCTTGACAGTGAAGAAATGAATTCACGCACACGCATGCACGCACACACGCACACACAAACACGTACACAAACGCAAACACACTCGCACTCTCTCTCTCTCTCTCTCTCTCTCTCTCTTTCTCACACACACACACACACACACACACACACGCGCGCGTACACACACACATACACGTGCACACACACACACACACACACGCATGTGCATATAATTACACATGTATATTTTTTCAGAATCATTAGTACCGAAAATTCAACTTATTTTCTATCTGCGAAGCAGGTCACGATTTCAATAAACATCATCCAAAAATTGTTTGGGAAAAAAATATCAAATTATGATTTGACGGACTCGTATCTCGCTCTCTCTCTCTCTCTCTTTTGCTTATTTGATTTACTCGTCTCTTTCACATTATTCTCTATCTACTTCTCCTTTTTCTCTGTCTGTGTGTTTGTCTTTCTGTTTGTTAGTATTTCTGTCAATCATTCTCTTTGTCTTTCTCTTTCTCTCTTTGTCTCTCTTTTCATGTTCTGTTTGTTCGTTTGTCTCTCAGTCTGCCTGTTTATCTGTTTACCTCTTCCTTTCCTCATTCTGTCTCTCCCCCCCTCTCCCTTATTCCTCTTTCTTCC
>NW_020870848.1:69253-71753 GCF_003789085.1 Penaeus vannamei
GTTTTTCTCTTTTCTTTCTTTCTTTTCTCTCTCTCTCTCGTCCTCTCCTCTTTCCTTTTGCTATTTATCTTTCTCTTGTCTTCTCTTTCTTTTTTCTTCTCCTCTATCCCGTCTCTCTCCTTCCTCCCTTCTCTCTCCCTACTCCTTTTCTCTACCTTTCTCCCTCCAGCTCTTTTGCTCCCTAGCTGTATCTCTCCTCTGTCCTTCACTCTTTCTCCCTCTCTCCTCTCTCTCTCCTTTCACCTCCATTTCTCTCTCATTCTCCTTTCTCTTTCACTCTTCGCTCTACCATTTCATATCACTCGTCTCTGTTTTCTCTCTCTCCTTTCTCCCCCCCCCCTCTCTCTTTCTCCTTTCTCCCTTTTATTTTTGCTTATTATTTTCATACCTTTTTATCTTTATTTTGTGACTTATTAATTTTCCCCTCCCATGTTTTGAAATCTTTATTTGGTAACTTTTATTTTCTGTCCTTCCTTTTTAATCTTATTATCGTTACTTTTTTTTTTTTTTTTATCTTTATTTTTTGTATGTATTTTTCCCCCATACATTTTATTTTTTATCTTTTTTGCTTAATATTTTCCCCTTCCCTTTCTAAATCTTATTTTGATAGTCATCTTTTTTCTTCCCTTGTTTATCTTTATATTTTTTACTTACTATTTCTCTCTTTTTTTTTCCCTTCCCCCTTAATTTATCCCTCCCCTTTTACCCTCTCCATTCCCCGCCCACTAGAAGCCTTGCACCGCCCTCTCATCTTTCAGTTTTTACAGTGACTTATTTGCTGACAAAACACGCTGGGAAAATAATAATCACACTGGAACACCCACACACACACTTGGGTTTTGTGGAAATAATCACACACACACACACGGTCACACCGGCACACAGACAACATGCACACACACACACACACACACCACACACAACACCACATACACAAACACAACAACAACACACACAAACACACAACACACAACAACACACACTTTGTTCTGGTGAATAAACAACCAACCACACACCCACACACCACACAACAAACACACACAACAAACAAACACACACACACACACAAAACCTTTGTTCTGGTGAAATTAATAACCCACACCGCCACACCCCACCCACCCACACACACTTGGGTTTGGTGAAAATGCCAAAAGCGGATTTAAGTGGATGAGGCTGTGAGGCCGTTTCCCCTCGGCGTCGGCAGCCTCTCCCCTTCTCTGTGTTTCTCTTTGGGTCTTTTTGTCTTTCTTTCTTTCTTTTTTCTCGTTCTTTTGTCATTTTATTTCGTCCTATTTCTCTTATTTTTTTCTTTCTGCCTTCCCCCCTCTCTTTCTTTATTTCGTTCTTTCTTCTTCCTTTCTCTCTATATATCTATTTTTCTATTCAGGAGGAGAGAGAGAGAGAGAGAGAGAGAGAGAGAGAGAGAGAGAGAGAGAGGAGAGAGAGAGAGAGAGAGAGGAGAGAGAGAGAGAGAGAGGAGAGAGAGAGAGAGAGAGAGAGAGAGGAGAGAGACAGAGAGAGAGAGAGAGAGAGGAGAGAGAGGAAAGGGAGAGAGAGCGAAAAGAAAGACAGAGAGCGAAAGAAAGAGAGAGAGAGAGGTGTATGGGGATAAAGACAGACTGATAAAGAATTGATTTATATGCCAATAATATTAGTTGCAATACCCGGTACTGTAATTACACTTGACAACACACACCACACACACATACAACATATTACATATATATATATATATATATATATATATATATATATATATATATATTATATATAATATATATATATATATATTATATTATATATATATAATATATATACATGGATGTACATATATGTGCATGTTTATTTACCTATTTATTATTTGTGTACTCATTTGTTCGTCATTATTATTCTAGAGAATTTATATAAAATATAAACTATTCATATCATTCAAATATTTATTACATGTCTGAATTATCAAATATAAAACCACAGCGTCAATAGTTTGTTTATTCTTAAAACGGACCAAACTGTTGAAACAATAAAGGAAATAATAAAAAGGAAGGAGGAGGGGGATCCAGGCTTTCAATAAGATCGAAAACAAAAGCATAAACACTCGGGCGATGGAAAGGGGATCCAAGATCATATGCGCGGAAAAATCATGCAAACGCACACACACACACACTATAATATACACACACGGACATATATACATATATATACATATGCTAATTATATATGAACATACAATGAACGAAAACTGTTTTGCTTGCGAGAAAATAACAAAAAATTGAGTATTCAAATGGCGCACACAACAGATATATATATATATATATATATATAATATATAATATATATATATATATTATATATATATATATATATAATATATATATATATATAATATATATATATATATATATATATATATATATATATATATATATATTATATATATATATATATATATATATATATATTATATATATAATATCACGTGTGTATAAAATGAATAAATAGA
>NW_020870848.1:76753-80086 GCF_003789085.1 Penaeus vannamei
GGAGAGAGGAGAGAGAGTGAGGAGGGAGAGTGAGTGAGAAGAGAGAGAGAGAAGAGAGAGAGCAGAGAGAGAGAGAGAGAGAGAGAGAGAGAGAGAGAAGAGAGAGAGGAGAGAGAGGAGGGAGGAGAGGGAGGGGAGCGGAGGGAGGAGGCAAGGAGAGAGAAGAGGGAGATAGATAAGAGAAACAGAGCAGATAGAGCAGAAGAGAATAGACAGAGAGAGATAAATAGATAGAGATAGATAGAGAGACGAGACGGAGAGAACATCAACATTGACCAACATGTAGAATCCAGCAATGGAGTTTGCACCCTAGAAAGTGGAATCGACTGATAGATATAGACTGCAAGGTAGGTATCCCATAAATAGATAGATAGAAAGATGGTAAATTAGAGAGAGAGAGAGAGAGAGAGAGAGAGAGAGAGAGAGAGAGAGAGAGAGAGAGAGAGAGAGAGAGAGAGAGAGAGAGATAGATTAGCATAGGATGGAGTTTGAAAGAGAGACAAGTCCGTGTGAGGAAAAGGGATGTATAGATGAGACAGAGGACTAAATAGATATACAAAAAGGCAGAAAGATAGATAAACAATCGGACTGATAGATAAATAGACTGCAAGGTAGGTAGGGGTAGGGTCCCGGGCTGGTAGGCTTAGTACTACCTAAATAGATAGATAGATAGATAGATAGATAGACAATGGAAGAGAGAGAGAGAGAGAGAGAGAGAGAAGAGAGAGAGAGAAGAGAGAGAGAGAGAGAGAGAGAGAGAGAGAGAGAGAGAGAGAGAAGAGAGAGGAGAAGGAGAACAGAGAGAGAGAGAGAGAGAGAGAGAGAGCAAGAGAGGAGGAGAGAGAGAGAGAGAAGAGAGAGAGAGAGAGAGAGAGAGAGAGAGAGCAGAGAGAGAGAGAGAGGAAGAGGGAGGAAGGGAGAGAGCAGAGAAAGATACATTACATACAGAGAGAGACAAAAGAGAGGACAGAGAGACAAGAGAGGAAGAAAATCAAACGAGATAATTAAAGAAAATGACAGGAGATTAATAAGAAGGACGAGATGGAAGAAAATAACAAAAAAAAGAAAGAGACAAAGAAAAAAAAAAAAGAAATACTTAAAACCAGGTGAACAGGAAAGTTAAAGATACAGCAGTGAAATGGCATAATCAATGAATGAACAATATGGAAATAACAATAACCCAACGACAGAAGGCATAGGGTACCTGAGGGAGATAGGGACAGAGTATCGTGGAAATGGGGTGGGAACGCATAAGAAGTATTAATCATGATACTAAACGGAGATTGGGTTGTGAACAAAGGCGGGAGAGAGAGAGAGAGAGAAGAGAGAGTGAGAGAGAGGGGATGAGATAAGAAGAGAGGAGAGAGAGAGGAGAGAACGAGAGAGAGAAGAGAGAGAGAGAGAGGGAGAAGAGAGAGGGAGAGAGAGAGGAGAGAGAAGATGAGAGAGAGGAGAGAGGAAGAGAGAAGAGAGATTGAAGAGAGAGAGAGATAGAGAGAGGAGAGCAAGAGAGAGAGAGAGAGAGAGAGATCTATTAACACGTGTTATGAAAATATTCGCGTATGTATAATTGCAGTAATCGTGATAATGATGATAATGATAAGAGTGATAATGATGATTTAATGCTCTCATTTCCCATTAACTAATTTTTTCTTATTCTTTTTTTACCGTTTAACGAAATCTTCTTGATTTTAATGTTTTTTTATTTTTCTTTATCCATCTGTCTATTTATCTATCTATCTATTTTCATTTCTATTTATCTATCTGCCTGTTCATTTCGATTTATCTATCTATTTTTTTCATTTTTCTTTATCTATTGTCTGTTCATTCATTTAATCCTTTTTTTCATTTATTTGTTTTCTATCTTCATCTTTCATTCATTCATTTATCCATTTATCTTTTGACAGGGCGAAAGCGTGTTCCGCCCGACGATGTGGTTTGAGTGTGTGTGGTACATTCAAAAACATGCATGAACTGTATTTACGTGTCAGTATTTACATTCTCTATGCATATAGGTTTGAGTGTGTATATTCAAAAAACAAGATTTTCGAATACACAGTGCACGTTCTTCTCTTTAGCATTTTTATTTGGCTTGTAATTGCATGCGAACTATGTCTGAATTTATGTGTTAGAAATTGATATAATATTTCTTTTTATGTGAAGAGTATCTAAAAGTACTTATAATAAGTTTGTAAGTAGTATTTGAAGCAGGTATTCATCCTCAGACTGGCTATCAATATTTTTGCATTTCTTTTAAAATGTACGAAGGAATCAACATATAATGCAACATAACGGTCGTATTAAACGTAAAAGTTGTTTACATTTCTTGGCCTTTTTTTTCTTTCTTTTCCCTTCTTTTCCTGCCAATCTCTTTCTTTCTTTTCTCCTCTCATCCTCTCTCATCTCATTTTCTCTCTCTCTCTCCTCCTCTCTCTCTCTCCTCTCTCGTCTCTCTCTCTCTCCTCGTCTCTCGTCTCTCTCTTCTCTCTTCTTTCTCTCACCCCCTTCTCTCCTCCTCCTCTCCTGCTCCTTATCTTTGGCCTTCCCTCTCTCTCTCCTCCTCCTCCTCACCTCTCCCTCCTTCTCCTCGCTCTTCTCCTTCCTCTCCTCTCGCTCTACTCTTCTCGTCCTCTCATTCTCTCTCTCCTCATCTCTCTCTCTCTCTTTCACATTCTCACTCGTCTCCTCTCCGTCTCTCTCTCCTCTCATTCTCTGCTCTCCTCTCTCTCCTCTTCTCATCTCTCACTCTCTCTCCGTCTCATTCTCCCTTCTGATCGCACTCTCTCTCCTCTCTCTCGTACTCATTGCTCCCATCCCTTTCTTTCTCCGCTCGCCTTCCTCCCTCTCCTCCCTCCCTCAGCCGGTCCCAACCTCTTCTCTCCTCGTCTTTCTGGCTCCACCACTCCTCCTCCCTGCCTCCCCTCTCTCTTCTCTCTTTCTTTTTCTCACGACTCTTCGTCTCTCCGGAAGCTCGGAAATGAAGCCTATTGACTTTCCGCCAAATGCGCTCAGATACTTAATTAAGGTGAATAGATCTCTCAACAAGCAAAGTCCATAACACCTAATGCATTCCATCAGCTATCTTGCCTATATGTTGGTGAAAATACAAAAGAGGCAGAAAGAGAGGAAGGAGAGAGAGAGAGAGAGAGAGAGGGAGAGAAGAAAGGGGTTGAGGGAGTGGGAGGTTGGAGTATGGAGATGGAGAGGGAGATGGGAGAGGGGGAGAGGGATGAGAGCAGGAGAAAGGGGGAAGGGGGGTGGTGAGGTGGAGAAGGGAGAGGGGAGAAGGAGAGGGAGGAAGGGAAGGGAGGGTAGGGGAGGGATAGGGAGGGA
>NW_020870848.1:80186-82686 GCF_003789085.1 Penaeus vannamei
CAAGGCAACGCTCTCTATCAAGCTCACATGCCTCAGTAAATTAATATATTATTTTTCCAAAACGCATTTCCTTCTGATAAGAGCTTCAACTTCCTGCAAATGTCATGAAGTCAAAGGTGACAAAATGCCACTGACAGACGCGCATGACAGGGAGGTTCTGCATGGCAACGGCGAAGCGAAAGAATAAGGAGAGACGAAACAGGAGAGAAAAAAAGAAAAAAAGAAAAAGAGAAAAGAAAGAAAGAAAGAAAAGAAAAGAACATGGAAACGGAGAGAATAGTTATGTTGGCTTGTCTCCTTCGTCAGTTTCTTGTTATTTCGTCTTGTTCTTGAGTTTTCTTTAACTCTTTTTGCATTTCTTTCTCTCGTCTTGTGTTATTTCTTTTAAGAAGTTTCTGTCTTTCATTTCGCTGTATAATTGATGTTTGTATATATATTTATAACGTGGTCTGTGTGTGTGTGTGTGTGTGTGTGTGTGTGTGTGTGTGTGTGTGTGTGTGTGTGTGTGTGTGTGTGTGTGTGTGTGTGCTGTGTGTGTGTTGGTGTGTGTGTGTTGTGTGTGTCTGGCTTCTCATCTCTCTCTCTCTCTCTCTCTTTCTCTTTCTATCTTTTCTCTCCTCTCTCTCTTTTCTCTCTCTCTCTCTCTTTTCTCTCTCTCTCCTTTCTCTCTTCTCTCTCTTTCTCTCTCCTCTCTCTTCTCTCCATCCCTCCCCCCTTCCGTCTTCCCATCCCTCCTCCTCCTTCATCCAAACCGCCTTCCTTTCATCTTCATCTTCTCCCTCTTCCTCCTCCCTCCCTGTCAACAAAAAAAACACCCCCCCCCCCCTCCCTAACATTCCTTAAAAGCGCGTAAATTCCCCGACCTTCCTCCCTTCTCCACCCTTCCTTTCTGCGTTCTTCTCATATTCGCCTCCTCCCCCCATCCCCCTTTCCCCCTCCGCCCCCGCACTCGAGCCTTCATTCGGTGTGTTGCCAAAGGTATTTTTTGACCGTCGTTTTTAGTGGACTTCTCGACCCCCATTCATTGACGCGGAACGTTCAGTGCAAACAAACATTTCATCAAAGATTTGGCGCTTTTCCTTTCCTTTGATGGTTCTTTCTCCTCTGCCTCCTCCTCTTTCTTCTTTCTCTTCTCTTCCTTTTGGTTTTGTTTTTTGTTTTTTCTTTGTTGCTCTTCCTCATTTTTTTTCTTTTCCTTGTACTCGTTCTTTGTAGTCTCTTTCTGGTCTTTTCTTTTCTTTCTTTTTCTTTTCTTCTTCTTCCTCCTGTTCCTCTTCTCCTCCTCTTTCTCGTTGTTTCCCTTTACCACTCAACTGTTTTTTTTTTCTTTTCTCACATCGCCCTACTTCCCCTCCTTTCCCTTCTTTTTATCTTTGTCGCCTTTTCCTTCTCATTTTCTTTCTCCTCCCTCCCCCCCTACTCGTCTCTCTCTCATTGTTTCCTATTCTATTCCTCCCCTTTCATTGCTTCCTTTTTACCTACTCCTCCTTTCACTTCTTCTCCTTATTCCTTTCTTAACTTCTTTTTCCCCTCATATTTCTTTTCTATCTTACCATCCTCCCTTCCCTTTTCTTCTTTATTTTTCTTTCTACTTCTATCCCCTCTATTTTCCTTTTTATCTTTACCTCCTCCCACTTCTCCTTTTTCTTCCCCTATTTCACTCATTTCTCCATTATTGCCTTTTCTCGTATCCTCTTTTTCCTTACTTTACTTCTTTCTTCCCATTTCTCTTTCATCTTCTTCCTTTTCCCTTCTACTTTCTCCTCCCATTTCTCCTTTCATCTTTTCCTTCCCTTTACTTCTTCTCCTCCCATTTCTTCTTTCATCTTTTCTTTCCCCTTACTTCTTCTCCTCCCATTTCTTCTTTCATCTCTTCCTTCCCTCTACTTCTTCTCCTCCCATTTCTTCCTTCCCCTTACTTTTCTTACCATTTCTTCTTTCATCTTTTCCTTCCCTTTACTTCTTCTCCTCCCATTTCTTCCTTCCCTTTACTCCTTCTCCTCCCATTTCTTCCTTCCCCTTACTTCTTCTCCTCCCATTTCTTCCTTCCCCTTACTTCTTCCCTCCTTCTCCATTTCTTCCTTCATCTTTTTCCTTCCCTTTTCTTCCTTCCCCTTACTTCTCCTCCTCCCATTTCTTCCTTCATCTTTCGCCTTTGCAACAGGAAGCGGAGTGATGCTGCTGCAAACCCTCATTGACAGGCGTGACGTCGGCCTTTCACATTACCCAGGCAGAGTAAACAAGCACTTTGAATCTGTTTTCAGCGTGACAGCTCCGTGCCATGGAGAAAATCCATTTGTTTTGCCCTGTTTCTCTTGTCCTCTCTTTTAACTCTTTTTTTGGGGGGTCTGAATCGTCTTTGTTTTTTGTTTTTCTCTTCTCTTTGACTGTGTTTCTGGTTGGTTTCTCTTTCTCTCTCTCTTTTCTCTCTCTCTCTCTCTCTTCTTCTCTCTCTTTCTCGCTGTGTCTCTGTGTCTGTCTGTCTCGTCTTTCTTTCTCT
>NW_020870848.1:87686-92686 GCF_003789085.1 Penaeus vannamei
GTAATAGTGATAAAGAAAACGCAATTTTTCTCTCACATACATAATGAGGTAGAAAATGGGAACCTATTTTCCTGTTATTACACTGAAGTATAACTGAACTAAAAGAGAGTAGACAGGTATATATATAATTTTCTTTCGTTTTCAGTACAATTCTTTTATTTTATTTTTGTCTTTTACGTAAGAAAATAGTAAAGTTAGTGATATTAATAACTATAATGAATATGATAATGGAATAACGGATAAAAACTAACCTTAAATAACTACTTTTTCGAAAAAGATTTGCTTTCATTTTCATAATTCAGAAATCACACATTTAAGTCACAAAGGAATGTAATTAACCGAACGTGTATTAATATATATTTTTTTCTAATTCAAATTAACGTATCTCGTTTTGGAAACTTCTCGAATGTAATCTCACAATCCAAAAATATCTCTGATTTCAATAATGCAGGCGCTCATTACCATAAACTGGAATAGATGACCAATAAATGAAATGGTGATGGTGTTGATGCTGATGCTGTTGATGTGATAGTGTTGATTGATTTGATTTTGATGGTGATGATGGTGTTGATAGTGATGGGTGGTGTTGATTTTGATGGTGATCGGTGGTGTTGATGTTGATGGGTGTTGATTGTTGATTGTGATGATGATGATGGTGTTGATTTTGATTTTGATGGTGATTTGATGTTGTTGATTTTGATGGTGATTGATGATGGTGTTTTTTGATGGTGATTTTGATGGTATAGTGATATGGTGGTGTTGATTTTTGATGGTGATGATGGTGGTGTTGATGTTGATAGTGGTGGTGGTGATGGTGTTGATTTTGATGGTGATGATGATGATGGTGTTGATTTTGATTTTGATGGGGATAGTGTTGATGGTGGTGTTGATTTTGATGGTGATGATGATGGTGTTGATTTTGATTTTGATGGGGATAGTGTTGATGGTGGTGTTGATTTTGATGGTGATGATGATGGTGTTGATTTTGATGGTGATTTTGATGGTGTTGATAGTGATGATGGTGGTGTTGATTTTGATGGATGATTGATGGATGATTGATGTGATGATGGTGATTGATTTTGATGTGATGATGATGATGGTGTTGATTTTGATGGTGATGTGTTGATGATTTGATGGTGATTGATGGTGTTGAGTGATGATGGTGTTGTTGATTGTTGATGGTGATGATGATGGTGTTGAATGGTTGATTATTTGATGGTGATAGTGATGATGGTGATGGTGTTTGATTTTGATGGTTGGTGTTTGTTGATGGTGTTGATTAGTGATGATGGGATGATGATGAGTGTGTTGATAGTTTTGATGGGGATAGTGTTGATGGTGATGGGTGATGATGATGGTGTTGATTTTGATGGTGATTTTGATGGTGTTGATAGTGATGATGGTGGTGTTGATTTTGATGGTGATTTTGATGGTGTTGATAGTGATGATGGTGGTGTTGATTTTGATGGTGATGATGATGGTGTTGATGTTGATTTTGATGGTGATAGTGATGATGGTTTGATGTGTTTTGATCAGATGATGTAATGGTGTGATGTGAATGTTGATTTTGATGGTGATAGTGATGATGGTGATGGTGTTGATTTTGATGGTGATGGTGTTAGTGTTGATGGTGTTGATAGTGATGATGGCGATGATGATGAGTGTGTTGATAGTGATAGTGTTGATGATAACGTTGGTGATGGCGTTGATGTGATGATGTGGTGTTGATAATTAGGATGGTGATGGTGTTGATAGTGATGATCTTGACTGTGATGGAGTTGAGGGTGATGGTGTTGACAGTGATTATGGTGATGGTGTTGATAGTGATGGAGCTGAGGGTGATGGTGATGTGATGATGATTATGGTGGGTGATGAGTGTGAAGCCAGGAGTACTAGGTGGTGGTGGTGGTGTAATGGTATCAGTGGTAGTATGATGATGGTGGTGTATATTGGGGTGGTGTGGTGGTGAAGTTGGTGGTGGATACTGGTAGTGGCGATGATGAAGATGATGATAATGTGGTGGTTACAATGATTGTAGTGGTGAGTAAGAAACAAAGAGGGAAGAGAGAGCGAGAGAGAAAAGAGAGAGAGAGAGAGAGAGAGAGAGAGAGAGAGAGAGAGAGAGAGAGAGAGAGAGAGAGAGAGAGAGAGAGAGAGAGAGAGAGAGAGAGAGAGATGGATAGACAGACAGATAGATAGAAAGAGAGAGAGATAAACAGTTATATGAAAGGATTAAATCAAACTTAAGCCTAACTTAGTCAACTTCAAACCGATCTGTTATCAGCACAGTAAAGAAGAAGAAAGATAATAAACAAACACACGATTATGCAAAACACGCACACACATAAACACAAAGAAAGATAGAAAGACAAAAAAGGTCTAGCTATAATTTTCTGCCATTATTTATTCGAAAAATTTGATGTGCATATGAAGTGACCCACCGTAACTTTCCTTACGATAGAGTAAAAAAAAAGAAAAAAAAGAAAAAGAAAAAGAACAACAACAACAAAAACAAAAACAATTTGAATCTATCTAATATGATGAAAGTCTGGAATTTAATCGTTTTACGATAAGACGAATTATCCGAAACTATTGATGGTTTCAAAATGACCGACGTAAAATACCAATGATTTGTAAAAATTTGAATAAAGTTTTGGCTGTATTTTGCGGGACATGATGGCTTGTGATCGCTGTTGGTCGATGGACTTTTAATGTGACTGAGTGCTCCCTCTCTCTCTCTCTCTCTCTGTGTTTGGCTCTCCCTCTCTCTCTCTCTCTCTCTCTCTCTCTCTCTCTCTCTCTCTCTCTCTCTCTCTCTCTCTCTCTCTCTTCTCTCGTTTGCCTCTCTCTCTCTCTCTGTGGGTGTGTGTGTGTATGTGTGTGTGGCTTTCTCTCTCTCTGTCTCTCTGTATGCGTGTGCGTGGCTTTCTCTCTCTCTCTCTGCATGTGTGTGTGTGGCTCTCTCTCTCTCTCTGTCTGTCTCTCTTCCTCTCTCTCCCCCATCCCTCTCTCTCTCTGTCTGGCTGTCTGTCTATTTATCTAATACTGCTACAACTATTCTCCCCCAAAACACACACACGCAATGAAACGGGGATAAAATCTTACAGGGTTAACCGACATCATAATGTGCTAAAAATGAGAAGAAAAAAAATATATGAACCCCCGTCGCCTCGCATCCTACACCCTCATAACCCCAAGGAGAAAACTTCTTTGTCCTTCGCGAAGTTCCCATCCACGCAGATAATCCCCAGCGCATCCTTCTTCGACGCCCGTGTTCGTCTGATCCTCCACCTGACAACAGCGCTTAGTTTTTGCAGGCGAAGACTCCGAGATAACGTAAGTTTGATACCCCGTTTGGCAAATATTTTCGTACCCGGTGTCACTCGCAGCGCATAGAAAACGGGCTTTATGCGAAGGAGCCATAACTCGGGAAGGGAGGTTCTGACTTTTATTTCTAAACACATTTTTATCCGTATTTTGAAATAGACTAGACTCTCTCTTTTATCGTTTTCTTTTTTGAATATCTCTTTTGCTTTCATAGGTTTACAAAGATATTAAAGTAGCTCTCCACGTGTTTGCTATTCATGAATATAATACCGTAGTAATCGTTTTCTTTAAAAATCACATGTAAAAAGAACCCAGCTTACGTACACCGTAGGACTAAAAAAATCCAGGTTACATACTAGAGCTCCTTCCCTTTAAAATGCATATCCGATGTAAAATACACTACCTCTCCCTCCTCCCTCCCCCATCAATATCCAAGGGGGCTTTCTCATGTTCTGTATTAAGATGCTCGTATTTTCTACTCGAAGAATATTCAATCCCAATATCTCGTTTACTTAACCCGGAGTTATTTACAGGGCAGGCGCGCATCGGGAATATCTTGCAAACACTCTCCGCTGCCTCTTTTACGCACCTTTAAGTCAGCAATTTCAGGATGGTGTTGATGATGGTGATATTGGTGATAGTGATGACGATAGTGATGGTAGGGACCCTTACGAACAGCAGCAAAATTATTGGTTGTAGTAGCATTAGTAGTAAACGTATCAACAACAGGCATGGTAATTTCAGTGTATTTAATGAACAGTGATATTTCAAAAAATGGTATGATTATACTTATGATAAGATAAAAAAAATATTAGTAGAGGAAGAGAGAGAGAGAGAGAGAGAGAGAGAGAGAGAGAGAGAGAGAGAGAGAGAGAGAGAAGAGAGAGAGAGAAGAGAGAGAGAGAGAAGAGAGAATTTGTCTTTTTTTTAATCATTCAAAGAGTGTAGCCTCTATTCCTACCTTTTTCCACTTTTCTTTTTCATTGCATACCCTCCTTCGCCTTCATTTCATTTTAATCTTTTATTTCCTTTTTTTCTCTCTTCCCTTGTACCTTTCTTCCCTTTCCTTCTCCTTTCTTCTCTACCTACACATCCACCTCAGCGCCACCTTGCAGCATCGTCAGACTGCCTTCAAGAACACGCAAGGAATCCCCAAATCCCCATGAATATGTATTGACATCACCCACACCTGTTTGTCAGTCTGTCAGTCCGTCTGCCATCGCGGTGCCAATTAAGAGATAGTAATTAACCAATCTGTTCCATCGGCTATCAGTTACGTCCATCAAGGCGAATTATGTGGGTCTTTCCGTCAGTAAGGGAGCTGCTGTATATATGTATCTGTTATGTCTGTTGTTGTATATGTTTTGGAAAATGTATTTTTTGGGGGGGAAGTTGCAGGTTTGTTTTTCTTTTTATATTCTGGAGAGAAAGAGAGAGAATGAGAGTAGGAGTAGGAGTGAGAGTGTGAGAAAGAAAATAAGAAAGAGATAGATAGATAGATCGATAGATAGAGAGAGGGTGGGGAGTAAGAGTAAGTGAGAAAGAAATAAGAAAGAGAGAGTGAACGCGAGAGAGAGAGAGAGAGAGAAGAGAGAGAGAGAGAGAGAGAGAGAGAGAGAGAGAGAGAGAGAGAGAGAGAGAGAGAGAGGAGCAGAAGGAAGGTGGAGGGTCGG
>NW_020870848.1:105186-110186 GCF_003789085.1 Penaeus vannamei
ACACACACACACACAAAACCACACACACTCAAACACACACACACACACACACACACACACACACACACACACACACACACACACACACACTCAACACACACACAACACACACACACACACACACACACACACACACACACAACACACACACACACACACACACACACACACACACACACACACACACACACACACACACACACACACACTCAAATACACACACTATACACACACACACACCTGCAAAACCACGCCCCCCCCCAAAAAAAAACAAAAAAAAAACATCACAAGCGAACACAAACCCAGAGAAACAAAATAACACAACAACCCACGAGAGCGCACGAGACAAGCACCGACGGACTCACAGACGTGCAAAAAAGAACTGCGTCTTTCGGCCTGAAATTCCATCATAAAACACCGTCGTTTGGAAAATGTCGTGAGCGCCCCCACGTCAGCCCTTGGTGATGCGGGATGGAGGAAGAGAAAGGGAGAGGAAAGGGTGGGAGAGAAGGATGGAGATAATGAGTGAGAGGAAGAGAGAGAGAAAAGAGATGGGGAGAGGGGAGAGGAGAGAGAGAGAGAGAGAGAGAGAGAGAGAGAGAGAGAGAGAGAGAGAGAGAGAGAGAGAGAGAGAGAGAGAGAGAGAGAGAGAGAGAGAACGAGAAAACGAAAGCGAAAACGAAAACGAAAAAGAGAGGGAGAGAAAGAGAACAAGTGAAAAAAAAAAACACGAGAAAAAAGAGAAAAGGAGAATGAAAAAAAGAGAAAGAAAAAGACCAAATGACACATGAAATAACACGATACACTAAATACAAAAAACCGAGAACTTTCCAGCCTCCTACTTCTTCCCCTTTTCTTTGCAACATCTTCGAAGCCCAAGGATGCGAATAAGGAAGGTAAAGTGACATTAATTTGCCTATTACCCGCGTGTTTTATTAATTGATTCGTTTAATGTCTTCTTCGTCATATCAGTTTCTACTTTATCATTACTATTATCGTTTAAATTTTCATACAATAATAAGGATGATAATTGAGGATGATGATGATGATAACCATAATATTAGTGATAGTGATAATGATAATGGTAATATTAGTAATGATATTTATGATGATGATGATGGTGATGATAATGATAATGATGATATCAAGAACAAAAACAACAGTAATAATTATAGTACTGATAATGATAATACCAATAACAATAACAGTAATGGTATTACTAACAATCATTGCCATTATCGTCCTTTTTATCGTCATCCGTATCATCATCATCACTATCATCATAAATACTATTATCCTTATTATTTTTGTTATCATCATCATCATTATATTAACATTAAGATCATCATATTTATATCAACATTATTAATATATCATTATATTAACATTACCATCATCCTATTTCTATCATTAGTATTACATCATTATCATTATCAACATTACCATCACCACCTAAACCGACATCCTCCTTTCCGTCTATATTAACCTAAAATTCATCACAACTTTTGCAACATTTAACGCCAAGAATACTGATCAAGCGACCCAAGAATCATGCGCCTTCACCTGCACGACAAGACACTGTGGAATAGATCATGCGAGTCGTGCATGAGCAACATAGCTGAGATATACAGTGCCGATGCAGTCGAGAGCTGTGACGTGATGTTGGAAGTATGTTCGTCAACATCGTCTTTGTTGTTATTATTGGTGTTGTCATTATCGTAACTGTTAGTGTTATCATTATCATAACTGTTATCGTTAGCGTTATTACCGTTATCTTTATCGTGATTATCAGTATTATCATTATCATAACTGTTATTATCGTTATCGTTATCAGCGTTATCATTATTGTAATCACCATTATCATTACCGTTATTATCATTATTATCATCGTCATCAGGGTTATCATTATTATGATCATTGTCATTATCAGCAGCATTATCATTACTATTACTGTAATTATCGTTATCGTCATCAGCGTTATCATTACGGTAATCATCATCATTATTACCGTTATTATCATTATCATCGTCATAAGCGTTATCATTATTATGATCAATATCAGCAGCATTATCATTATCATGATCATTATCATCTTAATAAATAAGATAAAGAAATAACAAATAAATGAAAATAAATCCTTTTATGTTTGTGATCAGAAAACACACCTCTTTGACCTTACTCGTTGCCATGACGACCTCACTTCTCCCTTATTCGAGGTAAATGAGAATCGAGAAGCAATACGTTCCTATAACTTCGGTTATTTTTTCCCCGTGTGATTTAGGCCTACAAGGGATCCGTGTATAGGCCTAGCTTCCTTATAGGCTTTGTGCATCACACCTGTGCGGTTTATCTCCTTTCACCTGGCCGGGGAAACAGCCTCAGGGCAGGTAGGCTGTCTTCCCTAAGTGGCGTGGTGGTATAAAGATCTTCCTTGTACTTTTTTATTATCTGTCTGTTCCTTCCTTTTAATTCCTCGTGCGTTTGTATTCTTTGTTTCATTCATGCTCTTGTTTCTTTTCTTTTTCGTTTTCTTTCTCTTATTCATTTTCAACTCTCCTAGCTTTGTTTCCCTCTCTCTTTTTTGATTTCGGGTATATTTTTACTTCTATTTTTTATCCTTTGATTGTCTTCTCTCTTAATTTTCTACTCGGCGAGAAATAACATATATCATATAGGTTATAATAACATTAATTACGACATCCTCCACTACATCAAAAATTAAAATCAAAACTATTACTTACAAGTTACAACCCCTTCACCCTTCCACTCCTGGAACCATAAGATTAGGATAGTTTCCCCTTGCAAGTAGAGACTCAGAACTGACATGGATTTCCGTTTTCTGTCACACAAAAGTGGGTTTGCTCTCTCTCTTTCTCTGTCTCTCTCTATCTCTATTTATCTCTCTCTCTCTCTATCTATCTATCTGTCTCCCTCCCTCTCGCTCTCTCTCTCTCTCTCTCTATCACACACACACACACACACACACACACACACACACACACACACACACACACATATACATACACACACATACATACATACACAGATGCCGGCGTCGGTACTTGGTTCATGTAAATTCTATCCGCCAATATCTGGTAATATTTCTCTAGATATTACATCATTGCGAAATATTGTCACTGCCGCCATTGTATCACGTTTATCCAACTTTTCATGACAGCCTATTTCAGTAATTCTGCGCTGTCCCCTTCTCTTCCTTTTTTTTCTCTCTCTATCTTCTTTTCTCCCATTTTTCATCCCTTAATTGGCTCTCGGTTCTCGCATTAATTCCTCTTGTGCGATGAAATTCCTTTGTGTTTCCTTGTCTGCATCTTTATCGGCGGATGTGCACGCATGGTTACGCGTAAGTTAGTTTACATAATTGATTTGGTAACCCTTAATTCCCCTCGAATGACTGTGACTTTTATGATGTGATAAAATACACTCAAAACCATTTCTGCATACTTGCATTGATACTCTCATATATATGTATATATGGATATATGTTTATATGTATATATATATATATATATATATATATATATATATATATATATATATATATATATATGTATGTATGTATGTATGTATATATAATATGTATGTATGTATGTATATATATATATGTATATATATACATATACATATATATGTATATGTATATATATATATATATATATATATATATATATATATATATATATATATATATATATATATGTATGTATGTATGTATATAAAAACACACACATATATGTATATATGTATGTATATGTATATACACACACATATATATATATATGTATATATACATATATATATATATATCTATATAAATATATATATATATACATATATATATATATATTATATATATATATATATATATATATATATTCACACACATATAGATAGACAGATAGAGAGAGAGAGAGAGATAGTCACCTAAATATACAAGAGAGTTTAAATACATCACATACCTGTTACGAGCAAACTAAAATGACAGAACACTTTTCGACAAAACGAAGCAACCGCATCAAAAAAAAAAAGTCGACTAGCGTCTTAAAAACCCAGTCAGAAAAAATCTCAAGACCGAAATTCTCCTGCGAACGAAACATGGCCGAACTCACCCGTCCGGAGCGCTCGGAAGTCCCTCTCCCGCAAAAAAGGCGTCGCGGCGAACTTCCACAAAAGAGTATCCAAGTATCCGCAATAAGTATATAAGAGTTTTGCCACACTTTCGAGTACGGGTCCGTCCGTGCTTTCCTTTATCAAATGCGGTTCCCCAGGTGCGTATGGTCGGGAATTGAAACGACCCACGTGACTCCAGAAGCGAGCGGGGGGTGCGAGACAACCTTCCTCAACACCTGCAAGTTTAACACTAACTTCGAATTGCGGCGAGCCTTGTTCATGTGGTAGCGAGTTGCCACGTACCATTTTGGTTGGTCTGGCGGTAACCAGAAACCTCATATCGCTCTCAGGCCATGTGGTCACCACCTTCGCATACCCCGGTGGTGTGTCATGCTTTTCATTACCCATACGAATGAGGACTACATAGTGGAATATCTATCGCCTTGACCTCTCTGGAGACAACTTTACAGAAACAAATACATGCATAAACACATACGAACATACGTACACAATTATCTACCTATCTATCTATCTATCCATATTCATCCATCTATCTACATATAAATATATTCACCTACACACACTGTACTCGCACATATGTATTTTATAATAAGTGCGTCGACGGCAACTTACGCTGAAGCTGCGAAAGAAATCATTGGAAACGTAACTAGTTCTAACTGCATCCAACCCGATTTTCCTACCAATTTCCCTTCGCTTTCGTCTTGCTTTTGTGACTATTTTCATTGATATTTCCGGTTCATTCATGGTTATTCTTTATCCTTATTCCCATAGTGTATATGGCGTTGTCATTGTTCCTTGTCTGTGTGTGTAATTCCCGAATTACGATCAATAATGGCCTTGTTTCTTCGTGT
>NW_020870848.1:122686-127686 GCF_003789085.1 Penaeus vannamei
TACCATAGTATATATATGCATATATATATTAATGAAAAAAACACGTTTTTCCCTTCACATATATATATATAAATGTATATATATATATATATATATATATATATATATATATATATATATATATATATATATATGTATATATATATATATATATATATATATGTATATATATATATATATATGTATGGTGTGTATGTGTGTGAATATACATATATATATATATATATATATATATATATATATATATATATATATATATATATATATATATATATATATATATATATATATATATATATGTGTGTGTGTGTGTGTGTGTGTGTGTGTGTGTGTGTGTGTGTGTGTGTGTGTGTGTGTGTGTGTGTGTGTGGTGTGTACATACATACATGCATATATATATATATATATATATATATATATATATATATATATAATATATATATATATATATATATATATATATATATGAACCAACCAAAAAGTAGAAAAGGACTATATTTTAACTCTGCGGCATTATAATTGTATGAGCTATTGCTGGATATCCTTGACCTCGCGTGTAACAAAAAGAATAAGAGAGAGAGAGAGAGAGAGAGAGAGAGAGAGAGAGAGAGAGAGAGAGAGAGAGAGAGAGAAGAGAGAGAGAGAGAGAGAGAGGAGAGAGAGAGAGAGAGAGAGAGAGAGAGAGAGAGAAGAGAGAAGAGAGAGTGAGAGAGAGAGAGAGAGAGAGAGAGAGAGAGGAGAGAATGATTACAGACCGTGTATATTCGAGAACGAGCGGCTAGTTCCGTGTGCAAGCTGCCGGTAACTCGGTTTACAAGTCTACCTACAGAACAGTGTTAATTTGTCCCGTCTCTTTCTCTCTCGTCTCTATTGATCGTTCTCTCCGTCTGTTCCCTTCTCTTCTCTTTCTCTTGTTTTTCTTGCGTTTTATTTTATTTTTTTTATATCTTTGAGATTTTTTCCATTTTTTCCGCTTTCCCACTTTCCTTCTTTTTATTTAATTCTCTCCACTTCTCTCTCCTTTTGTTTCTTTACTCTACCGTCCTTCTTTTCCCCACCAGTCGTCTTTATTTTTCTCCACCATTCCTCAGTTTCTCTCTCTCTCTCTCTCTCCTCTCTCTCTCTCTCTCTCTCTCTCTCTCTCTCTCTCTCTCTCTCTCTCTCTCTCTCTCTCTCTCTCTCTCTCTCTCTCTGCACTTTCTTCCTCTTCTTTTCCTACCTCATCTCCCTCTTCTTTTTCGCTTCTATTCTCACTACTATCTATCCCTACCTCTAACCACCCCACCCTTCCTTTTTATTCTGCCTTAATCCTCCCTCATTCACTCCCTTCGACTCCACCCTCCACCCCCTTCCCTTTTTTCCTACCTTCCCTCACTCCACCCTCCCCCTCCTTCTCTTCTCTGCTCCACCCTTCTCCCTCTAATACCGCCCCTCCCTCCTCCCAGTCCTTCTCCCCCTACCAGTCCGTCTCCCCCTCCTCCGCTCCCAGTTCTTCTCCCCCCCTATCCTCCCCCTTCCAGTCCGTCTCCCCATTATCTCCCCCTCCCAGTCCTTCTCCCCCTATCTCTCCTCCTAGTCCTTCTTCCCCTACCACCCCTCCCAGTCCTTCTCCCTCCTTTCTACCCCCTCTCAGTCCTTCTTCCCCTTCCAGTCCGTCTCCCCATTATCTCCCCCCTCCAATCCTTCTTCCCCCTCCCAGTTCTTCTCCCCCCCTCCTTGTCTTCTCCCCCCTACCAGTCCGTCTCCCCGCTATCTCCCCCTCCTCCCCTCCCACCGTCTCCCTCCTATCTCCCTCCCAGTCCGTCTCCCCCTCCCTCCCCCCTACCAGTACTTCTCGCCCCTATCTCCCCCCTCCTCCCAGTCCTTCTCCCCGCCCCCTCCCCCCTCGACCCGGCCTCCGTACTTCCCCATCTTCGAGTCGAGTTCAAACTAGTTTATTCTCGTGAAGTGCTGATTCACGCTTGGAAACTCCTGCGACTCGGGGAAATAATCTTGCTAATTTCTTATTTGATCTTGAGAAAAAATGGCAGTGGGAGGGGCGTGTGTATGGCGAGAATGGACGGAAACAGAAGGAGAAGAAGGAGAGGATATATTGAAAATAAGAGAGAGAGAGAGAGAGAGAGAGAGAGAGAGAGAGAGAGAGAGAGAGAGAGAGAGAGAGAGAGAGAGAGAGAGAGAGAGAGAGAGAGAGAGAGACAGACAGACAGAGAGGGAAAAGAGAAGACAGACAGATAGATAGATAGATAAGAGAGAGAGAGAGAGAGAGAGAGAAGAGAGAGAGGAGAGAATGAGAGAGAGAGGGAGAGAATCAAACAAGATTTTCCAAGAAAGATGATCGCTAACAGAATTCCTTACAGTGCTCTTTCTAATTTTATTTTTTTTCTCTCTCTCTTTCTTATTACATTCATCCTTCCCCATTTCTCTCTAAATCAGAATTACCTTAAAACCTCGTATCATTCTTTAGCCACTTGGAGTTCGGCAGCGCTAGTCTAGTTCAAACTGGTTTTAGCACGCACCTATCGAGTCATGCATGCAGTTGCAAGGTTTAGTGCAGGAATTTTCCCATTTTATTCCTAGTTTTCTATCGTTGCTTTAATCTGCTTTCTTTTAAAGGAAAATAATAGATGGTTTATTTATTTCTTCGTTATGTTTATGTATTCATTTATCTCGATATTATTTTTTTCGATCTTTATTTGTTTAGGAAAAAAAAATAAGATGTCTCCTCTTTTCATCCTGCTTCTTTTCACCTTCCCTGCCTTGACATTTCCAGCACCTTTCCTACACCCACAATCATCTCTCTCTCTCTCTTTCTCTCTTTCTGTTTTTCTTCCCTTCTCTCTGCCCTTTGCACATTTTCTTCCCGTTCTTCTTTGCTGCTTATCTTCTCGCCCTTCGTTTATTTCTCTCTATTCTCTCTCTCATTTCCTCTCTCTCATACCCCCCCTCCACCTCTCCTCTCCTCCTTCCCCTATTCTCAACTGCTTTCCTCCTCCCCCTTCTCTCATTTCTTCCTCCACTCCTCTTTAGCACGCACATCTTTCCTGTAACTCTTTTCCCCCTATTCCTTTTCTGGTCTCCTCTCTCTCTCTCTCTTCTTCTCTTTCGCCCCCAATTCCTCCCTCTTTCTTCTTTCTCTTCCCCTCCTCTTTCTCTCCCTCCTCTTCTCCTTACCCTCCCTCCCCCATCCCCCTTCTCCCTCCTCATCCTCTCTTCCCTCTATCCTCCCTCCCCTCCCCTCTTCTCCCCACCCCTCCCCACCCCTCCCCTCTTCTCTCCCCACCCCCTCCTTTTTTCTTCCAATTCTCCCTCCCTCCCACATCCTCCATTCCCCTCTATCCTCCTCACCCCTCCCCACTTCTCCCCACGTATCCTCCCTCCCCCTCCTACCCCTCCTCTCTTCTCCCAATTCCCCCCCCCCCTCTTCCCTATTCTTCCTGCCCCTCCCCTCATCTTCCCTATCCTCCCTCACCCCCCCTCACCCCCACCTCACCCGGTAAGTACACAGTCAGCGCAAGGAACGGTCAGACACAGCCTCAGTTGCCGGAGGTCGCTAGACGGGAAATTGCAATGCGTCATCAGCGTTAAGGTGAGTCTGGATTGCAAGAGTATGTTCTTAGTTTTTTTTAAGCATTTCCAGACGATGAAAATCAAAAGAAAACTGTAATTGAAATTATATATATATATATATATATATATATATATATATATATATATACTATATATATATATATATATATATATATATATACATATATATATATATATATATATATTTATATATGTATATATATATATATATATATAATATATATATATATATATATATATATATATATATATATATATATGTATATAATTATATAATATATATATATATATATATATATATATATATATATATTATTATATATTATTTATTGTGTGTGTGTGTGTTGTGTGTGTACGTATGTGTGTATTGGTTGGTTATTTATTTTATCTAATTCGTATTGACTGCTATATCTTTATCCTTCCTGAAGATGTATTTTTATTCCATCTATCTTATTCACTTTTACGAAAGGCAGAAGAAGAAAATGAAAAAGAAAGTGAAATCCCAACTCTCTCCTTTCTTTCTATGCGATATGGACTCCTTGCTCAACTTTTAGCGATATTGGAAAAGTTCATGAATTCTTCAATCCAAATTCAGATAGAGATAGATGAAGAAAAGAAAGAGGGAGAGAGAGAGAGAGAGAGAGAGAGAGAGAGAGAGAGAGAGAGAGAGAGAGAGAGAGTGTGGAGAGAGAGAGAGAGGGTGAGAAGAGAGAGACAGAGGAATACAGAGAAAGAGAAAGAGAGAGAAAGACAGAGAAAGAAAGACAAAGAAAGAGAAAGACAGAAAGACAGAGAAAGAAAGAAAGAAAGAAAGACAGAGAAAGAAAGAAAGAGATTGAGAGAAAGACGGAGAAAGAGAAAGAGAGAAAAACGAGAGAACTGGGAGACAAAGAGCACGAGAGAGGGCTTGGTTCCGCTGACCCGTGTGGGCTGACAGGCTCCCTCTCTATGGCTGACAGACCCCAAACCTGTTGCCTTAACCTACTTCTAGGGTATGGACGAAGGAGGTGAGAAAATGGCTTTTGTCAAGTTTATTTCTAAGTTTCTGGAATATTCTTGCTGTGCCACTGAATCTTATACTCTTTCTTTCGTTATATTCTTCTTTCCCACTTATTTATTTATCGTTTTTATTTTTATATTAATATTTGGACACCCTCTGGTATGAATAGCATCTATTCACGATCTTATATGCTAAGTATTATCACAAAATCATATAATCTTTCTTTCGTTCTGTCTTTTTTTCCTTCTTTTTATTTATTTATCTTTCTAACTTTTTATTAATATTTCTACACCCTCTGGTATGAGTAGTATATATTCATGATCTTATTATGCTAAGTTTTATCATAGAATCATAGAATCTTTATTTCGTTCTATCTTGTTATTCATTTATCTTTTCTAACTTTTTATTAATA
>NW_020870848.1:148180-150680 GCF_003789085.1 Penaeus vannamei
ATCTTACGGTCAGGTTTATTATTACATGATAGCAATAAAATATCAAATCCTTTTTTACAGGTCGAGATACCATTAATTTGAGATAAATCTTTATAATCTGTATACCCACATAACACGTGTCATTATCGTACAATGTCATATACATAAATCATATAGGTTATGGCAGAGCGGGAAAGATCATAGGAGGTGCGGGGTTAAATTTTCATTCAAGACAGGGGATGCTGGGCCAAAATTTCCATACAGGAAATGGTTGATATTAGAGGTTTCATTCTAAGTATAATTTTAACTACTACTTAAAGAATAAAAATGGAAGAATTGGAAATTGAATGAAATTAGCGATAATAATTATGATAACAATAATAATATTAATAATAACAATGATAATAATGATAAAAATAGTCATTTTACTACGGCTACTGATAATAAAAATGGTGATAAAACAGCAATATTAATCTTATAAACAATAATAATGATAATGATATTAATACTAATACTGATAATGATAATAATATTTATGATAACGATAGTAATAATTACATGAATGATAATAAAACGACATAATTGATAATGACTATAAATAGATCAACAAAATAAAGAAAATAAACAAATGTTCATAAAAGACAATGAGGACAAAGCGTACAGACACAGCCAGACCAGCCGTAAGAACGGCGCTCTTGCCCTTCTCTTTACTAGGTCACCAAAGGTCAACAGAGAAGCAGGTCAGGGTCACGCGTTCGTTCCCCGCGACCCCCTCGGTCTTTCCGTCTCTGACACACATCTTCAAGAACAGCAGTAAGCGTATGGTGTGAGGCGACATATGTGTCAAAATCTATAGCATACTGTACCCACACGTCGACCTTATGGTTAGAATTCATTAAAAAAAAGATGAATAAAGATAACTGCAAACACAACAACTTCTTATTCATCTTTATGGAAATGATGATTATTCTTCAGAAGAGGTTCCACACGTCCAGTCTCCGATCAGTATCAAAAATGCTATTAAATCCTTTATATATATAATATAGCTTTGCTGTAGTATTAAAAATAGCTTTGTCAGAGTACTATCAGCTACGCTCTAATGGGAGAGAAAGAGGAAAACAAACAATGATTCATGAAGATATATTCATCAATATGTGATAACTGATAAAGGTATTTAGTTATAATATCAATAAAAATCATGACAATGAAAACAATATTAAATTAACTTTCTTATTAATAACAATAAGAGTTACGTCAAAATCAACTTTTTTCCCCATTCTTTTACAGTTTATGCTACAGATTCAAGCACATAGGCAAAGACTGTCTGTCCCCATCAGACTGACTGGCTGTTTGGTCAGTTAATCGCCCGGACACAGTTACATATCTTCACAATACTTTATTATATATACTGTAACAAATATCTCTTTCAGGATATGAATCGACACCGAACATCTGGGTAATACTGTCTGTAAAATCGGCACACTGTACACGTGTTACTGCCAGTCTATGGGAAAGAACTCGCCACTGCGCTACTTCTTTATCTAACTAACATCAGCTTCAAACACACGGGAATATCCTGGTCAAAGCAGCCTGAAAATGGCAACGCGACTCGCTGACCAACAGAAAACGGGGCACAGCCAGTCTTGTCTTGAGGGGAAACGATTATAAGTTAAAATAGAATCACACACAAGATCAGTCATCGGAGTACATAAAATATTCTGCTAGGAAAATGGAAGATACAACGATCATACATACATAAGGGGTACACGACTGTGGCATGACGGGGGATTTTCGACCTTTCGTGGTTGTAGCACTCGTCTTGGCACAGATATATATTTATATTTTTATAGACGTTCGAGTTACGTGGCTCCTTCATAAAATATGATATATAATTTATAATAAAACTTTTATTGATCAACTTAATAATACCTGAATCACCCAGGATGTGCATAGTCCGCTTTTAACAATACACATATAAATCTCTTTTCAACTCACACGAATACTACAACAGATGTAACGATTATATTGCATTCCTTTTTCGTGTCTTCTTTAAATATTAAAATATAACACGTTTCTGTGACTCGAATAATAAATCATATTATGAACAATCATGCTACAGTCAAACAAATCATGATTGAAAACGGCCATGTAACATTGGACATCAGGAGGGGAAACTCTAATAATTTCTGACTAGCCAATCCCTAAATGGAGACATCTAATACAACATTTATAAAAGGATATTTGAAACCGAAGACAGAATCTGATAAAAGCAGTTGAGGCAAAGGCAGAAGTGTTTCATGTTCATATCTTTGATCAGTCATCTGAGACAGAAATTTCATCGTAAACTTCTTGTTGCTTTGTTCTACTTACCAAACGATTGAACAACACTCAAAAAGGAAACAATTTCTCTACGTATCTACTTCTACGAATGAACTGCCTACAAATCAGCTGGGCTAAGATAAACAAAGAATGGATGTCTCTCCCTACTTTTTACAGCCAAATAAAACGAATAAAAAGGAGT
>NW_020870848.1:155680-158180 GCF_003789085.1 Penaeus vannamei
GGGCTTCAATTATTTTTAAAAGCGGGTTTTTTAAGTTAAAGCTAAACATTAAGGGACGACGAAAGGATTTTAAGGACAATAGAGGATTTTTTAAAAGTAACTAAGAGAAAGATTACTATTTATGTATCACATATGATGAAAAGACTGCTCGGTTGTCCTCAACAGCCATGAAACAAAAAGAAAAATAAAGAAAAACAAGGGGAATTTGAGGATATATTATTTAAGGAATATCAAAAAAGAGATGATTATTTTTCTTCTCCAAAATACCTCGTTATTTAAGGGGATTTATTCCACTGCTGCCGGACGGGTGGTTGAAAGTTATCCTTTTTTTCTGTTTTTTTTTTTTTCTTTTTTTGAAGATTAATTTTCTTTTTTACATGGTAGGGACGGTCTTTTTTGAAAAGGTATGGAGGTCTTAGGTGCGTGTGGGGGCGGGGGGGGGGGGGGGGGGAGTAGGGGGGTTATAGGATTTTGAGAAAGTTTTTTTTTTTATTAGATAAGACCTTGAATGTGTAATACTATCGCGTGAGTCCTTTGAATGCGGGGGGGGGGGGGGGGGGGGGGGGCGTGACCTTACATCGTGATTGGCTTGAGGGTTAAATAACATTTATGAACGAATATATTTGCGTAAGTGCTTTTTTTTTTAAGGGGAAATTACTATTTACATCTAGGAAGTTTATTTATTTTTGTGCTGTTTCTTTTCTTTTAAAGGAAAACAAATGACACTATTATTTATTTCTGTAAATCATAGATAAGGCATAAATTAAAGAGGGACTTTTTTATAATCAAACTTAACCCAAAATTATCAATATTTAGAAAAAAAGAAAGAATTGCATAGCGTCAAGCAATAGCATATAAGCAGATGCAGCAAATTATATAAACTTGTATTAAGTAGATGAAGCAAAGCGCGTTCTTGTTATCTGGGACTGATAACACATGGAATAATCGTGAATAAATTGCATTATACAGTATGCAAGGATGTCATTGTAATCGCCGGTATGTGAAGAAATACAGTCAGTCAGTAATAAGCATACACGAAAACAGTGGAATAGGAAACAGAATATATATTACTATATATATATATCTATATATATATATATATATATATATTATATTATATTATATATTATATATAATATAGTTATATATATATATATATATATATATATTAATATATATATTTATATATATATATATGTTATATATATATACATATATATTCTCTGCACAAGGATCTCTGGGTGTGTCGTAGATATCATGATAAGTACTTAAACGTTGGACATGTAGGCGTCTTAAACAAGCAAAAGGAATCCATTGCCATATTATCATTTATAGAAAATAAAGAGGAATCAAATTAGTGTGCTTTAAAGGGGGAAAGGGGGGGGGCGCAAAGACAGGTACATAACTGGAATTTATAATTTTGTTGTTAATCATTCATGGCTACTGATAAGGGATAAAAAACTTGCTTAGATCAAGATGCAGCGTGGCATCGCACCCTAGCTGATTCTACTACTTATACAGTATGAATTATATGGTAAGAGTTGGTACTATGACATTAGACATATTTTGTGCAGATGTTTGTGCTCAGATATTCTTTTTAAAAATGTTCCTCTATAGCCACGTGTGTTCTAGGAATATATCCATAAACGGGGAAAAGCAAAAATCAAAATACTTGAATCTGTAAACTCAAACCAATCAAAAAAGAATCAAAACCAAGTGCAGAGTAAGAATAGGGACTTACTCGAATATGTGGTGGGGAATAATGAATATATATTCTGCTTATATCTAAGGTTATGATATTGTATAATACAGCACTTGAAACAATTACTATTACTGGATGATGTACCTTTATGGATAATCATCGTATTTAATGTGGCATTTTAGCGTGGCTTCTCTTCTCTGTTCTTAGTGAATGTGTATTCCTGTTATCTGCATCCTCTCTTTAATTTTTCGTGTATCGCCTGTTTTTGATATCAATTAGTCTGTCGTTGATGGTGTGATATGTGATATAGTGTGGCATATTGTTGGGCGTTTGGTGAATCACATCTGTTGGATGGGATGAGAAAGATATCCAGCTGTGAAGGTCGAGATGGAATCCTGTCCAGCTTTGGGAGTGATGTGTGAAGGAGGTGTTCCGTGTGTGTCTGCGGTCTCGGGTGTAGGTGTGGCTTCGTGGTCCCGGTCTCGATCGTCATGTCTCTGTCCCTTGAAGACACGGAGGAATTGGGTTGTCTCACCGTCGGCAGTAGCGGAGGCGGCGCTACGGCGGTTTTCACTTGACGGGGGAGTGGTGGTGGTGGTGGTGGTGATGGTGGTGGTGGGGTGGTGGTGGAGCGGGGGCCGTCCTGGTGGAGGAGGAGGCTGCTCCCGGCGTCGACGGTGAGGGAGTTGGTGCGGTCCCTCTGCTTCTGGTAGGTGGGCAGGTGCGAGGGGGAGCCCTTGGACGAGCTCACGGGGGGGGAGCCCGAGGGAGGGGGGCAGCCCGGGAAGGCCTGCGAGG
>NW_020870848.1:169767-172267 GCF_003789085.1 Penaeus vannamei
AATGATAATGATACTACTGATAATGATAATGATAATTATGATAATGATAATGATGATTATGATAATGATAATAATAATTATGTTAATAAAAGTGATGATAATGATGATGTAGATGTAGATACAGATAATGATAATGATAACTGTAATGCTAATGGTTATGATAATGGTGATGGTACTGATATTGGTAATGAAAACGATTATGGTAGAAATGATGATTATAAAGATAATAATACTGATAATAAGAGTAAAAATGATAATAATAGTAATAGCGAAAACGATAATAATAATAATGATGATAATGAACATACCAATAACGATAATAAGGATGATAATGATGATGATAGCTAGGGTAATAACAACAATAGTATTAAAACAATACAATAATAATAATGATAATAATAATGATAATGTTGATAATCATAATAGTAATGAAAATAATGCTTATGATGATACTAATGATAATGGCAATAATAATTAATGATAGGAGTAATTATGATATTAATAATGATCATAATAGTAGAATGATAATGATGATAATAATGATAATGTTCATAATAACAATAATAATGAGGATAATAATGATAATGCTGGTTGGAGTAATAATAATAACAATGATAAGAATGATGATAATACTAATAGTATTGATAATAACAAGGATGATGACACTAACAATTGTAGTAATAATGATAATGAAAGTGATACCAAGGACTGTATAGTGATACTGATAACGATAAGAGCAATATCAATATCAATAAAATAATAATAGTTACTATGATTATAATGATGATAGTGATAATGACAAAAGTAACAACAACAATGGTAACAGTGATAAGAAAAATGATGATAGTAATGATAATCACGATGATTGATGATCATTATGATGATGATGCTACTACTAATAATAATGATAATGATAAGCATAATGATAACTAGAAGAAGTCAGGGACTCATACTTCCGTCAAGTCAATAGGGGTAACTGATGCAATCGTTAAACAAATTCCTGGATTCGGATCACCACCAAAAATTTTGTTTAATTTTTTAATCTTTTATTTATTTTTTATTTATTTTTATTTATTTATTTCATTTTTTGTTCTATTTATTTTAATTCATTTTATTTTTATTATTTTTATTTTATTAAAGAAACAATCAAACAAACAAACAAAAAACACCTAAGTTGGGACAAGACAAATCTGGGAAAAAATGATGAAAATCTGTTCATAACTTTTTGAATTATCCTCCTAAAGGCGTCGGTAAAACGTCGGGATTACATTTACTTAAAGGATTATATAATCAGGTCACTCATGTACCCCCATTAGTTTAATTAGTTTATCTTGGCGAAAGTCTCTTCACATGTTTATCATTTTAAGTTCATGAATTTAGAAAAGAACTTTAATGGCACTTACCTAAGAAATAAAGAGAAAATAGTGGAGGTTTGACGTAATGGAAACAAAAAACATTGTTAAATAAACTGATAAATAGATTCATAATGTGACAAATAGAAATTCAGACTAATTTGTGGGCAGATAGCAAAATAAATTATTAATATGAATAAATTAGTTGTCAAACAAATAGATGTATAGATAATTTGATACATTTATCAATTAGATAGGTAATGTAAGTACTGCAGTACTAGTAACAGCAGTAGTGGTACTAGTAGAAGTAATAGTAGTAGAGATAGAAGAATTAGTATCAATTACAATGACAAAGATGAAGATGACAATTATGATAATGGCGATGACAATAACATCAAAATAGAATGAAAGAAAACGAATTAAAAAAAAAAACTCATAGAGCACGAATATGAATCATTAACATAACCGGTTTGAAACGTGTTCTCAAATTAGCACGGACCAATTTAAATAATCATAATGTTTATAGGATGTATCAGAGAGTATTGACCTGTACCAGAACTGAAAAGTAAAAGTTGATGTTGATTATGATGCAAAATAGAATGATAGAAGATATTGGCAATGATGTTAATTACAATGGCGATAATGATGATAATGATAATGATAGTAATAATAATAATAACAATAATGATATTGATAATAGTAATAAAAGTTATGATGATAATAATGATAATGATGATAATAATGATTATAATGATATTGATAATAATGATAATGATAGTTATGATGATAAAAATAGTAATGATGATCATAACAAGAATAATAATAAAAAATGATAGAAACAATGATAATGATAAAGATAATAATGATAAAAATTATGATAATAATAATGATAATAATTATAATGATAATGATAATTGTAGTAATGATAATGATAATAACAATAGAAATGTGATAGTAATAACAATAATAGTAGCATATATAACAATGATGGTAAAAGTAACGATGATTATAATATTAGTAATAGTGGTGATAGTAATACTAATAATGATAATGATAAAAATGATAATAATGATGATGATGATATTGATAATAATAATAATGGTAATAATAACAATAATAATGATAATGATAACAAAGATAACAATAAT
>NW_020870848.1:179767-184767 GCF_003789085.1 Penaeus vannamei
ACCGTACAATATGAATGCTCCAATATCGGGTATCTGTGACGTCAGTGCAAACACTATATATACTCATATATACATACAGGGACACACACAGATATGTGTGTGTTTGTGTGTGTGTGTGTGTGTGTGTGTGTGAGTGTGTGTGTGTACATAGAAATGTATATATATATATATATATATATATATATATATATATATATATATATTATATATATATATATATGGCAATAACATTTTATCAGGCAGTATCATTATTTTCATCATAATTTTTGAGATCATTGTTGCTCTTGCTATAATCATTGATACCATTATCAATGTTGATTTATCTGTATTTTAATATATTATCATAATTATTCTTTATTAGCATTAAGATCACTATCAGCATTATTGGTTTCAATGCTACCCTCATTGGTATTGATATAAAGTGTATCTGGTATTAATACAACTAATATTCTTATCATTATTATCATCATCAGTGCCTGGCTTTATAGATCAATATCATGACCATCGCACTGGTAATTAGATGATTCCTGATAATAATAGCGATAGTGATTACTAAGACTATATGGTCTTTATTACTAGAATTACTGTTATCTTCTCTTCTATATAATATCAATAGCTTTCATATATCGAGCGAACTGTTTTGGTATTATCGGTATCTCCATATTGTATATAACGTTTTCGTAGTATTATTATTAATATTATTGATATTTCTTTATTATTCACATCGTTATTCCTATCTATGCATTTCTCTATCATTCATATCGTTATTCTTATGTATGCTCTCGATCTTATATTCATTATAATTATATAATTTGGATCATTATTAGCAACACTCATTAATATATTTTTGTTATCAAATATTGTTTGCAATCTTTTGATAATCATTATCAAATCATCTTCACATTTATGGTTACCAGAGGTGTTCTCTTTAATATTTTGAACCATATTTAATCACTATTTCCCTTCATCCATAACAGTATATATCAGATTCATGTATTACTTTCTCTACCTTTACGAATCTCAAGAAACATATTAGAACGATTAAAATGTCCATCTAAGACCATTCACCTGTAAACGTTAATAAATATCTACCCAAGCCTACAAATGTATTATAAATGAATAGTAACTTCATTCATATACGAAATAACAACAATTCTCATAAACACTTTCATTCATCAATGTCGAGGAGGTTCAAATAATAAACAAAAATCTTACGGTCAGGTTTATTATTACATGATAGCAATAAAATATCAAATCCTTTTTTACAGGTCGAGATACCATTAATTTGAGATAAATCTTTATAATCTGTATACCCACATAACACGTGTAATTATCGTACAATGTCATATACATAAATCATATAGGTTATGGCAGAGCGGGAAAGATCATAGGAGGTGCGGGGTTAAATTTTCATTCAAGACAGGGGATGCTGGGCCAAAATTTCCATACAGGAAATGGTTGATATTAGAGGTTTCATTCTAAGTATAATTTTAACTACTACTTAAAGAATAAAAATGGAAGAATTGGAAATTGAATGAAATTAGCGATAAATAATTATGATAACGATAATAATATTAATAATAACAATGATAATAATGATAAAAATATTCATTTTACTACGGCTACTGATAATAAAAATGGTGATAAAACAACAATATTAATCTTATAAACAATAATAATGATAATGATATTAATACTAATACTGATAATGATAATAATATTTATGATAACGATAGTAATAATTACATGAATGATAATAAAACGACATAATTGATAATGACTATAAATAGATCAACAAAATAAAGAAAATAAACAAATGTTCATAAAAGACAATGAGGACAAAGCGTACAGACACAGCCAGACCAGCCGTAAGAACGGCGCTCTTGCCCTTCTCTTTACTAGGTCACCAAAGGTCAACAGAGAAGCAGGTCAGGGTCACGCGTTCGTTCCCCGCGACCCCCTCGGTCTTTCCGTCTCTGACACACATCTTCAAGAACAGCAGTAAGCGTATGGTGTGAGGCGACATATGTGTCAAAATCTATAGCATACTGTACCCACACGTCGACCTTATGGTTAGAATTCATTAAAAAAACAGATGAATAAAGATAACTGCAAACACAACAACTTCTTATTCATCTTTATGGAAATGATGATTATTCTTCAGAAGAGGTTCCACACGTCCAGTCTCCGATCAGTATCAAAAATGCTATTAAATCCTTTATATATATAATATAGCTTTGCTGTAGTATTAAAAATAGCTTTGTCAGAGTACTATCAGCTACGCTCTAATGGGAGAGAAAGAGGAAAACAAACAATGATTCATGAAGATATATTCATCAATATGTAATAACTGATAAAGGTATTTAGTTATAATATCAATAAAAATCATGACAATGAAAACAATATTAAATTAACTTTCTTATTAATAACAATAAGAGTTACGTCAAAATCAACTTTTTTCCCCATTCTTTTACAGTTTATGCTACAGATTCAAGCACATAGGCAAAGACTGTCTGTCCCCATCAGACTGACTGGCTGTTTGGTCAGTTAATCGCCCGGACACAGTTACAAATCTCCACAATACTTTATTATATATACTGTAACAAATATCTCTTTCAGGATATGAATCGACACCGAACATCTGGGTAATACTGTCTGTAAAATCGGCACACTGTACACGTGTTACTGCCAGTCTATGGGAAAGAACTCGCCACTGCGCTACTTCTTCATCTAACTAACATCAGCTTCAAACACACGGGAATATCCTGGTCAAAGCAGCCTGAAAATGGCAACGCGACTCGCTGACCAACAGAAAACGGGGCACAGCCAGTCTTGTCTTGAGGGGAAACGATTATAAGTTAAAATAGAATCACACACAAGATCAGTCATCGGAGTACATAAAATATTCTGCTAGGAAAATGGAAGATACAACGATCATACATACATAAGGGGTACACGACTGTGGCATGACGGGGGATTTTCGACCTTTCGTGGTTGTAGCACTCGTCTTGGCACAGATATATATTTATATTTTTATAGACGTTCGAGTTACGTGGCTCCTTCATAAAATATGATATATAATTTATAATAAAACTTTTATTGATCAACTTAATAATACCTGAATCACCCAGGATGTGCATAGTCCGCTTTTAACAATACACATATAAATCTCTTTTCAACTCACACGAATACTACAACAGATGTAACGATTATATTGCATTCCTTTTTCGTGTCTTCTTTAAATATTAAAATATAACACGTTTCTGTGACTCGAATAATAAATCATATTATGAACAATCATGCTACAGTCAAACAAATCATGATTGAAAACGGCCATGTAACATTGGACATCAGGAGGGGAAACTCTAATAATTTCTGACTAGCCAATCCCTAAATGGAGACATCTAATACAACATTTATAAAAGGATATTTGAAACCGAAGACAGAATCTGATAAAAGCAGTTGAGGCAAAGGCAGAAGTGTTTCATGTTCATATCTTTGATCAGTCATCTGAGACAGAAATTTCATCGTAAACTTCTTGTTGCTTTGTTCTACTTACCAAACGATTGAACAACACTCAAAAAGGAAACAATTTCTCTACGTATCTACTTCTACGAATGAACTGCCTACAAATCAGCCGGGCTAAGATAAACAAAGAACGGATGTCTCTCCCTACTTTTTACAGCCAAATGAAACGAATAAAAAGGAGTGTCCCTTCGATTGCCTTTCGTCAGATGAATGATCAAACGAGAGTTAGTTCAACAATTGGTGTTTCGAATCTAATCTTGGACGTGACCAGACAGAAACTAGTAGAGATCGGTTACACGTTTACCACAAACACACACATCTAAGGCGCACCAGCGTCATCTGTCTCATGGCTCCTTCATTGGCATGTGTTGGAGGACTCTGTTTGGAATGAATGAATCAGTTTTTTTCCTTCTAACAAGAGGCTTCGTGAACGGAAACGGAATCGGGGGTTTCATCATTGCCAAATACACGAAGACTAAGTGGATTGGAAACCGTACTGTAGTCCTGTGCGTTTCCTACTTGTATCATGTCCAAGAGGTGTATCATGCAATTCCTATTTAGGCCCACTTGTATCTTTAATCATTAGATGAATAGCGTTCATCTGCAATAATACTGTTTCCTTACTATTTTATTTGACTGTGGCATTTATTTCTTTTTTCTTACCATTAGGATATATGAACTGATAACAGCCTATCTCTCTGAAAGGGAAAATTACAGTATACCCATTGTTTATATATGATTTCCATGTCAAAACAAAAAGATATCAAACCTATAAAGAACAAAATAGAGGTAAAGATTGGTGAGATGTATAAATAATCATCTAATACTTCCGATGACATTTTTTTTAGTTGGAATTCACCATCAGTTTCCAGTCCTCAGACATTCTTTGTCCTTTTCAGCATCCATTCACATCCGCTGCAAAACTCTTTCCTCCATGAACACCCTTTGTTATAATCTACCTTCTACAATAAACTTGGAAACATTTAGATTGTCATGTCACAATGGCTTCTTGTTTTTTTTATATATTTTTATTATTTAAAGGGTTTCTTACTCAATGCCTCTACAACATCTAAATACTCATATCTACGCAATACTGACTGATTTATTGTTATAATAAAATGTATTTTCTCAAATATAGACTTACAAAAATTAATAATATCACATTCTGGTTGTGTTTTAGTCGAGTAAACGGTAAAACAGCACACCTACAGCAAACCATGGCTCAAGGGTTGGTGGTTCTCTAATCTAATCTGATTTACGACACGAAATTCATTCAACTATCACATTAGCTATGGTATTTAGGTTCCTCTTAGAGTAGCAGGGTCTTCCATAAACGCTGAATGACACACTGACAATATACAAACAGCAAATGGATAGAACAGCTTATACTGCAGTATAGATTGACGATCATGAACACTCAAGATATTTAAGATAGTTTACCAGCTAACGACGTTTTCTATGATAGAAGTCTT
>NW_020870848.1:187267-192267 GCF_003789085.1 Penaeus vannamei
AGGACCTCCGTCACAGAGTAGATTCTGAATCTCCCTACAGGTGCGTTTTAAAGGCCATGGGATATTAGACGAGTGGGCTGCTTCAGGTACACGACTGATGAAAATATTGAGTCTCAGAGGATTACCTTAGCTTATCGTTATGCACAGGCGATGGGGCGGAGGACCCTTGAGCTCCTGCGAAAGGGCCAATGGTTTCCCCTTGTGTGAGTCGGGGGAACATTGCCCTCGCAGGTCCACGCCGGTGAAGCTCAAAGAACCGGGTCTCATCTCATAGAAACATTTAATCTATAGTCTGTTTTTTAAACTTTTGAAAATGTAGTGAAAAGGCTTTACACATATTAGGTTGAGGGCTCCGTTGAGAAAACCCTAAGGGGGTATAATGGATTACACATAATCTGGTAAATCTATACTTGTAGACATATAGACACAAAAAAAAATCCAGTTTCATATCTTCTAAATCTAATCAGAATGCTACTGATAGAAAATTATTTACAAAGATTTTTTTTTCTTTACAAAAGGACATTAGTACAGAGAAAGACTTCTTCGAAAATACTGCAATAGTTTAGTGAAGATCACATTTTGTAAGGAGAAATGATAACTATAATCACGACACAACAGCAAGTTCGGGATATGTATTAAAATGATATGACAATGAAAAAGAAAATTTCAAGTAAATCTCTCAGTTAAAAAATGATAATAGGTTTCAAATAGTCTTTCAATGACATACATGAAAGGAACGATTCGACACATACCTAGACTGCATATATAAAGCAAAAAGATTCCTTAAGTGTGTAGATAAAGAAAATAACAACAAAAGCATTACCCTTAAATCATAAGCTGGTGTGGCCGATGCAAGAATTATATCTAAAATCTTTTTTTTTCAGCAAATAATTATTTTTCTCTCTCACGCAAAAGAGGAAACACAGGGTACAGTCTGGGGGTACAGGAAACATGCTTCTGATATAAAGGACGCTAATAATCGTATGATGTGGATGTGTGTTCTTTGGCGGTACAAGTAACAGGTGTCTTGTGCTGGTAGCTAGTGTGGGTTTGGGGCTTGAATCATTTTTAAAAAAGCGGGGTTTTTAAGAGTTCAATCTAAATCATAAAGGTATAAACATTACGAAAAAATTGAAGGTAGTGCGGGTTTGGGCTTCAATTATTTTTAAAAGCGGGTTTTTTAAGTTAAAGCTAAACATTAAGGGACGACGAAAGGATTTTAAGGACAATAGAGGATTTTTTAAAAGTAACTAAGAGAAAGATTACTATTTATGTATCACATATGATGAAAAGACTGCTCGGTTGTCCTCAACAGCCATGAAACAAAAAGAAAAATAAAGAAAAACAAGGGGAATTTGAGGATATATTATTTAAGGAATATCAAAAAAGAGATAATTATTTTTCTTCTCCAAAATACCTCGTTATTTAAGGGGATTTATTCCACTGCTGCCGGACGGGTGGTTGAAAGTTATCCTTTTTTTCTGTTTTTTTTTTTTTCTTTTTTTGAAGATTAATTTTCTTTTTTACATGGTAGGGACGGTCTTTTTTGAAAAGGTATGGAGGTCTTAGGTGCGTGTGTGGGGGAGTAGGGGGTTATAGGATTTGAGAAAGTTTTTTTTTTTTATTAGATAAGACCTTGAATGTGTAATACTATCGCGTGAGTCCTTTGAATGCGGGGGGGGGGGCGTGACCTTACATCGTGATTGGCTTGAGGGTTAAATAACATTTATGAACGAATATATTTGCGTAAGTGCTTTTTTTTTAAGGGGAAATTACTATTTACATCTAGGAAGTTTATTTATTTTTGTGCTGTTTCTTTTCTTTTAAAGGAAAACAAATGACACTATTATTTATTTCTGTAAATCATAGATAAGGCATAAATTAAAGAGGGACTTTTTTATAATCAAACTTACCCAAAATTATCAATATTTAGAAAAAAAGAAAGAATTGCATAGCGTCAAAGCAATAGCATATAAGCAATGCAGCAAATTATATAAACTTGTATTAAGTAGATGAAGCAAGCGCGTTCTTGTTATCTGGGACTGATAACACATGGAATAATCGTGAATAAATTGCATTATACAGTATGCAAGGATGTCATTGTAATCGCCGGTATGTGAAGAAATACAGTCAGTCAGTAATAACGCATACACGAAAACAGTGGAATAGGAAACAGAATATATATATATATATATATATATATATATATATATATATATATATATATATATATATATATATATATATATGTATATATATATATATACATATATATTCTCTGCACAAGGATCTCTGGGTGTGTCGTAGATATCATGATAAGTACTTAAACGTTGGACATGTAGGCGTCTTAAACAAGCAAAAGGAATCCATTGCCATATTATCATTTATAGAAAATAAAGAGGAATCAAATTAGTGTGCTTTAAAGGGGAAAAGGGGGGGGGGCGCAAAGACAGGTACATAACTGGAATTTATAATTTTGTTGTTAATCATTCATGGCTACTGATAAGGGATAAAAAACTTGCTTAGATCAAGATGCAGCGTGGCATCGCACCCAAGCTGATTCTACTACTTATACATGTATGAATTATATGGTAAGAGTTGGTACTATGACATTAGACATATTTTGTGCAGATGTTTGTGCTCAGATATCTTTTTAAAAATGTTCCTCTATAGCCACGTGTGTTCTAGGAATATATCCATAAACGGGGAAAAGCAAAAATCAAAATACTTGAATCTATAAACTCAAACCAATCAAAAAAGAATCAAAACCAAGTGCAGAGTAAGAATAGGGACTTACTCGAATATGGTGGTGGGGAATAATGAATATATATTCTGCTTATATCTAAGGTTATGATATTGTATAATACAGCACTTGAAACAATTACTATTACTGGATGATGTACCTTTATGGATAATCATCGTATTTAATGTGGCATTTTAGCGTGGCTTCTCTTCTCTGTTCTTAGTGAATGTGTATTCCTGTTATCTGCATCCTCTCTTTAATTTTTCGTGTATCGCCTGTTTTTGATATCAATTAGTCTGTCGTTGATGGTGTGATATGTGATATAGTGTGGCATATTGTTGGGCGTTTGGTGAATCACATCTGTTGGATGGGATGAGAAAGATATCCAGCTGTGAAGGTCGAGATGGAATCCTGTCCAGCTTTGGGAGTGATGTGTGAAGGAGGTGTTCCGTGTGTGTCTGCGGTCTCGGGTGTAGGTGTGGCTTCGTGGTCCCGGTCTCGATCGTCATGTCTCTGTCCCTTGAAGACACGGAGGAATTGGGTTGTCTCACCGTCGGCAGTAGCGGAGGCGGCGCTACGGCGGTTTTCACTTGACGGGGGAGTGGTGGTGGTGGTGGTGGTGATGGTGGTGGTGGGGGTGGTGGAGCGGGGGCCGTCCCTGGTGGAGGAGGAGGCTGCTCCCGGCGTCGACGGTGAGGGAGTTGGTGCGGTCCCTCTGCTTCTGGTAGGTGGGCAGGTGCGAGGGGGAGCCCTTGGACGAGCTCACGGGGGGGGAGCCCGAGGGAGGGGGGCAGCCCGGGAAGGCCTGCGAGGGGGAGGGTGGTGGTGGGCGACGCCGTGCAGGACCTGCTGGCGTAGCGCTGGTCCGAGACCCTCAGGTGCATCCCCGTCCTCCCGCTGCAGACGTCGGCGCCCGCGGCCCCCCCCGACCCCGGCGCGTCCTCCCCGTCGCCCAGCACCGGCGGGTGGAGGGGCGCGGAGGGCGTGGGGCAGCGCCGCTCGCAGGTGGTCGCCCCCGTCAGGCAGCGGAAGGGAATGCGGTAGATGCGGAACGGCTTCACTGCGTCGCGGTCCAGCACTGCAAGGGAGGTGAGTGCTCAGGGGCCAGGCCCAGAAGGGAATGCTTGGTCATATTCTCTAAAAATATCATACTAAATAAAAAACTGTAAATGTACTGTATTAATAAGATAATATGCATAGTGAAGAAAATGTATCTCCCTCCATAATGGCATATCTCAAAAAACAAGATATTAAATTGACATGGTAAATCATATGAAAGATTACCATTACTCCTGTCGATTACATCTGCCCTGTTAGGTTTTCACATTAGTTTAGCATCAACATCCGTTTCACAGCCGTTTATAATGTTTAAAATCAGTTTATTCCGTCTCGCTCAAAGACCATAGAAATTAAACTACAAAAAAGTTATTCTCCTAACTCATAGTAATCGTGAAGTCAAGAGAATTCTAACTCACGAATATGGCCACAAGAGAACAAGTAGGAGGACGGGGTTAGAGCTCCCACTATTCTCTGCCTCTGACTGCCAAAATTCCATGACAAGAGCCACCGTTTTTACTTGTAGAAGCACAAAAACAGAAACACACAAACATTCTCTCTCTCTCTCACCCCTCCCACTCTCCCAACACATCCTCCCCCCACGTCCCCCACATCCCCACACATCCCCCAACACAAATCCTCCCTCCCCTCTCTCCCTCTTCCACTCTCCCAACACATCCCCCCCCACGTTCCCCACATCCCTACACGTAACCCAACACAAATCCACCCTCCCTTCCCCCCCCCCCTCCCCACTCTCCCAACACACCTCCCAACCTCCCTACCTGTGAGTTCCTTGCCGTGGGGAGATGGCGGAGGCGAGAGGCTGGGGTCCCTCTCCAATCTATCTACTCTGACTCTCTCTCTCCGAAGGGTGAAGAATTCTGGAGCAGTCGTGGCGAAGAAGATGTCACTCTGGAAGGAAGATGTCAGATGTCACTGATGTCTGGGTGTTTGACATCGCTAAGAACATTGTGGTAATGTTTGGAGGAGTCGCTGTGTCTGAATTCTACAGGGGGGGGGGGGTGTAAGACGTGAAAATGAGGAGTAGATTATTTTTGAATTTTCATGTACAGTGGTAAGCCGCTATTTTATTATTTCTATTAGTGAAATATATGTATGATAATTATATTATCATTATGTAAATGAATTGGAAGTTTTCCGTTTAAAGTATCCTCTCTCCCTCACTCCCTCCCTCCTTCCC
>NW_020870848.1:202064-207064 GCF_003789085.1 Penaeus vannamei
CCTCCCTTCCATCCTCCCACGCCGTTTCCCTCCCCTCATCCCTCGTCTCCCTCACCCTCATCCCTCGTCTCCCTCGCCCTCTCCCTTTCGCAGCCGCGTCCCGTGTGTAACAGGAGCTTAACCGACTCAGAAGAAAAACAGGCAGCGGTGCGTAAAATTGGCATCATAAAATAACTCTTTCGAGGTGTGTGAAGGAGACGTGAGAGAGAGAGAGAGAGGGAGGGAGAGGGAAGAGGGAGGGAGGGAGGGAAGGGAGCGGGGAGGGAGAAGAAGGGAGAGGGAGAGGGAGGGAAAGAGGGAGAGAGGGAGAGAGGGAGAGAGAGGGAGAGAGAGAGAGAGAGAGAGAGAGAGAGAGAGAGAGAGAGAGAGAGACGAGAGAGGAGCGAATGAAAGAGAGAGAGAGCGAGAGAGAGAGGAGAGAGAGCGAGAGAAAGAGAGAGACGAGAGAGAGAACAGAGACAGAGACAGAGATAGACAGAGAGAGGACAGAAGACCAAGAGAGACAGAGACAGAGAAGAAAAAGTGAGAGAGAGAGAAGGAGAGAGTGAAGCAAAATCACAACAGGATAAACAACAACGACGAAATGATTGAGGAATGAAAATCAAACAAACGAACTAACGTTATTGCTGATTTTCGTTCGTCTTATTAACAAATTCTCTAACGACCAAACACATATATAAAACACTGTATGAAATAACAAACAACAGTCCTAACGACGCGCTGGATATGTGTGTCTGTGTGTGCGTGTCTGTGCGTATTTGTGTGTATGTATGTATGTATGTATGTATGTATGTATGTATGTATGTATGTATGTATGTATGGATGGATGTATGTAAGTGTATGTATGTGTATGTGTGTGTGTGTGTTTGTGTGTGTGTGTGAAAACAGAACTTGTGTGTATGTTAGGTGTAAGTTTATGTGTAAGTATATATATATATATATATATATATATATATTATATATATTATATATATGTGTGTGTGTGGTGTGTGTGGTGTGTGTGTGTGTGTATATGTGTGTGTGTGTGTGTGTGTGTGTGTGTGTGTGTGTGTGTGTGTGTGTGTTGGTGTGGTGTTAGTGTGTGTGTGTGTGTGTACTTGTGTGAGTGTGTCTATGTGAGTTTATTTGTGCGCGTGTGTACTTGCGTGTGTATACGAGTACTTACGTGTGTATGTGTATCCAAGCATATGTATATGTGTGTATGTGTATGCGTATACGTACGTGTATATAAGTGTACATGTACGTGTGTGTGTGTACGTAAGCGTGAGTGATAAAGCAGAAGGGGATTCAGTCTGAGGTAATATTTCTCCTGTATCACCCCCTCCCCCCCTCCCCCCCGTTCCCAGGCGGACAAATCGCGTTATATGAAATTATGTCGCAATTATTTTTGCGGGGGTTTAAAGATTAGAGAAAGGGGGGAGGGGGAGGGGTGGGAGGGGAAAGGGATGGCATGAGGGAGGGGATGGGATGGAGAGGGAGGGGAGGGATGGGGTGGGTGATGGGAGGGATGGGATGGGGGAGGGAGGGTGGGGAAAAGGGAAGGGGAATGGATGTGAGGGGAGGGGGGGAGAAAGGGGAGGAGGGATAGGGGAGGAGAAGGAGGGGGGGGAGGGAAAGGGGTTGGGAACGGAGGGATGGATGGGGAGGAGGAGGAGGGGGGTATGGGGAAAAGGGGAGGAGAAGGGATAGGGTGAAGGGGGAGAGGGGGAGGAGGGAAGGAGTGGTCAAAAGAAGAAGAGATGAGGTAAAGGGGAGGAAGGAGGGAGGAGGGATAGGGGGGAAGGGAGGGGAAGGGGGAAGAGTATTACTGCTTAAATCGTGTTAACTTTCTTTATATTCAAATCATTATTCCTTTCCTTCTTTATCTCTGACCCACACGTTTATTCGATCATCTCTCTCTTTTTTGTTTTTTTTGCTTCTTCCTCCTCTTCTAACTTTCGTTCCTTCAATAATCGCTTCTCTTTCCTTCATTGTCGCCCATTCCCTTCCTACTTTTCCCGTGTCTTCATATTTTTTTTTCTCTCTCTCTCTTCCCTCCTTTCTCAACACTTCATCAATTTCACAAGAATCCAATCATTCACTTCTCTCTTCTCCCTTTCTTTCTGTTGTCTGTATTTCTTTTATTTTCCCTTATCCTCCTCTTTTTTCTTCCCTCCTACCCGTACTTATTTTTCTTTTTTTTTTCTATCTCCTGTTTCCTCTCCCTTTCTCATTCCTTCATTTCACTTATCTTACCTCTTTCTCTCGCATTCCACCTCCTTCCTTTTTTCCCCTCCCCTCTTTTAATCCACCTCCTCTTCAAACCACTTCCCTCCTTCTCCCTCCTTGATTTCATCTTCCTCCTCCCTCCCTCCCTCTCCCCCTTATTCACATACTTCCTTCCCTTTACCCCCCTCACCTCCCTCTCTCTCCCTCCCTCCCTAACATACACCCCTCTCCCTCATTCATTCCATCCTCAATCCCACTTCCCTCCCCCCCTCACCTCCCTCCCTTACACCCCTCTCCCTCCCTCATTCCATCCTCAATCCACTTCCCTCCCTTACCTCCCCCACCTCTCCCTTCCCTTTCCCTCCTTCATTCACCCACCTCCTTCCTTCTCCCCCCTCCATCATTCCACTCTCAATCACCAACTTCCCCTCCCCCCTCTCTCATTCTAAGAACTCAATCCACTTCCCTCCCTCACCCTCCTCACCTCCCCTGTCCCCTCCTCCCCCTCCCCCTCCCTCCCTCCCTCTTCCATACCTTCCACCAAAACGCATCCACACGACCTAAAGCATCTCCCTCCCCAACAGCTCCCCGGGGAATGATAAAATTACGAAAGAGGCAATAAATTCAAATCATTAATAAATTGATCGGTTGGCATCGGGTTGGCGGGGACACCGATCACTTCATGGCGGCGTCGTTATGAGGTATTTGTTTTCCGGGACTGAAAGATGGTGATGATGGTGATGATATTGAGGGTTTGGGGTAAGGAGGGATGGTATTGATGATGGTGGTGGTGGGTGTGGTGGTGGTGTGGTGGGTGGTAGGTGGTGGTGGTGGGGGGAGGTGGTGGTGGTGGTGGTGGAGGTAGTGTGGTGGTTGTGGTGGTGGGGGGGTGTGTGGGTGTGGTAGAGGTGGTGGTGGTGGTAGGCAGTGGTGGTTGGTGTGGTAGTGGATGGTTGGGTGGGGTAGTGGTGGTTGTGGGTAGTAGATGCGGTGGTGTAGAGATTATAGTGGTGGTGGGTTGTTGCTGTTTGGTGATAGTAGCGTGGATGTAGTGGTGATGGGTTTGTGGTGGTGCGCTGGTGGGGGGCAGTGGCGGAGATTGCAATGGGGGTGGTTGTGGAGATGGTGTTTATGGTGGTGGTTATGGTGGAGGTTGTTCTAGTATTGGTGTTTGTGAGGATGGGTTGTGGCGGGTGGTGGAGGTGGTTGTGGTGCTGCGAGGATGATGGTCGTGGCTGTGCTAATGTAGGCACCGGTTAATGGTAGTAAGTAAAGTAGGTGGTTGTGGTGGTGATCAGCAATGATGAGAGGAATGAGGACATGGGTTATGGTGGTGATGACAGGTGATGGTGATGATAATGATGACGTGACAATTATAGAAAGCAACATCATCCCTTTTCCCTTTTCTTAGTCCGTCGCCCTTGCCTGCTTTTACTGTCTTCCGCCTCTCTCCTTCCTCCTTGTCTCACCTCTCCTCTCAATTCTCCTCCTCTTTCCTTTTCTCCCGCCCTCCCACCTCTCCCTCTTTTACTCTCCTCTTTCCCTCTTCTCCCATCCCCTCCCATCTCCCCAATGCTCCTCCTCCTCCCACCTCCCCGGGTCATCGTCTCCATTCTTGATCCGTCCCCTCTTCTACTCCTTTTTCCTCCTGTAGCATTTCCGCATTCCATTTCCTTCCCTCCTCCCCTCCTCCCTCCCGCCTCCTCACGCTCCCTTCCTCTCCTCCTCCCATCACTGTTCATTACCACCTTCTCACCTCCCCGCTCCCCTCCTCCCCCTCCACCTCCCTTCCCCTCCCTATCTTACCGCTCTACCTCTCCACCCTTCTCCTCTTTCTCTCCTATCGACTCCCATTTCGCACCTCACCTCTCCACCACCTCTACCTCACCCCTCCCTGCTCCACCTGCTCTCTTCCCTCCTACCACTCTCGCCGCCCGCTTCCCGTCTCGCCCCCCACCATCCCCCTCCCACCTCCCCCTTCCCCCTCCCCCACCCCTCCTCCACCTCCCCCCTCCGTCCCTCCCCCTCCTCCCCCCTCCTCCACCTCTCAGAAGTGTGCGCACGAAGTTGCCAGGTTTTTTCGGGGCATCATTTAGCCGTTTACCGACTTTATGCCTGAACTTGGGGAAAGACATGAACATTAGCTATTTTTGTGTTTCCTTCGTTTCCCCTCCCCTTTTATATTTTATTTTTCTTTCCTTTGTCTATCTTTTTTTGTTTTTGTTTTGTTTTCTCTTCGTATTAATTTTTTTGAATTATTTTTCTTTATCCCTCTTTATATATAATATATATATATATATATATTTATATATATATATATATATATATTATATATAATATTATGCCTTTGTTTGTGTGATAATTTTTGATTATTATCATTATGATCATTTAGTCACTTCTTTTTTTTTTTTTTCATATTTTTACAATTTCCCATTTCCCATTATTACTTATCCCGTTAAGTGGTTCGATTTTTTGGTCTAAAAAGTAAAGAATAAATAAAGAAATATAAATGAAGACGATGAATGAAAGAGAGAGAGAGAGAGAGAGAGAGAGAGAGAGGAGAGAGAGAGAAGAGAGAGAGAGAGAGAGAGAGGAGAGAGAGAGAGAGAGAGAGAGAGAGAGAGAGAGAGAGAGAGAGAGAGGGAGGGAGGAGGAGAGAGGAGAGAGAGAGAGAGAGAGAGAGAGAGAGAGAGAAGAGAGAGAGAGAGAGAGAGAGAGAGGGAGAGAGAGAGAGAGAGGAGAGAGAGAGAGAGAGAGAGAGAGAGAGAGAGGAGGGGAGGAGGGAGAGGGAG
>NW_020870848.1:240128-242628 GCF_003789085.1 Penaeus vannamei
CCAGCCATTGAAGACGGCCGTGCCAGGAGCCATGCCGTCTCTCCCCTACCGTCCAATTCTCTCTCTCTTTTTCCCCTGTCGTTTTCCCCTATTCCTCTCCCCACTCCTCTTTACTCCTTACCTATTTCCCTCTATTTCCCTTCCTTCTTTTCCCCTTCCCTTTTCTCCCTCTCCCTCCATCCCCTTTCAGAAAAGAAGAAAAATAGAGAAAAGAAAAAAAAAGGCAACTTTGTCACATCACGAAGACCACCCAGGAAACCATACGACCTTAACGACCATGGCTTATGGCAACCAGAAGACCATTCCTCCCTCCCCCTTTTCCCCATAGTTCCCCTTAAAATCCCTAAAAAAGGATACGTGTGAATTGAGACTTCAAGAAGGAAGGCGAGAAGTTGGCCATGTCATCCACGCTGCCGTCGAGGAAGACGATGTTGACGATGTCGTTGCCAATGTGCCGTTTTCTTTCGACCTGTGAAAGATAGAAAATGGGAATTAGTATGGATGACTTCACTGAAAAGAAAGAAACTTAAATATATTACTAGAGGGAAATGCATATCACTGAATTTTGGAAAGCAAGAAAGTGGGAATCCAGATATGTATAATATAACAGGAATATTAATAATGCCGACATGAAAGGGAGTAATAAATCATTCGTACTTTATTTTTGATGGAAAAGATGGTACTGAAATTAGCATGAGTGACATGAATACATTAAATAAAAACCCAATCTGGATATGTATGATACGAAAATTTGTATGGGTGACTTGCAGATAGGCAAAGAATAAATATGCATTTTAATTTCGAATACATGAAAATGACAAGAGATATTAGCGTTTGTGACCTATTAAAGAATTTGGAAAAAATATCTTATTATTATTTTTGAATGACTGAAAATGAAGGGAAATTAGCATTTGTGACTAATGAAGAAAAAAGGACAGATATGCTAAATTTGTATTTTTTGTGAATGGGTGATTAACATGGGTGACGAATAAATGAGAGAGAGAGAGAGAGAGAGAGAGAGAGAGAGAGAGAGAGAGAGAGAGAGGAGAGAGAGAGAGAGAGAGAGAGAGAGAGAGAGAGAGAGAGAGAGGAGAGAGAGAGAGAGAGAGAGAGAGAGAGAGAGAGAGATAGAGAGAGAGAAGAGAGAGAGAGAGAGAGAGAGAGAGAGAGAGAGAGGAGAGAGAGAGAGAGAGAAAGAGAGAGAGAAAGAGAAAGAGAAAGAGAGACAGAGACAGACAGACAGCCAGACACAAAGACAGAGACACACTACCAAACAAATAAATAAACAAAGAAATAAAAAAAAACAAAGGGATCCAAGACAGAGGCAATTCCTGACATAAAGAAAAAAAAGAAAAAAGAAAGAAAAAAAAAGGAAAACACACCGACCGAAGCAAAGGCAAAGGGAACTGTTTCTATAAATAACATCAGACACAACAGCACAAAGAAGCTATTAGTGGCCGCCTCTGGGAGCCTGGAATACGATAGACAACGGTAACTGACGTTGCCTTCGCTGTATGGAAAAGAGGAAGAGGAAGTGGAGGAGGGGAAGGTGGGGGAGAGGGGGGGAGGAAGGAAAGGAGGAAAGGAGAAGGAGGAAGGGGGAAGCTGTAATAGCAGAAGACAAAGGAGTAGTAGTAGTAACAGCAGCAGCAGTAGTACCGGTAGTAGTAGTAATAATAGTAGTAGTAGTAGTAGTAGTAGCTGCAGTAGTAATAGTAGTAGCAGTAGTAGTAGTAAAAGTAGTAATAGAAGTAGTATTAGTAGTAGCTAAAGTAGTACAAGTAGCAGAAGTAGTAGTAGTAGTAGTAGTAGTAGTAGTAATAGTAGTAGCAGCAGCAGCAGTAATAGTAGTAGTAGTAGTAGTTAGTAATGTTGTTGTTGTTGTTGTTGTTGTTGTTGTTGTTGTTATTGTTGTTGTCGTTAACGATTTAATGATATTAAGATAACAAAAACAATGATGATAGTGATCATAATAATGTTCTTAACAGTAAAACCGATTAGTAATAAGAATAAGAACAAGAATAAGAATGAGAACAAGAATAAAAAAAGGAACAACAACAAAAAAATACAAACCAACAAATACTTAAAAAACAACAACAATATATATATCTCCCCCAGTGCAAGAAAGAGCACTTTGCATGATAATAATCAACCCGGGAGAGAGACTGAGAAATAGAGATGCCAGTCGGAGGAAATCCATTTATAGTGTTCGGATTTTGACTCGTGTATCATCCTCTTGCGAAACATATGGGACTTTTGAACGGCATAGACCTCCTCTTTTCGCTCTTAATGGCTTTCTTTGGTTCTCTTCTCGATTTTTCTTGCTTTTTTCTTTTTTATTTGATTAAAAAATATCTTTAACACCATCTGGTCTTTTATTTTCTTACATTTTGGTGGGATTTTTTTGTTTTCATTTTTTTCGGTTGGAGTTTTTATTTTTTTATTATTATTTTTTTTTATTCTTAATTTTTCTATTTCTTTTTCTTTTCTTTCTTGTCTT
>NW_020870848.1:247628-253599 GCF_003789085.1 Penaeus vannamei
ATTAGAAACCGAGACAAAGAGAAATAGAGACCCAGGCACACTAGAAACCGAAACAAAGAGAAAGTGTAGCCGAAACCCATTAGAAACCACAACAATGAATAAGAGTTGCCGAAACCCACTAGAAACCGAGATAGAGAACGAAGCAAAAGGCCAATTCCGCAAACGAGACAAAGAGGAAAAGAGACTAAAACACATTAAAAACCTCAACAATAAGAAATCGACACCGAAACCCACTAGAAACCGAGATAGAGAACGAAGCAAGAGGCCCAATTCCGCAAATGACGCAAAGAGAAAGAGAAACCGATACACTAGAAACCGAGACAGAGAGAAATAATCACCGAAGACCCATTAGAAACCGAGACAAGGAGAAAAAGAGACCGAGGCACACTAGAAACCAAGACTAAGAGAAATAGACACCGAAACCCATTAGAAACCACAACAAAGAGAAATAGAGACCAAAACCCATTCGAAACCGAGATAAAGATCGAAACAAGAGACCCAATTCCGCAAACGAGTCAAAGAGAAAAAGAGACTAAAACACATTAGAAACCACACCAATGAGAAAGCGAGACCGAGACCCACTAGAAACCGAGATAGAGAACGAAACAAGAGGCCCAATTCCGCAAACTAGACTAAAAGAGAAAAAGAGACTAAAACACATTAGAAACCAAGACAAAGAGAAATAGAGACCGAAACCCATTCGAAACCGAGATAAAGATCGAAACAAGAGACCCAATTCCACAAACGAGACAAAAAGAGAAAAAGAGACTAAACACATAGAAACCAATACAAGAGAAATAGAGACCGAAACCCACTAGAAACCGAGATAGAGAACGAAACAAGAGGCCCAATTCCGCAAACGAGACAAAAAGATAAAAAGAGACTAAAACACATTGGAAACCACAACAATAAGAAAGCGAGACCGAAACCCACTAGAAACCGAGACAGAGAACGAAGCAAGAGGCCCAATTCCGCAAACGAGACAAATAGAGAAAAAGAGACTAAAACACATTAGAAACCACAGCAAAGAGAAATAGAGACCGAGACCCACTAGAAACCGAGATAGAGAACGAAGCAAGAGACCCAATTCCGCAAACGAGACAAAAAAGTGAAAAAGAGACTAAAGCACATTAGAAACCAAGACAAAGAGAATGCGAGACCGAAACCCACTAGAAACCAAGAAAAAGAGAAAAAGAGACTAAAACACATTAAACCAAGACAATAAGAAATAGAACCGAAAAACACTAGAAACCAAGACAAAGAGAAATAGAGACTAAAAACACATTAGAAACCAAGACCAATAAGAAAATATGAGACCGAAACACACTAGAAACCAAGAAAGAGAATAGAGAACTAAAACACATTAGAACCCAAAGACAATAAGAAATAGGACCGAAACACACTAAAACCAAGACAAAGAGAAAAGAGACTAAAACACATGAACAAGACAAAGAGAAATAGAGACTAAAACACATTAGAAACCAAGACAAAGAGAAATAGAGACTAAAACATTCTAAGAGAAATAGAGACTAAAACACATAGAAAACCCAAACGAAGCTAAAACACATTAGAAACCGAGACAGAGAACGAAGCAAGAGGCCCAATTCCGCGAGCGAACTATGACCCCGAGCGGGCCGACAGCGCCATCTCCCGTCGTGACAGAGCCGACAACTTCTCCTTCTCGCTACAACGGGGAGGTCCTCTACAGCGGCCGTTTGCTTCTCTTGTGTTTTTATATTCTCTTCTCTTTTCGCTATTTCTTTAAAATTCTTCTTACTTCATCTTCTTTCTTTCTCCTCTTTTAATTTTTTTTTTTTAAATGCTATTTTTTTTTCTTCTAGCGTCGGTTGCTTTTTCTTGTGGTGTCTGTCTCTCTTTCTCTCTTTCTTCTATTTGTTTCTTAGTCTTTTTACGCTATCTTTCTTTCTTTTAGGAATTCTTTTCTTTTCTTCTACTTTTTTCTGAATTTGTTTTTGATTATTTTTTTCGCTAGGTATTATGTTTTTTTTTATCTACTCACTTCTATTCCTTCTATTGCCGTTCTATGCCAGACTTTATAATTCTTCTACTTGCCTTTTTCTATCTTCGAATCTTCTCCCCGAATTTCCAATCTTTATTTCTAGTTCTTTTTAATTCTCTGTTTCTTTGTTCTACCTTATAGTTTTCCCCTTCTTCTACTTCGTTTTTCTTTTTATTTATTTATTTTTTATTTTGTTGAATCATGTTTCCTTAAAAATTTTGTTTCTCGCCTATATTTTATTTTTTGAAATTTAATTTTATTTGTTCTACGGTCTTCTTCAGGCTTTTATTTTTTCCTGCCTTGTTATTCACCACCCAAACTATCACCGGCAACCAACTTGCCCCATTTCCCCTTTAATTATTTCCCTCCAATTTCCATTCGCTTCCTTTCCCCCCTCTCCCATCTCGACCCCCCCCCCATCTTTCCCCCACGCACCCATCCCATATCCTTCCCTCCCCCCTTCTCTCCTCTTCCCTTCTCCCCCTTCCGCTTCCTTCCCCAACCTCGTCTTCCCCTCTTGGCCCCAACTTCTCCTTACATTATTTCCTCCGCCTCTCCTTCCCTTTACTCCCTTCTCCCTCCTTTTCTTCACTGCCCCCCCCTATCCTCCTCCCTTTCCTCCTTCCCCTCCGTGGGAGGAGGAATTCTAGGAGTCTAGAGTGAGGTTCTGGTTGCGTCTGGAGGGGATACATGTACGCGAGTAGCCGTACAGAAGTTGGTGTGTGGTGTCCCGTATCAGTTAGGTCTGGTGGCGGAAGATAGGTTGAGTATCCAGAGAGAGGTGTGCGGCTGTAGTAGTGTAGGAAACCTTATGGCTATTAGGTCGGCGGTCAGGGTGAGGAGTCTAAAGAGGGAGAAGCTTTATGATTTGTCTCTGACGTCGTAGTCGACGCTTTTTCAGTGATGACTGGGAAAGATAGCAGAGAGGGAGCTCTCGTGATTAGAGTATAGAGAGTGAGCTGTATTGAGCGAGCAGAGGAGAGATGCGGAGAGATCGGCTGGAACGTGGGAGTCAGAGGGAGGGAGGGGGGTTATTCGTGAAAGAAGGGGGTGAGAAGGGGGAGGGGAGGGAGGGAGGGAGGGAAGGAGGGAAGGAGGAAGGAGGGAAGGGAGGGAGGGAGGGGAGAGAGGGAAGGAGGTTAGGAGGGAGAGAGGGGAAGGGAGGGAGGAGGGGAGGGAGGAGGAGGGAGGGGTAGGGGGAGGGAGGGATGGGGAGGGGGGCGCGGAGGGAGGCGAGGAGAGAGAGAGAGGAGGAGGGAGAGAGAAGAGACCGAGAGAGAGGAGAGGAGAAGAAGAGGAGAGAGGAGAGGAGAAAGGGCAGAGAGAGGATGGAGAAGGGAGGGGAGGGAGGAGGGAAGGGGAGAGAGAGGAGGGGAGCGGGGGGGGAGAGAGAGGGGATGGATGGGTGTGGTCGTATGGGAGGGAGGAAGGGAGAGCGAAAGGAGCGAGATATAGATTAGATATAGTAGATAGTAGATAGAATAGAATAGAAGATAGATAGAGAGAGAGAGAGATAAGAGAGAGAGAGGGGGAGGGAGAGCAAAGGAGAGATATAGATAGATAGATAGATAGATAGATAGATAGATAGATAGAGAAGAAGAGAGAGATCTAGAGAGAGAGAGAGAGAGAGAGAGAGAGAGAGAGAGAGAGGAGAGAGAGAGAGAGAGAGAAAGAGAGAGAGAGAGAGAGAGAGAGACAGAGAGAGGAGAGAGAGAGAGAGAGAGAGAGAGAGGAGAGAAGAGAGAGAGAGAGAGAGAGAGAGAGAGAGAGAGAGAGAGAGAGAGAGAGAGAGAGAGAGAGAGAGAGGAGAGAGGAGGAAAGAGAAAGAAAGCGAGAAAGAAAGAGAGAAAGAGAGAGAAAAAGAAAATCCAACTAACCGAAAAACAGAGAAAACAAAATTGGACTTGAAACAAAAGGGAATATAATCCAATAAAACAGGAGGAATAAGAGGAAAGAAGACAGGAGAGAGAAATATAAGAAAGTTAATGTGAAAGAAAGGGGAGATAGAGCGAAGAAGAATAAGAATTTAGGGTCAAGCACAAGTGGAAAAGAAAGATCGAGGGGGAAATAGAGAGAGAAAAAAACGAAATACAAAGAGGAATTAAATGCAGATAAAACCGAGAAATAGAACGAGGGAGGGAGAGTAAGAAGGATAAAGGCAAGAAGTAGAAGAGGAGGAAGGGATAGCGAGGAAACAAAAAATAAATGATCAAAAACGACAATTACAAAAGAAGGAAGATAAATTGGACAATAGAACAAATGGCGATAAAAAAGGAAACAGGGAGGTGACGCAAATTATAAAAAATAAAGGGATGAGAACGAAATGTTAAACGAAAAGAAAAAAAGAGGGAGAGAAGAGAAGAGATGAAAAGGGAAGAAGGCAATAGCTAAAAAATAGATAGAAAAAAATAAAAAATAAAAAATACATAAAAAAGAATAGGGATAACACGATGGAGAAGATGTAGAAGAAAGCGTGAAAAATGAAAAGAAAAGAAGAGAAAGAAAGAATAAACACACACAACACACACAACACACACACACACACACACCACCACACACACACACAACACATACACACACACACACACACACACACACACATATATATATATATATATATATAATATATATATATATATTATATATAATATATATATATATATATATACTATATATATATATATATATATATATATATATATATATATATATATATACATATTATATATATATATATATATATATATATATATATATATATATATATATATATATTATAATATATATGTGTGTGTGTGTGTGTGTGTGGTGTGTGTGTGTGTATGAAAAAGAAGACGAAGAGGTGGAGTAGGCGGATGAGGAGGAGCATGGAGAAACGAAGAAAGAGAAAAGAAAGAAGAAGAAGACAAAATAAGAAGAAAAAAAGAAGTAGAAAAAAAACAGTAGTAGAAGAAGAACAAAGAATACGAGTAAGAAAAACGAATAACAAAGGAAAGACCAACAAGAGCCAAGAAATCGAGAAGAGGAGGAAAGAAGAGGAAGAGGAGAGGACGGAGAGAAGAGAAGAAGTGGGAGGTGACGCCACAATCAGACATGCGGACGTCAACTATACAAACTTTACCCGGAAGCACAATGGACGCCAGCAAAGTTCAAGGACTTTAATATTGCTCTCCACTACTCTCTGTCTTCTTGTCTTTAACCCTTTTTTTCCTTCTTGTGATTTTTTTAAATTTTGTTTTATTATTTTTGGGGGTTTGTTTGTCTTTAATTGCGTTTTATTAATTATGATTTTTTGTCGGTTATTTGATTAATTTTTTTGGCTAATTATTTTTTTTGATCTTTCTTCTTTAAATGTTTTTTTATCTTTCTCTCCGTTTTTCTTCCACGTAATTTAATTCTATCTTTTGTATTCTTCGTTTTCATGTGTCTTTATCATGACTCTCTTGGCAATATCTTATATTAGTAATCTACATCTAACTACACACTCGTTAAAAGAAAATAATAATAAAAAATAGAAAATAGAAAAACAACAATGGGACAATTGCCCTTAGCACATCAAAACAAACAAACAAGCAAAAAATAAGTGATATATACCCATAACAGGACATTAAAATGAAGAATTTACATACAATTATCCACAAAAAAAAATATTGGATAGATAAAAGATATAAACATTTAAGTTATAGACAAATCGTCAGATAATAGATAGATAGCTAGACAAACAGAGACAGACAGATGAATAGACTGACAAAATAGATAAATAACAATAGACACAATAAAACAAACATAGCCAATATGATACAACAGAACAAACAAATAGATAATTAACCAAACAAACAAATAAACAAATAAAAAAAATCCGGAAGACGACGGTCGAACTCGTCAAGAAATTAGAATCCAAGGAAGAGGCTGTATCGACGTCGCCAAAGTTCCTTCGCAAAGGCATATGAA
>NW_020870848.1:253699-273699 GCF_003789085.1 Penaeus vannamei
TTTTTTTTTTTTTTTATCTTATTTTCAATTTTACAAAGATATTGATTTTGCAATGTCTTCGAAGCATTATTTTTCAATTTTACAAAGGCATTGCTTTTGCATTTTTTTTTAATCTTAAATTTTACACTGATTTTGCAATGGATTCTGAGCAAGATCTTTCATCATTTTTTTCTTTATTCTTAAACTCGATTTTATAATCATTATACTCGAGCGCACATCATCAACCCCAATAGATCCAAGGGTATCTTCTCAGCCGCTACTTAAACGGTCTATCAGATACTTTCCCCGAGTCATTTCACTTATAAAATGATTCATGACACTCTTAAACTATCGGCGTGAAGCGGAGCGGGATCTTAAATCTCTATTAGCAATTATTTGATAAATAGTGAAGTGGACTGCGATAATAGCGGTGGGGAATTTAGTGGCAGCAATAATTCTCATTAGGGCAAGGGATAAAGGATTAGGATAGAGGTAATTATGGTGTTAATGAAGATAATTAAAACCTCTATCTGAACATAATTAAAAAAAAAAAAAGACAATTAGCATCACCATAAACAAAACCCTTTTACGCAATCTCCCTACTCTAAAAACACTGAGAAAACAAAAACAAAAACAAAAAAGTATCCATAAATATTACAATGCAAACCAGACACGAAATAACGTAGACATCACGGTTATCACAAGACACTTAGACTCTAGACAGCAACAGACACCAAAGACATATCGAGGGAGGGAGTTGGGGGGGGGGTAGGAGGGGAGAGTTGAGAGGGTGGTGGGGGAAGGAGACATTGGTGGGAGGGAAAGTTGGGTGGAGGTGGGTGGGGAGGGAGAGTGAGAGGGTGAGGCGAGGGTGGGAGAGGGAGAGTAGGGGTTGGGTGGGGAAAGAGAGTGGGGGTGGGGGGTGGGTGGAGGAAGAGAAGAGTGAAGTGAGAGGTGGGTGGAGGTTGGAGAGGAGAGTTGGGGTGGGGGTTGGGTGGGGGTGGGGTGGGAGAGTGTGGGGGGTGGAGGGAGGGAGAGTGGGGGTGGGGGTTGGGGTGGGGAGGGAGAGTGAGATGGGTGGGTGGGGAGGAGAGTGGGTTGGGGGTTGGGTGGGGAAGGAGAGGACGAACGTGGGGGTGGGGGTGGGTGGGAGGAGAGTGAGGGGTGGGAGTGGATGGGGAGGGAGAGTTGGGGTGGAGGTGTTTGGGGAGTGAGTTAGGGATAGGAGGGGAGTGAGAGTGACAGGGTGGGTGGAGAGGGAGAGTGGGGTATAGTGGAGGGAGGAGTTACCACTGACACAGAGCACAGCAACATACACTAGACACTATAGACACCCCAAGGAAATGAGAGAAGTAAGAGAGAGAGAGAGAGAGAGAGAGAGAGAGAGAGAGAGAGAGAGAGAGAGAGAGAGAGAGAGAGAAGAGAGAGAGAGAGAGAGAGAGTGAGAGAGAGAGAGAACGAGAGAGCGAGAGAAAGAGAGAGAGAGCGAGAGAGAAAGAGAATGAGAGGAGAGAGAGAAAGAGAAGAGAAAGAGAGAACGATCGAGATGAGAAAGAGAAAGAGAGCGAGCGAGCGAGCGAAACGAGCGAGAAAGAGAGAAAACGAGCGAGAGAGAAAGAGAAAACGATCGAGCGAGAGAGAAAGAGAGAACGACCGAGCGAGCGAGCGAGAACGAGCGCGAAAGAGAAAGAGAACGAGCGAGAGAAAGAAAGAGAGAACGAAGCGAGAATCGAGCGAGAGAGAAGAGAAAACGAGCGAACGAGAGAAAGAGAAAACGATCGAGCGAAGAGAGAAGAGAGAGCGAGCGAGCGAGCCAGAGAGAGAGAAAGAGACACTCCCAGACTCCCAGAAACCGAGACAAGCGGACAACCCACCCGACCAGAAACCTCCAACCTCCCCCAAACCCCATCACTTCGCACGCATTTCAACACGCACAGCCTCACACACGCGCACATATCCACATATCCGACACACGGTTCTGCCAATCCCATTACCGCGGTTCTCGGGTACCTTCAGGACCTATGAATAAACCCGATGTCAGGGATCCTCTGCTACCAATACGCGGGTATCCATTTCAGGCGAAACGGTTTCATCTTGGGCGACGTGTGAGCTGGAAGGAGGCGGTGAAGGAGGTGGAGGTGGTGGAGGAGGTGGTAGAGGTGGTCGTGAAGGAGGTGGTGAAAGTGGTGGTGGTGGAAGGAGGAGGTGAAGAAGGTGAAGGAGTGGAGGGTGGTGGAGGAGCTGGAAGGATGAAGGAGGTGGAGGTGGTGGAGGAGGTGTAGAGGTGGTCGTGAAGGAGAGGTGGTGGAAAGTGGTGGTGGTGGAGAGCTGGAAGGAGGCGGTGGATGTGAAGGAGGTGGTGAAGATGGTGGATGTGAAGGAGGAGGTGGAGGTGGTGGTGAGGGAGGTCGTGAAGATGGTGGATGTGAAAGGAGGGTGGAGGTAGTGGAGGAGGTGGTAGAGTGGTGAAGGAGGTGGTGAAGGAGGTGAAGGAGGAGGTGGTGGAGATAGTGGTGGTGTGAATATGAAGGGGGTAGGGGTGGGGTGAGAGTGAATGAGATGGTGAAGGTGGTGGTGGTGAAGGAGAAGGCGATGGAGGTGGTGGAGGAAGTGAAGAAGGTGGGGAAGGAGATGGTGGTGGTGGTGGGGGAGATGGTGGTGGTGGAGGTGGGTGTAGCTATGGAGGATGTAGAGGTAGAGGCAGCAGTGAATGTGGATATGGAGTACGTAGAGGTGGAGGGGGTGGTGGAGGAAGATGAGGTGGTGAAAGTGGTGGAAGTGGAGGTGGAAATGGAGGAAGATGGAGATGAAGGAGAGGGTGGAAGAGGAGATGAAAGAGGAAGAGCAGAGGGAGGCGGAGACAGGAAGGGTGCGAGGAAAGGAGGAAAAAAGGAAGGAATGAAAGAAAGAAGGGGGAAATAAAAGAAGAAGAGAAGGGAAGGGAGAGAGGGATGAAAACAGGAAGAAAGAAGAGAAAAAAATAACATAACGAAGGACAGAGTGAAGAGGAGGTGCAGTAGAAGGACAGAGAATGCAGAATGAGGAAATATAAGGATAAAGAGATACAAGAAAAAAAGAAGAATTGGCAGAAGGGAGAAGAATAAAAAAGAAAAACAAAAGGTAGGGACGTGATAGATGGAGGAGGAAGAGGAGGGAGATGTAAAGTTGTTGGAGAGAAAAGAGGAAGATAAGAGGGAAGATGAAGTAGAAAGTAAAGAAAGAAAGTGATAAAGAGGAAGAGGGAGAAGATGCAAGTGGAGGATAGATAGACAAACAGATAGATAGATGGAGTCAGAGAGGATCTAGAAATTCGTCTCAATTTAAAGAAATTGTGTTTTTTTCTGCCAAGGATGAAGATGAATAAAAAGGAAAAAAGAAGGCGAAAAAAAGAAAATGACAAATAAAAGGAAGAAAAGAAAAGAAAATCATGAAAAAAAGAAAAAAAAAGAAAAAAAGAAAGAAAAAGTAGACGAAGAAAAAAAGAAGAAAATAAAAAAAGACAATCATAAATGAAAAGAAAAGAAAAAAAAGAATCAGATGAAAAAAAAGAAAAATAAAGATGAAAAGATGGATAAGATAACGAAAATCAGGAAAAAGAAGATGAACAAGACAAGGAGAGAGAATCAGATAAAGGAAAAAGAAGCAAAGAGGAGAAGAGCAGGAGGTGAGGGCGTTCGTAAGATGTAAATGTGAGAGTAAAGAGTAACAAAGGTAATAAAACAAAATAATAATGAATAATAAAGTAGTAAAAGTAATAAAACGAAAAATACAGTAAACAAGTAGTGAAATAAAAGTAAAAAAAAAATAAAATAAAAGTAATAACAGAAGTAAAAGCAATAAAAATAATGATGATGAAATAATGAAAATAACAAATAAATGTTCATGAAAAAAATAAAAAAAATGCAAGTAATAAAATCAATAAAGAGAGAAAGATTCGACGCCCATACTGCACAAGACAAGTTCTAGGTATGCAAATTCGGGCGTAAAACTTTCCTGGGTCGGGTTCTTTATTTTTTTTTCTTTATCTTTATCATTTATCTATCACATTTACCTGTATTTTATTTATTGTATCGGTTATTTTCGTAATATTTGCATTAATTTCGATTATTCTTATCTGTCGTATTTACCTGTATTTTTTTTTTTTTTTTTTGTATCAGTTATTTTCGATTATTTTTGTATCTATTTGTAAAGTTTATGAGTGTCAATCATTTCCGTTTCATTTGAAGTATTTGTACGAATTATTTCCTAATTATTTTGTGTCACATTTCTCAATTATTATCTTACCTGAGTCACTTACATCCGTATCATCTATATTACTATCATTATTCCTATCGTTTTTTATCTATATTTAAGTGTGTCGATTGCTTTTGGTGTTTGAGCCAAGGTGTTGTTGTGGTGATGTGTAACCTCACAGCTAGTATGACAATGAAAGCTGATAGATAGATAGATAGATAAGATAGACAGATAGATAGATAAATAGATAGCGAGAGAGAGAGAGAGAGAGAGAGAGAGAGAGAGAGAGAGAGAGAGAGAGAGAGAGAGAGAGAGAGAGAGAAGAGATAGAGATAGATAGATAGATAGATAGATAGAAGATAGATAGAAGAGAGAGAGAGAGAGAGAGAGAGAGAGAGAGAGAGAGAGAGAGAGAGAACGAGCGAGCGAAAGTATGAATAAATAAATAAATAAATAAATAAATAAATATAATATATATATATATATATATATATATTATATATATATATATATATATATATATATATATATACACATTTATGTATGTATGTATATATAAAGAGAGAGAGAGAGAGAGGAGACTGATTGTCACCGAACTTTTAATTCATTTTGAAATTGGAATCGCCTTTAGGATTCCTGCGTTCGCGGCTTAATAAACAGATTAAAATACAAAGGCACTCCTGAATGTGTAACTTGCCCTTTCAGTCAGCCCAATTCAATTCTTTTTACTTGCCTACTTGCATACAGATAATCGGAATATGTCAGGGAATAGATATAGAGGGGGCGGTATTGGAATATCATCTGGTATTGGGATATGTAGATTTAGATTTTTATAATTCTCTCTGTCTGTCTTTCTATCTCTCTCATTCTCTCTTCTTTCTCTCTCTCCGTTTGTCTGTCTTTCTCTCTCTCTCTCTGTTTGTCTGTCTTTCCCTCTCTCTGTCTTTCTTTCACTCTCTCTCTGTCCGTTTGTGTATGTGTTTGTCTGTTTGTTTGCCTGTGTGTTTATTTGTTTGTTTGTTTGTCAATCTATATGTCTGTTTGTATGCCTGTACGTTTATTTGTCTGTTTATATGTCTGCCTGTCTGCTTTTCTCTGTTTCCTCTCTCTCTCTCCCTCCCTCCCTCCCCCTTCCTTCCCCCCCTCCCCCCTCTCTCTCCTTTCTCTTCCTTTTTTTTCTCTCTCTCTCCCTCCCTCCCCCTCTCTCTCCTCTCTCTCTCTCTCTCTCCCTCCCCCCTCCCTTCCTCCCCTCTTTCCCCCCCTCTCTCCTTCTCTCTCTCAAGTAAACAGGCAAATACATAAAAAAGGTAAATAGTAAAGAAGGAGAGGAAATCCACCCCAGCTCTGCCCTCAATCTGATGGATAATTTTCCCGCAATGATCAGGTACCGCTAGCTGGCGCCTGGAGGTCGAACATCACGCAGACAAGCCGAGCGAAACCGAAGCTTGCCAGGGGACTGAAGGGAGGAGGAAGAGGAGGGTGTTTGGAGGAGGGGGAAAGGAAGGGAGAAAGGGAGGGTGGGATAGGTGAAGGAAAAGGGGAGAAGGAAGAGGGAGGGAGGAAGGAGAGGGTGTTTGGAGGAAGGGGGAGAGGAAAGGAGGAAGGGAGGGTGGGATAGGTGAAGGAGGAAGGGGGAGAAGGGAAGAGGGGAGGGAAGAGAGAGGAAGGGGGAGGAAGGGAGGAAAGGGAGGAAGTGAGGGTGGGATATGAAGGAGGGGGGAGAAGGAAGAAGAGGGTGAAGGAAGAATGGAGGAAGGGAAGGGTGGAGGAGGAAGGAGAGAGGAAGGAGGAAGGGAAGGTGGGATAGGTGAAGGAGGAAGGGGGAGAAGGAAGAGGAGGGTGTTTGGAGGAAGGGGGAGAGGAAAGGAGGAAGGAGGTGGGATAGGTGAAGGAGGAAGGATAGGGAGGGATAGGTGAAGGGAAGGGGGAGAAGGAAGAGGATGAGGAGGGTGGAGGAACAAGAGAGGTGAAGGAGGAGGGAGAAGGAGGGTGGAATAGGTGAAGGGGAAGGGGGAGAAGGAAAGGGGAGGGGAGTAAAAGGATGGAGGTGGAGGAGGAAGGTAGAGAGGAAGGGCAGGGTGGAGAAAAGGGAGGGAAGAGGCGGTGTGGAGGAATAAGGAGAAGAAGGGAAGAAGGGCAGGGTGAAGGAGGAAGGGGAAAAGGAAGGAAGGGATAATGAACTGGGAGGGGGGATAAGTGAGGGAAGGGGATGGGAAGGGAGATAATGCAGGAAGAAGAAAAAAGGAAATGGAAAATGAGAGGATGAGAGGAGCAATGTCAAACTAAGGAACACAGCGTTGCCAGTGGAATATCCTCGTGTATACAAGAGGATTTTCAAATCGAAAGGCTAAAAAAGACCGTTAAAACCGTTAAACTGGGATGGTTGTTGTTGGTTAGCAGAGCACTCAAGCCTGACTACTTGTTTCGTTCAGGGTTATACATCGTGAAATTCGTTAGATTAAAAGGTTTGCAAAGGGAAATAACTACATTAGAAAGCCTTTTAAAACACATTTGTTTGAATCTGAATGCTTGCTCGAATATTTGTTAACCTAAAATGTTCGCTGATGCGTGTTAATACAGATACTCACTATACATACAATAACTGCAGAAATGCGTGTAATTTAACTGATAAATCCTATATTGTGCAACATCTGGTTGAATTAGTAACAATTTGTTCATTTGCAGTGTTCTGAATGCATGTTCCTGAAGAGAGGGAGGGAGAAAAAAAAAGAAAGAGGAGAGAGAGAGAGAAAGAAAAAGAAGAAAAAAATGTGAATAAAGGTGTTGATTAAGAGAGAAGGAGGAGTCTTTCCCCCTAACACCTCTTTTAAATTATGTCATTTTCATTTTTTTTTCTTCTCTCTCCCTGTCTTCCTCATTTCTTTTCTTTCGAATTCCCAAGTCTCCTCATCCAATTCTTGTTTCTTTTTTTTTGGGTCGTGTACACAAGTTTCTGTTCCTCGCGTGTTCGTCTTTATCTTCTTCTTCTTTGTCTCTCCATTACTCTAACCACCTTCTTGCCATCACCACACTACTAACTCCTCGTCTTCCTCCTTCTCCTTCTCCTTGCTCTTTTTCTCCTCCTCCTCCTCTTCCCCTTTCATCCTCCTCTTTCTCCTCTCCCAATTCCCTTTCTTCTTTCATAATTTACTCCTCCTCTTCCACCTATCTCCCCCTTTGCTCCTTCTCCTCCTGTTCTACCACCTTCCCACTCCATCCCCCCCCCCTCCCCACCTCCTCCTCCTTCTCCAGGTCTGTCTCCATAACTCTCCAACCATTCTTCACCCTCCTCCTCCTCCCTTCTTCTCCCTGGCAATCACCCACCCAAATATGCAGGCTGGGGGGGGTGATGGAAAGGGAGCTGGGGAGGGGGAGGGGGTGGGTTGGTAAGCTGGAGAAGGGTGTTGGGAGTGGGAGGGGTTGGATTAGGGAGCTGGGGAGAGGGAGGAGGAGGGGATGGATTAGTGTGTTGGGGATGGGGAGAGGGAGGTGGATTAGGGAGCTGGAGAAGGGGAGGGGTTAGGGGAGTAGGGTGGAGGATGGGTTAGATTAGGGAACTGGGAGGAGGAGTGGGAGGGGTGGAGGGAGTGGGGGGGAGGGGTAGGTTAGGGAGCTGGTAGGGGGAGGGAGAGAGAGGGGGAGGGTTGGATTAGGGAGCTAGGGAGTGGGAGAGGGGGTTGGGGAGCTGTAGAGGGGGAGAGGGGGATGGATTAGGGAGCTGGGAGGGGGAGAGGGGGTGGATTAGGGAGCTGGGAGGGAGAGGGGAGGGGGAGGAGAGGGGAGGGGGTGAAGGGAGCTGGGGAGGAGAGGGGTGGATTGGGTGACTTAGTGGGGGGGGGGTAGAGGGAGGGAAAAGCCTACGGAAAAGAAGAGGATAGGATGAAGAAAGGTCTAGATGGAAGATGGAGGAGGAGGAAAAGATTAAAAGGAAGAAGGAAAATTGGGAGAAGGATGAAAAGAAGAAGAGAAAAGGATGATGGAAACAGTTGAGAGATGGAAACAGGAATAGGAGGAATAGGAGCATTAGCAGGAAACAAGAAACTGGAGTAGCACTAGGAGTAGGAGGGAAAATAAAGAGAGAAAAAAAGATGGGCGACGACGAAGTAACGAGGAGGAGGAGGAGGAGAGGAGGAGTGGGAAGAGGAGGAGGAGGAGCCGGAGACGGAGGAGGAGGAGGTGGAAGAGCCAGAGACGGAGGAGGAGGAGCCAGAGACGGAGGAGGTGGTGGAAGTGGAGGAACCGGAGGAGGAGGAGGATTAGCGGGAAAGTAAGGAGGAGGAGCCGCAGGAGAAGAAGTAGCAGAAGGAGGAGAAGAAGCAGGCGGAGGAGAATGAGCCAGAGACGGAGGAGGAGTAGGAGGAGGAGCCAGAGACGGAGGAGGAGGAGGTGGAAGAGGAGGAACCAGAGGAGGAGGATTAGCGGGAAAGTAAGGAGGAGGAGCCGCAGGAGAAGAAGTAGCAGGAGGAGAAGTAGCAGAAGGAGGAGGAAGCAGAGGAGGAGGAGGAGGAGGAGAAGTAGGAAGCGGAGGAGAGAAGTAGGAGGAAGAGGAGGAGAAAGAAGAGGAATCACAGGAACAGGAAAGAGGAAGAGAAGTAGGAGTAGAAAGAGGAAGAGAAGTAGGAGTAGAAAGAGGAAGAGAAGTAGGAGGAGAAGAGGAGAGAAGTAGTAGTAGTTGGAGGAGGAGGAGGAGTAAGAGGGGGAGTGAGTCAGTAAATATTTGCCATGGAAGTGCAAACACACTATCCCATTCACTCCCTTAATCTAATGAAACAGTCCATCAACATTCTTTTGAAAATGTCTGGCCATGTTATGACTCGTTTAAAGTTTAAGTCGGAGGCTCTCGGGGCGCTGAACACGGGGGAATAATGGCCCGGATTTTGCGATTGTTGTGCGTGATACTTATGGAATTTGTTTGTTTAGTCCTCTCTTACTCTCTCTCGCTCTGTCTCTGTCTCTCTCTCTTTCTCTCTGTCTCTCTCTCTCGCTCTCTGTTCTCTGTCTCTCTCTCTCTCTTCTCTCTCTCTGCTCTCTCTCTCTCTCTTTCTCTCTCTCTCTCTCTCTCTCTCTCTCTCTCTCTCTCTCTCTCTCTCTCTCTCTCTCTCTCTCTCTCTCTCTCTCTCTCTCTCTCTCTCTCTCTGTTTTTTTTTGTTTGTTTGTTTGTTTTTAGTCCTTTTTGGGGGGCTTCTTCGTTTGTTGTTTAGGTGTGTCGTTGTTGAGGTTGTGTTTGTTGTGCTGTTATTTTTTTATTTCATTATTATTATTGTTATCATTATTATTGTTATTTTTATCATTTTATTATTATTATTATATTACTACTATTACTACAAACTGATTTGATGATGATGATGATTATGATTGTTAAATTAGCATTATCAATGCCATTATTACTACTTTTTTGTAATTAATTTCATTACAATTATCATTATTATCATTATCATTCTTTTATCATTATCGTATCATTATTATAGTCTTTATAATGATGATTATCATCATTATCATCATCATAATTGTTATTGTTATTATCATCCTCATTATCATTATTGTCAACATCATCAATAACTAATAACAATAATAATAATAATAATAATAATAATGATGATAATAATAATAATGATAATAATAATAATAATAATAATAATAATCACGATTATGGTGATTGATGATGATGGTGATAAAAAACAATGATAACAATAATAATGATAACGATAGATAAAATAATGATTACGATAATATTGAGGATAGTAATGATGACAACATGATGAACGTAATGATAATGATAATAATGATAAAAGTAATAATAATGATAAAGAAGATAATGATGATGAAAACAACAACAGCAACAACAACAACAATAATAACATTAATAATGGTTATAATAATGAAATTAATAACAATGATACTGCTGCTACTACTACTAATGCTAATATCACTAACAATAACATAAACAAGAAAAGATAAATACGAAACAATTTGTTGAACTTTTTTTTGTTCGTTTTACAAAGATTTTCAATACATTTCATTCTTTCTTTCTCTTTCCTGCAATTCGTTCACTCTAGACCTGATATTTGGAGGCGCCAATATCAAAAGCACTGAAAAAAATTGAACAAAATTGAACACAAAGCTGGGAGATACACACGCACACACACACACATACACACACAAAAAGAACTACACACACACACAACACACAAAAAAACTACACACACACACAACTACCACACACACACACACACACACACACACACACACACACACACACAACCTCCCCCACCCCCACCCCACCCCCGTCTACACCCACACCCACACACACAAACACCCCCCGCCACTCACCCTCTCCTAACCTACTGATCCAACTTTATGCGCTTGTCAACGATTCAACAAAAGCGATTAAAAATTCCGTTCTTTCAATGTCAAGTCACACACAAGCACACATCAACAAAGAAAGAGAATGGGGGAGGGAAGATAAGTGAGGGGGTGAAACGGGGGGTGGGGGGAGAGTAGTGGGGATGAGAGGGGAGGAGAGTGGGGAGGAGAGTAGGTCGGGGGTGGGGGTGGGGAGGGAAGGGAGGAATGTGGGGGGGAGGAGGGTGGGGGGTGGAAGGGAGGGGAGGAGAGAGTAGGGGGGGGAGGGGAGATGAGTTTGGGGAAGGGAAGAGAGGAGAGTGTGGGGGGAAGGGTGGGGAGGAAAGTGGGGAAAGGGAGAGGGAGAGAAGGGTTGAAGGAGGGGAGGAGAGTTTGGGGAGGGGGAGATAAGTGTGGGGGAAGGAAGGAGAGCAGAATGGGGAGAATTGAGGGGAGGAAAGTGTTTAGGAAAGGGAGAGGAGAGAAGAAGGGGAGGGGAGGGAAGAGTAGGGGGAAAGGAGGAGAGTGGGGAAGGGAGAGAAGTAGAAAATAGGTGGAAGGAAAGGGAGAAGAATATGAGAAGAAAGGAAGGAGAGAAGAATGGGAAGGAAGGAAAGAAGATAAGAGTGAAAAATGAGAAGGAAAAGAAGAAGAGAGAAAGAGAGAAGCAGAGAAAAGCAACGAGGAAAAAAGAAGAAAAAAAGAAGCTAACAGAGCCAGGGAGAAAGAGACCATGGACGCCCCGAATAAAAAAAAAAAAAAAGGAAAAAAAAAAAGGAACACCGCCTAAACACAACCCTTAATAATATGCACCACTTACTTATCTTAACATATTTAGTTTTAATTTAGCTGTCAGCCTATCCTGCCGCCCTCTCCCAGGTCCTCAAGGGGATGCTTTGTCATCTCTTGCATAAACAAGCAGAGACAACACGAAAAGCCTTCGGGTTGTGTTTCCACTGTAACCGACCGCTTCCCTTGCTGTCAGCCTCCTCCTCTCCTCTCTCTCTCTCTCTTTCTATTCTTCTCTTCTTCTCTTCTCTCTCAGCCTCCTCCTCTCCTCTCTCTCTCTCTCTCTCTCTTTCTATTCTTCTCTTCTTCTCTTCTCTCTTTATTGCTGTCAGCCTCCTCCTCTCCTCTCTCTCTCTATTCTCTCTTTCTTCTCTTTCTTTCTTCTCTCTTTCTTGCTATCAGCCTCCTCCTCTCCTCTCTCTCTTTCTCTCTTTCTCTCTCTCTCTCTTTCTTCTCTCTTCTCTCTTCTTGCTTGCCTCCTCTCTCTCTCTCTCTCTCTCTCTCTCTCTTCTCTCTTCTATTCTTCTTCTCTTTCTTGCTATCTCCTCTCCTCTCCTCTCTCTTTCTATTCTTCTCTCTCTCTCTTTCTTCTTCTCTCTCTTCTCTCTTTCTTGCTGTCAGCCTCCTCCTCTCCTCTCTCTCTCTTCTCTTCTTTCTATTCTTCTTTTCTTCTCTTCTCTCTTTCTTGCTGTCAGCCTCCTCCTCTCCTCTCTCTCTCTCTCTCTCTCTTCTTCTTCTTCTTCTCTTCTCTCTTTCTTGCTGTCAGCCTCCTCCTCTCCTCTTCTCTCTTTCTATTCTTCTCTTCTCTCTTTCTTCTTCTCTTCTCTTCTTGCTGTCCCTCCTCCTCTCTCTCTCTCTCTTTCTATTCTTCTCTTCTCTCTTTCTATTCATGTCTTCTCTTCTTTCTTCTTCTCTTCTCTCTTTCTCTCTTCTCTTCTCTCTTTCTCTTCTTCTCTTCTCTATTTCTATTCTTCTCTTCTCTCTGTCTCTTCTTCCCTTCTCTCTTTCTATGCTTCTCTTCTCTTCTTCTGTCTTTTATTCTTTCTCTCTTCTCTCTTTTCTCTTTTTCTCTCTCTTCTGTCTTTTCTTCTCTCTCTCTCTCTCTCTTCTCTCTCTCTCTTTCTGTCTTTTCTCTCTCTCTCTCTTTTCTTCTCTTCACATTCTCTCTCTCTCTCCTTCTTCTTCTTCTTCTTCATCTTCTCTTTCCTTCTTCTTCATCATCTTATCTTTTCTTCTTTCTCATTCTCTCGTTCTCTCCGTTTATGTATGTATGTATGTGTCTACATCTACCTATCTATCTTTTTATCTATACATTTATGTATCTTTCACCTACTCCCCTCTCTTCTTCGACCATACGTTTCATCACTATCTTCCTCCTTTCTCTCCTCTTCCTACCTTACTTTCTACCTTCTTTCCTTATTATCCTCTTTATCTTCTTTCCTTACTCCCTCTTTCTCTCTTTCTTTTGTCCTCACTGCTCTCTTCTTCCCTCTTCACTCTCTTTCGCATTGTCATTATCACTTCCACCCTTTCTCTTCCCTTTCTCCTACCACTCACTTCTTTCAGTCTCTTTCTCTTTCTCTCTCTCTATCTGTCTGTCTGCCTCTCTGCCTGACCGTCTTTCTCCCTTTCTCCTTCACTTCTTCACTTCACTTCACTTCACTTCACACGCACACACAAAGTAGGGAGAACTCATACACTTTTCGATGCTTTTTGTTCATTATTATTTTTTTCGTTCTATCTTTAGCTATACAAATACTATTGTTTATCATTCAAAGTTGCTGCACGAGGTTTTAGCCAATATATATTTCTATCTATCTATCTATCTAACTATCGATCTATCTATACACACACACACACACACACACACACACACACACACACACACACACACACACACACACACACATATATATATATATATATATATATATATATATATATATATATATATATGTATATATATATATATATATATATATATATATATATATATATATATATATATATAAAGAGAGAGATACAAAGAGAGAGAGAGAAAAAAAAATTGTATTTTCCCCTCCATTCCTTACGCCATTTCTCTCATTTTCTCAGTTCCTCTTCCTCGTCTAGCCTCACGGCGACCGATGAACAACTATTTAACATTTTTTAATCAGTGTCAACGATCTTAAATGATGGCACAAGGCGTGCGACGAAGGAAAAAAAAAATACAAGTAAAAAAAAAAAAAAAAAGAAGAAAATAACGTGCACCCCAAGACGCCCTTGAGAAAATATTGAATCCTTCACACCTCGCTGTCTTATCCTAAAGCCGAACTTTCTCCTTCTGTTCAGCGCGTGTCTTTAAAGTCCTTTCTCCCCCCCTCCTAACCCCCCCCCCCCCCCGCCACTCCTCTATCCTCTCCCCTCCTCCCCTTCCTTGCCCATCATCTGAATTTCCCTCTTCCTCGATTCTCGCTTTTCTCTTTCCTTCTTCGACTTTCCCCTCTCCTCAATTCTGTTTCTCCTCCTCCCCTCCTTTCCTCTCTCCTCTTCCCTCTTCATTCCCCTCCTCGTCTCTCTCCTGTTCGCCTCTCCTCGGCCCTCCTCTTCCTTCTCGTCACCTCGCTTCCTCCTCCTCTCTTCCCCCCCCCCCCGTCTCTCTCCTCTCCTCCTCCTTCCCTTCCCTCTTCTCCCCTTCCCTCCTCCACTCCTCTTCTCTCACCTCCCCTTCTCCTTCCCTCTCCCCTCTTCTTCCCTCACTCCTCACCCGTCCCCGTCTCTCTTCTTTCCTCCCCTTCCTCCGTCCTTCGTTTCCTCCACTCCTCTCTCTCTCCTTCCCCTCTCTCCTTCTCCTTCCCTCCCCTCCCCCTCCCCAACCCGCCGGCCTGATGAGTTTGGGGGTAATTCGTAGGTCGGGAAGCATTCCTAAGAAAACACTGAAGCCTGAAATGAACCCGGAGAGAATCGTCAGCCTCTATTTTCACGCGTTTAAGTAATTGTCCTTGGATCTTATAGGTATTCTTGTTTTTTTTTTTTTTTTTTTTAATTATCATTTTCTATCTTTTTTTTAGAAGGAAAAGGATAAGGTCTTCACGAGATGGCTGACTTGCTGCTATGACGTAAGGGAATATATATTCTCCCTTTTTGACAGCTCTGGCCAATCAGAGAGCCGATCTCCAGTGACGTCAGGCGATTGTTTCCGTGGTTCCGACCAATCGCGAGCCTCGGTGAATGGCCGGGGCAAAATGACGTCACAGGGGGAAGCATATACGTCACACTTTTCACTCGCAATCTTTACACGTAATTCTAACAGGTTAGGAAGTATAAAATGTAAAAGGAAATTATTTTCGCCAAGCTTTTGAAAATTCCGGCTCGCAGTCCGGCGTTTACGAGTACATAAATACAGCTTGTGTAAAGGAGCAACAATGGCCTCTACTCCAAGCCGGGTTATTTTGATTAGTTTAGCCTCCTAATGACCGAGTAAATGTTTAAGCCAGACAATTACCAGGACAAAGAGGTTCCATGTGTAATTGTATCCTCTCAGGAAATTAAGTTAGCACGGAGATATACATTAATTAGTGTAGGACGGAGCAGGCACAGCGAGGCCCGGGTGTCAACGGTGATTTAACACACCTAGGAGCTTTCCCTTCAATCTGCACACACGCATACACGCACGGAGAGCTCTGGGAGGTTGCGATGCGCCCGCCGTGCTTGGATCTGGGAGACGGTTTCTGGCGCTTACGTGAGGCGGGGCGGGCGGCGGGCGGCGGGCGGCGCGGCGGGCGGCGGGCGCGCGACGCACGACCTCGCGAATCAATTGCGAGAGGTTTATTACACGCTCGCATATCTGGCGTGTGTATGTTCCTATATATCTTTATATATATATATATATATATATATATATATATATATATATATATATATATATATGTATGTATACATATATGTAGATAGATAGATAGATAGATAGATAGATAGATAGATAGATAGATCGAAAGATAGATAGATAGATAGATAGATATAGATAGATAGAAACACAGACACAGACACACACACACACACACACATATATATAGATAGATAAATAGATAAATACAATATATTCATGTACACACACACACGCGCGCGATGAAGGACACAGAAACACAAAAACTATCCGAGTTCGTTCAGGGTCTGTGTAGTATGTTAAGCACATAGTATAATGTATTTACTGCACTTCATCAAAGAAAACAAAAATAAAAAACCTTCCTAGTTAGCAGCCATGAACGTCATATCTATATATTTTTTTCTTTTTGATAAAAATAAATCGGAACATGTAAAACAGGCTAAATATACACACGTACACATCTACGCACATACATACATTCACACACACACGCACACACACACACACAGAGGATACAGCAGTTGCATGCATTTGCTTTTGATGACAAAGCATGAAAATAATTGCAATAAAAACGCCCATCCAAAAAATATGAATTTCAACGGATTCGAATTATTTTCTGGATGATGATTCAAGCGCACTCGATCAAGCGGAACAAACGATTGTTTTTTTTCTTTTTTAATGTATTAAGCATCGGAATTAAAACAATTTGTGTCTCTGTTCACCGTCGGGCTGATGACAGTGCTAGACGAGGAAAGTAAGAAATACAGAGAGGGAAATTATGGTGGATAATTAGATAATAACACCACACACATGCGCGCGTACACACACACACGCGCGCGCGCACGAAACGCACACACGGACACGCACAAACACACACACACACAGAAATAAGAAAAGAAAAAAAAACAGTATTGGGAGATATAAACATATGGACAGATAAACAGATATATTGTTAAAAAAACAAAAACAAAGCAAAACAAAACAATAACAACAGACAAATGGTAGATAAGATGTGAAAAGAGATAGTACCGTAGACATAAATACAAACAAGTATACAGACAGATATAATAACTCGAAATATAGGAAATTACCCCCCCCCACCCGCCCCTCTCCCAAATTTCCCAACAAACACGTTAGCGCTTCGTTCACCCCCCCCTCCCTCCCTCCCTCCCCCTTCCCCCCCTCCGAGACAAGCCAAAGGCGAAGATAAGAACCACAAAAAAAGGAACAATAAATAATGAGATCGGAAATTTCCCCCTCTTGCCTGCATACTGATCCTCGGGTCGATGCGCAAATGCTAGCCCGTCTTCTTCAGGAGTAGTTTCTTATACAAACTAAAGGGGCGTTGAGGAGTCCCCCGCGCGGCGCCCGGAGAAGGCCGCGTCCGAATCCTTGCGCTACACATTTCTCGATTCTGTTTTTTATTTTTTTATTTTCTTCCTTTGTTTATTTCGTTTTTGATTTCGTGATATGTTTCTATCTAATTTTCTCATTATATTTCTTCATTTTGGGGGCTTTTAGCACTAGTTCCTACCCTCTCCATTTTCATTTTGATATTTTGAATGGGAATGACGGTTAAACCATTTGATGTTTTTATTGGCATTGTGTACAGAAAGTCCTCTTTTTGTTTTTTGCTTTTTGTCATGTTGTTGGGGGAGGGGAGGTGAACTAGATATGTGTTGTTCATATAAATGTTTTACTAGAAAGGCCCACAAAAAAGGAGGGGGAATGGTACTCGTTTTCGCTTGCGGAGGAAGACAAAAGGACCTTCAAAGTGTTGCAATCCGCGGCGGCAGAGTTTCCGGGTCTAAATTCGCGCCAAACTAATGCGAAATAAAAGAGAGCATCGCGCGTAAAACGACCAGTTGTTCATTCGTAAAAAAAAAAGAAAAAAAAATAAAGCGAAACAAAAAAAAAAAATTATATTCTCCGGTCCTCCAGGGAAAAAAAATTGGAACAGAGAAAAACAAAAATCAAACAAGAATTCCAGACATCTCACTGCCCTTGGAAGGCCTCGGGGTGGGGAGGAGGGGGGGGGGGGGAGACGGATAGAAAACGGGAGCGTTCAAGGGGATACTCTGTCCTTTGGTCTCCGTCGCTTCTTAAGATGCTGCGAGAAACGAGATCTTAAAAGGGGGCGTGGAATTCGGCTCGCTCGCTCGGAGGACATTTTGGTCCCTTTTTCAAAGTTTACTAAGGACTGATTAAGATACTCTGTACGGAACATGAATCCTTGTAAGAAGACACACACACACACACACACACACACACACACACACACACACACACACACACACACACACACACACACATATATACATATAAAATTATATATAATAGGAGCATTTTCACAATTTTATTTAGTTACCCTTACGCGTTCTCCGTTTATTCTTCTTTTCCTCTACCTCCCATTCATCAGACTCCTCATCCTTCCCTTTCATTGCTGTTCATCTTCTCCCTATTTCTCCTCTCTTTTCTTCTTTTCATCCTTATCTCCTTCTCTTTGTCTCTTCTCTCCTCCAATCCTCCCCCAATTCTCTCCATCTCCCTCCTCCTCCTCCACCTCTTCTTCCTCTATTCTATATCCCTCCTTTCCTTCCTCCCTCCTCCTCCTTCTCTTCTCCTCATCATCACCCTCTTTCTCTCCTTTCTTCTCCCTCTTCCCGACCTTCTTCCACCTTCCTTCTCCTCTTCTTCCTCATCGTCACCCGCTTTCTCTCCCTTTCCTTCCCCTCGATAACCTACTTCTTCTTCCTTTATCACCCTCTTTTTTCCCTTTCCTTCCCTCTATAACCCTTTTCCTCCTGTATTACCCTCTTTCTCCCCTTTCCTTCTCCTCTATAACCTTCATCCTTTATCATCCTTTCTCTTCCTTCCCTTCCCCTCTACATAATCTTCTTCCTCCTTCATCACCCTCTTTCTCTCCCTTTCTTTCCCCTCTTCAACCGACCTTCTTTCCCCCCTCTCCCCCCCTCCTCCCCTCCCTACCTCCCCTCCCTCCCCTCCTCCTCCTCCCTCCTCCCTCCTCCTCTCCCTCCCTCCCCCTCCTCCTCCTCCTCCCCCTCCTCCCCTCCTCCTCCTCCTCCTCCTCCTCCTCCTCTCCTCCTTCCCCCTCCTCCTCCTCCTCCTCCTCCTCCTCCTCCTCCTCCTCCCCTCCCCCTCCTGGGACTCTCCCGACCTCCAATCTCCTGCTGGGGAGCGACACGCGGAGGTCAACAAGCCTTATGGTTTTCTAACCTCTTCTCCTCTGGCTTTCCATTTGTCCGACAATCCGAAAAGATGGAAGGAAAAAAAAAAGTAAAAAAAAGAAAAGAAAGAAAGCGAGTAGGAAAAAAATAGAAAGGAGATGGAAGAAGTAAAGAAGGTAAAGCAAAAAAAAGAAGAAGAAGAAGAGAAAATAAAGCAAAAATGGAAGAAGTAGGAAGAAAAGAAGATAAAACAAAAATGGATGAAAAAAAAAGACAAAATGGAAGAAAAAAGAAGAAAAATAAATAAAAAGAAAAAAAGAAAAAAAGGTAAAAATGGAAGAAAAAAAAGACAAAAACGAAAGGAAAAATAAAACAAAATTATCGAATAAAGGAAGCAAAATGCAAGAATAAGAAGAAAAAAAGGAGATGAAGGGAAAAGAAGGAAGAATGGATAAGAGGAAAACTTTAGATGGATTTTTTCTCCCTAAAGAGTCGGGATAAGATTGATGTATGTAAAATGGGTTGAGTGAAGTGTGAGTGTGAGGTGAGTGTGGGAGTGTGTGTGTGTGTGGGGGGGGGGACGAGTGAACCAATGTGGGAGTGTGGGAATGTGTATGTGGATGCAAGTATGAGTGCGAGTGTGTGTTCAAGTGCTTGTGTGGAAGTGTGAGTGACACAGTGCATGTGTGTGTGTGACGGTGAGTGCGAGTGTGTGTTCAAGTGCTTGTGTAGAAGTGTGTGACAGAGCGTGTGTGTGAGTGACGGTGAGTGCGAGTGTGTGTTCAAGTGCTTGTGTGGAAGTGTGAGTGAAAGTGCGTGTGTGTGTGTGGCGGTGAGTGCGAGTGTGAGTTCAGCTGAAGGCGTTAAAGTGTGAGTGACAGTGTAAGTATATGAGTGAAGGTTTGCAGGTGTGCAGAGAGTCCAAGTGTGGGTGAGTCCAAATGTGAGTCCAGCTGTATGAGTGTGAGTAAGGAAGTAGAAAAATGAATGAGATTAGAGAGTGTGAGGCCGAGTGCAAGAATCATGAAAGACTGGAAAAAAATCATTAAATGTTACCGTATACAAAGAGAGCTGATCTTTTTTGCATGTACATACTTAAATATGTACTTGTATGTTTGCGTTTGAATAAATAAGCGTTTACAAATCTAATCATAAATGCGTCTATGTTAGTATATACTTTTATGTATGAATTGGCACTCGTGTGTGTGCGTGTATATGAACGCATATCCATGTATGCATTCATACATACAACGCGTAAGTGTATATGCAAATATACACTTCATACTACACACGCCATTTTATTCCAAATTTCTTTTATTCAGCCATCAATCCAAAAGAGAGATCGCAAAAAAGAAAACCCATTTTTCGAAAAACCGCTCACATAATAATGACCCCACGCATGCGCTGATGTATTTTTTCCATGGATCTAACAAGCAATATAGTGCATATGTAAAATCCCTTTGATCTTTTATATATTTCATGAAATATTTAACGGGACGGAAAGCGATCACAGAGATGCCAGATAGGATTTATTGTCTTATTTACCTGAGTTCATAAAAGACAAGGATATGAAGAGAGGGTGATTGAGTGAATGAGTGGATAGA
>NW_020870848.1:281199-288699 GCF_003789085.1 Penaeus vannamei
TGGCTGTCGAGCTCATTCGTGCTGTGTGCTGGGTCCTCCTCGGTGACATTAACAATCGTGTGTGCCTCCATACAAACATAGGGAAGTTTGTGCTTAGTGTGTGGTCTGTAAGCACACTGTGTGTGTGTCGTCCTGCGCCAATGCTACGGCGTGATTGTCTGTGTCCCACAGACGCCCACCCCTTGCGCTCGTGTTTGAATTGTCTGTGGGGTGCTGTTGTGGTGATGTGAGCATAGAAATGTTCTCGGTGTTGCGATGCCTGGAGCCACGCCTTCCGCCAACTCAATCCGTGATCGTCGTGTCTCCTTAACATAGCCCCTGATCTCCGTGTCTGTGCATGACTAACTTTCCCCTTTGTAGCTTTTGCGCCGATCTTTTTCAGCTGATTTAGTAATTACGGATTACAGATGCGAATTAAATGTGGTAAGGGCGAGATAAAGGGAAGATAAATTAGACTAGCATAGATAGATACAGACACGTGATTGAGAGAAGTAATGAGAAAGAGAGAGAAAGAGAGAGTGAGAATGAGAATGAGAGCAGGAGCAAGGAAGAGAGAGAAAAAAAGAATGAGAAAGCAGAAATAGAGATAGAGAGAGAAGAGAATCGAGAAAGAGAAAGAGCACTTAGCATAGATTAGATAGATAGATTAGAGAGCAGCAGCAGGAGATAGCAGAGAGAGAGAGAGAGAAGAACGAACAGAGCGAGAGAGATCAACAGAGAGAGAAATGAAGACAGAAAGGAAAAGGAGACCAAACGATAGATACCGAGTAAAGACACAGAACGGAAAAAAATAGTATACCCATCACCTTATCCAAATGTATCTCTCTCCCTTCTACGCGCCGGAAAGAAAAGAGAAAAGAAAACAAAAAAGAAAGAAAAAGAGACGGGAATGAAAAAAAAAATCCACGCAAAAGAAATGTTGAGGGGAGAGGTGACTGAGTAGATAGGGAGGAAGCGGTGGCCTAAGATGAGCATAAGAGAGAGCAGAAGAGAGCAGACGAGAGAGAGAGAAGAGAGAGAGAGAGAGAGAGAGTAGAGAGAGAGCATGACGAGAACGAGAACCGAGATGAGCACATCCCCGAGTAGATCTGAGATGGAATGAAGAGAGAGCAGAGAAGAGAGAGAGAGATTGAGCAGATACCGACGGAGAGAGAGTAGCACAAAGAGAGAGAGAGCGATGAGAAGGAGAGAGAGAGAGAGAGATGAAGAGAGATAGAGAGAAGAGAGAAAGATTGAGATGAGAAGATGAGACTCAGAGTAGAGAGAGAAACGAGAAAGAGATGAGAGACTGGAGAGACCGAATAGAGAGAGATGAGCGCATGGTAGAGTGAGCTGAGAGCTAGAAGAGAGAAGAGAGGAGGAGTGCCGGATGCGTAGGGAGATATGGGAGAGAGAGACTGTGGAGTGTGGTGAGTAAGAGATTGATGATGAGGAAGAGTGAATGGAGAGAGAGTGCGAGAGATGGAGAGAGAGATGGATGATTGTGAGAGAGAGAGAGATGAGCAGAGAGGATTTGAGGATGATGGGGAGGAATGAGGATCTAGAGATAGCAGCAGGACCGAGGAGATAGCTAGAAGAGACAGCAGAACAGAGAGAGAGTACAGAGACAGAGAGAGAGACCAGTAGACAGAGACAGACGATGGAGAGAGAGAGAGAGAGAGAGAGAGATCAGAGAGAGAAGAGACTGGAGGAGGAGATGGAGAGAGAGGAGAAGAGAGAGAGAGAAGAGAGAGAGAGAGAGAGAGAGAGAGAGAGAGAAGACGAGAGAGGAGAGAGGAGAGAGAATAGAGAGAGAGAGAGAGAGAGACCCGAGAGAGAGAGAGAGAGGGAGAGACAGGCAGACAGAGAGGGGAAGGGGAGAAGAGATGAGACTTTTTTTTTCTCTCTCTCCCCCTTTTACTCCCTCCCCTTTTTTCTCTCTCCCTCCGAGTCGTTTGTCATTCACGAAGGTCTTTCTTAGCCGTTAATTATTCCAGAAGCACGTGTCTTAAAAAATAAAAAAGGGAAAAAATGTCCCGGAGACAGAAAGAGAAGAAGGAGGAGGAGAAAGGGAGAGGGAGGAAGACTGAGGGAGAAAGAGGAAGGTAGACAGATAGACAGTTAGATTAATAGTTAGATATTTAGATAGATGGATAGATTGATAGAAAGAGAATGAGAGAGAGAGAGAGAGAGAGAAGAGAGAGCAGAGAGAGACGAGCGAGAGAGAGAGAGAGAGAGAGAGAGAGAGAGAGAGAGAGAGAGAGAGGAGAGAGAGGAGAGAGAGAGAGAGAGAAAGAGAAGAGAGAAAGAGAAGAGGTTAGCTGAGGAAGACGAGAGAACTGGATAGATAGAACAGACCGATAATCATAATAAACAGATTAAATAGATAAACAAATAAATACATAGATAGAAGAGCCAAAAACCTTACGTAAAAATAAAAAAAAAATGTTTTCTCCCTTTACATTCCAGAAAACTAGCTTTGGAAATTTCTAGTTTAGATTCCTCCTAGCGCCGGCGAATCACCAAGCCAACCCGGAATTATGTGACCGCTAATTACACGTCAAAAAAAAGAAAAAAAATATGAGAATAAAAAATAGACGCGGAAATATAAGGTCCCCCCATCCCCCCCCCAAAAAAAAAAGAAAAGAAAAAAAAAAGAAATAGACGGAGATATATAAGACTACTCCCCCTCCCCCTCCTCCCCTAAAAAAGGAAAAAAATATATATATTCATAAAAATAAAAAATAAAGATATATAAAACTGTTGACTAGCTCTCTCCCCTTGCTATTCGCCAATAGCCGGGCTGCGGACTAGTAGTCCTCCTAGTGACTTTGTGGCAGGAGGGAATCTTGATCAATACATCCCTGATTTAGTTGACCGCCACAACTTTCGGATGAGGGAAGGGAAAAGTAAATTGCAAAATCAATAGGGGAAAAGGCAGAACACGAATAATCTTGGGAGGAAGAAGGAAGAGAAACTGATACCGAAGAATAAGGAGAAGAGGAATCCACAAGACTTACGACTTTCATTATCATATTCATTATTTTCTCGTCGTTATCATTAACCATCGTTATTTTCGTCTTCGTTATAGTCCTTCTTACGATCGTTGGAACTTTCATCTTCGTTGATGATGTGATTTTGTCGTTATCGTTGCTATTGCTTCCATAATCAGGCTTATCGTTATTCCATTGGTAAAATCATTATCATTAGTAGGAATAGAAATAAAAATAAAAAATTAGGTAAATGCGACATGATCTAATCAAGTAATAAAGAAGATGATAAATAATGATGAATAATAGTGAATAATGATATAGATAGATAATAGTATGATATAATAATATGATAATGATAAAGTATGATAATAATATAATGATAGTAACAATAATAATAATGAATTAATGATAATGATAATAATGATAATGATTAATGATGATAAGACAGAAAAGGAATAAGAAGAAAGAGATAATGAAGGATAAGGATAAAGGGGAACAATACAATTAACAGAAAAAAATGCAAACGAGAAAGCGATTTTCTTCTCCCTTCTTCGCCCAATCAACAGAGAGAGAGAGAGAGAAGAGAGAGAGAGAGAGAGAGAGAGAGAGAGAGAGAGAGAGAGAGAGAGAGAGAGAGAGAGAAGAGAGAGAGAGAGAGAGAGAGAGAGAGAGAGAGAGAGAGACCGCAATACAAAAAAAAAAAATCTTACTGTAAACCAAAACATAAAAGACAATGAAAACACACAAACAAAAGCGAAACCAAGAAATAAAAAAGACAAAAAACAAAACAAAACAAAACAAAAATATCCTAAAACTTCACACGAAAGGAGGGCGAAGCAAAGACCAAAAAAAAAAAAAAATCGAGACAAAAAAAAAAAAAAAAAAAAAAAATCGAGACAAAAAGAAAAGAAAGAAAGAAAAATAAAAGGCTAATGAAAGCAACAGAAAAGGGAAGAGGGGAGAACGAAGAATCGCCAGGCTTCCTCACTGATCTTTGTACGTGAGCAACGAACCGAAACACGAAGACCTGGGAGATTGAATATGACTTCTTAAACACAGTGTGAAGAGGTGGACGAGGCGGAGGGAGAGAAATGGAGACGCAAAGATACAGAGGTGCATATACTCTATCTATCTATCTATCTATTTATATATATATATATGCATATAGATAGATAGATAGTAGATATTGATAGATATAATAGATATAGATATTGATATAGATATAGATATACAGATAAAAATATAGATATAGATATAGATACAGATATAGATACAGATATAGATATAGATATAGATATAGATATAGATACAGATAAAAATATAGATATAGGTATAGATACAGATAAAGATGTAGATATAGATAGATAGACAGACAGACAAACAGACAGATAGATAGATAGATATACACTGCCGACACCTTTGTCGAAAAAACTCGCATTAAAAAAACTTTTCTCAAACAGACGACAGACAGATAAACACAGATATAGATATAAAAAATAGATGGAGAGAGAGCTAGATAGACCGGCAGCTAGGCAAGCAGATACACAGTTTATGTACATAAAGAGAAAGCGTGAAAAAATACGAGGAGAGGCACGCAAAGGGTTGAACAAAAGAAAAGCAGTTAAGAACCCCGGGACCAGAAGCCGTTTGCAGCTGAGGGCCGGCCACAAAGAAAATGGAGATACAAAAGAAAACGTGACACACAAGAAGGGGAAACTTAGAAAAAAAATGAAAACGAAAAAAAGGGTGGAAAATGATAGATGATGAGTGCGTATGCGTTTATAGCGCAGAATGTGAGTTTAAAAGATAATTCTAAGTATAATAGGAATGGTATATGTGATATGATGCTGTGATATAAGCGTAGGTACGACGATATACACTAAACGTATATTTCCTTTTTCCTCGTATCCATTGCCTGTTTTCTTTCCCCTTTCCCCTCTTCTGTCCTTCCAGATCAACGCTTTCTTTATTTTTTTGTCGTTTACTCTTCTTTCTCTCTTCCCTCGCCCATTCCCCTTTCCTTTTCCTCCTCGGTTCCGCTAACCTTCCAACCCTTTGGTCTTCCTTTCGTCCCCCCCCCCCTCCACAACCCCTTGTCTAAATCGTCCTCCCTTTTCCCCGAAACCCTTTGGCTCTAACATTTTTTCCCCAATATTCCCACCCTTTTGGCCTATCCACGTTCCTTAACCTCCAATTTACTCTCATTTTCCCTATCCTCTTCCTTGGACTCTCAAACTCTTAAATGCCTTAGTCAGCTCCTTATTGTCCCCATTCCTAGGCTCTCTCTTTGTTTTCCTTAACCCTCAAGCATGACTTTTTCCCCTCATTTCCCCACCGCTAACCCCCTTGCCTTCCCCTCTCTTCTCCCAAGGACTCCCTTAACCCTCCCCACCCATTCCCCAACCCCTCAGTCCTCTCCTCTTCCCCTGACGCCCTTAAATTTATCCCTTTACCCTCCCCTCTCTTCTCCCAAAAGTCCTCTCTCAACCCTCCCTCTTTCTCTCTCTTTCTCCCCTCTTTTTTTTCTCTCTCTCTCCCCTCTTTCCCCCATAACGCATCCCACCAATTCCCCCATCGCTTATACCCCACAGCGCTCCCCTCATAAACCCCCCTAGTGCTCCGCTCTTTAAACCCACAACCTTCCCCTCTGTAAAACCCACAGCCCTCCCTCTCTTCCCCTCATAACTCATAACCTCCCTTCCATCCCACCTCCCCAGCCCCCACCCTCCCCTCCCCCCCACCTTCCCGCACCACCCCGCCTCCCCCTTCCACCCCCACCCTTCGCCTCCCCTCCAGCCCTCCCCCACCCTTCCCGTTCCGCTCCACCCTCCCCTTCCGCCCACCCTCATCTTCTCAAGCTGTTGTGGCTAACCATTTTTCCATAGTTAATGATTTCCTATTGAGACTAAAGTACCACGCTAAGGTCATCTGTCTGCCTCTCTGCCGTAAGATGCTGAATATTCATAAATCCTTGATTGGGGGGGGGGGGGGGGGAAGGGTGCCAGAGCGGAAAAGGGGCGAGATAAGGGTGGAATGGAGAGAGAAGGTGGAGAAAGGGAGAGGGAGGAAGAAAGAAAAAAGGGTGAAAAGGAAGAAAGAGAAGAGAAGAAATAGAAGAAAGATAGATAGAGATAATAGAGATAGAGAGAGAACGGAGAGAGAAAGACAAAAAGATAGGGAAGAGGAAAGAGGGACAACATAGAAAATGGGAGAATGGAAAGGAAAGACGGAGATAAAGAAAAAGAGGGAGAGAGGAAGGAAGAAAAGGAGGAAGAGAGAGAGGGAGAAAGGAAAAGAGGGTGCTAATTGCAGGGAGAAAGGGTTTTTATTCTTCCACTGAAATCATCGTTTTATCACTCTCTTTCTCTTTCCTTTTTTTTCTCTCTCTTTCCCCTTTCTTTCAATTCTCGTGTGATCCTTTATCTATGATTTTTCCTTCTCAACGTCTCCTCAGGGACAAAAAGTGAAAGAGAGAAATAGAACGACAGAAAAGGAGAGAGAGAGAGAGAGAGAGAGAGAGAGAGAGAGAGAGAGAGAGAGAGAGAGAGAGAGAGAGAGAGAGAGAGAGAGAGAGAGAGAGAGAGAGAGAGAGAGAGAGAGAGAGAGAGAGAGAGGAGAGAGAGAGACAGAGAGAGAGAGAAAGGAGAGACTGATATAGAGAATACAGACAGACAAACAAGCAGAGAAAAAGAGACAAAGAGAAATATCAACACAGAGACAAACACAAACACAGAGCAGAAAGAAGAAGAAGGATCAATCGAAGACAGAAGTAAAATAAACAATGAAAAAAAAAAAAAAAAAAAAAAAAAAATATTTTTCCACCATGTAGAGGATCAATCGTTCATGCTCAGCGAGGGTGCTCTGACCATGCATGCTGAAGCGAGTCAGTCACGCGAAGGGGAAAGAGCAGGCAAAGGCAAGTGTTCATGGTCGAGGTGTCTCGCACAACGCCCGGCCGCCCTTCATGGCTCATTCGGCCGCCCGCCGTTTCTTATCAAGCGCGCCTTCGACCTGGGGGGGGGGGGGGGGGCAGGGGGGGGCTCCGACGTTGCACGTTGCTCGTATATGCACGCGCGCATACGTATAGAAATACACTGTGGTAATTGCGCTCGTATGCACACGCACGCACGTACGTATACGGAATTCAAGGACCGTAGGATATACCCCCGTGCACACACACGCACACAAGGTCTATGCTTACATAGACCTTGCACGCACATACGTACAGGAATATACACGGATCATAGGGATATACGCCCGTGCACATACGCTCGCGCATACGTAGAGCGAGCATACACGATCTAGACATCATACACACAAGCGCATACGTAGACGAATATACATGAATCGTACGCACATACGTACACGAATATACACGGATCATACAAATACGTGCCCGTACCTACTTGCACGCGTACATGAATGGACATGGCTTATTAACATGTGCGTATTTGTATGTACGTATCTCTGCGAGGGATATGTGTGTAATGTACGTATCTTTGCGAGGGTATATGTGATGTAATCTTTG
>NW_020870848.1:293699-311199 GCF_003789085.1 Penaeus vannamei
ATTAGACAATATCTCTCGTCCCTTTGTCTACTTGACTAAACCATAAGAATCTCATAAATTCTTAATTAAAAGATCAATTGTCTGTCAATCAATCAGATAATCTCAAATCTTTTTCTTCACTCATATTCGAAACAGTCTTACCTGTCCACATCTTACGGCCAAAAAAACGATAATAATGACGACATTTATGATGACATGGATGATAATAATAATAATTGATTAGATATATGATGATGATGATAAAAACTACAATAAGAATAAGGATAATGAGGATGTTACTATTTGTAATGATAACAAGAGCACTGATAATGAGACACAAAAAAAAGGAAGGAGAGAGAAAAGAAAAATCTAATGATGATGGAAAAGGAGAAAAACAAATAAAAACAAAATATCTATCGTGTCCTTACCTGTTGTTTATTGTCCTTGGAAAACGGCAACATAGTCGACACATGGAACATAATTTCGTGTCCCTCATAAATCGTGTAGACGGAGTGTCGACCCGTCATGTCACCTGAGAAGGAGAGAAAAAGATGCGTTAGAAACGTCATTTTTGAGTTGGAGGCTGGAGGGAGGGGAGGGGAGGAACGGAGGGAGGGAGGGAGGAGGGAGAGATGAGAGAGAGATGATGAAGAAGGAGGTATGAAGAGGAAGAGGGGAGAAAGGGAGGAAGTAAGCAGGAATGAGTGAGTGAGGAGAGAGGAAGAGAGAGAGAGAGAGAAGAGAGAGAGAAGAGAGAGAGAGGAGAGAGAGAGAGAGAGAGAAGAGAGAGAGAGAGAGAGAGAGAGAGAGAGAGAGAGAGAGAGAGAGAGAGGAGAGAGAGAGAGAGAGAGAGAATAAAAGCGAGAAAGGGAACAGAAACAAATCAAAAGCGAATACATTTTCACATACTTTCCCTTCCACCCATCACTGGCTTAATCTTAGGTTTATCAGACTCGAAAAGAAAAAGAAAAAGAAAGCCAAAAAAAAAAAAAAAGAAGACGAAAAAACGATTTATTGGATTCCCAAAACGTAGAAATTCGTTTGATTGCCAGAGTCAAAGTAATTGTCAATAGCAAGTGCGCGTGAGTGAATGCCAAGCCGGCCTCTCGTTCTCATACGGGACATGTATCTCTGGCACATTTTGTGAACATTTACGTCACTTTTCGAGAGAGATTGGTGGGGACATTTTTAACAGCTGGAGAAATGAGGAGAAAGAGTGGGGGAGGGAAAGGGGGGGGGAAAGGGGGGGAAGGGGGGAAGGGGGGAATGGGGGAAGGATTAGCATCGTTAATATATCGTTGCGGTTTAATGGGTTTCATTTATTGGTCTTTATTTTCAGAACTTTATTTTTATATTCTGTTTCGCTTTTGTTTGTCTGTTGTCGCATAGTTTTGTTGTAGATAGTGGTAAAAATAGATAAATTAATAAATGGGAAGTATGCTAATATACAAACCATGAATGGAAAGAGAAGAGAATGGATCTTGTAAATGAAATTAATAAAAAAAATAAAGTGAAGACATAATTTTTTTAAAAAGAAAGAAAGAAGAAGACGAAGAAGAAGAGGAAGAAGAAGAAGAAAAGGAAGAAGAAAAGAAGAAGAAAAAGAAAATCAAATTCTAATCAACAAAACCAAACCTCTCGCCCCCCTCCTCCATCACCCCCCCTTCCTCTCCCCCAACCCCCCCAAAAAATAAGCCTACAAAAAAACAAGAAAAGAAAAAAGACAAAGAAAAAAAGGAAAGAAACCCAGCCATTCCTCTGACACAGACCGAACTTAGCAGACAAGGAAAGGCGTCGTCTAAACATTTCCCGAAGTATTTGCCGAAGCTGCTGCTGCTGCAAAGAGAGAGAGGGACGCTTCTGTTTGGTGTTCGCTGGCCTGGGAGACACGAGTCTGGGGTTGGGGGGGCGAGGGGGGGAGGGGGAGGGGTGAATGGGTGAAGAGGGATGGTGGGGAGTGAAGGGGCTTGGGACGTGGGGTGGGAGGTAGGGGTGAAGCGGGAGGAGGAGGAAAAGAGACACGAGTCTAGGGTTGGGGCGAGGGGGGGGGTGAATGGGTGAGAGAGGGATGGTGGGAGAGAAGGGGCTTGAGGGTGGGTGGGGGTAGGGGTGAAGCGGGGAAGGAGAGGAGGAGGAGGAGGTAGGAGATGGGGTGAAGGGGGGCTGAATGGGTGAGAGAGGGATGGTGGGGAGAGAGGGGGGGGGGTGGTGGGGGGGGTAGGGGTGAAGCGGGAGGAGGAGGAAAGACAGGAAGAGGTAGGGGGGGGGATGAGGGAAGGGGTTGATGGGTGAGAGAGGGATGGTGGGAGGTAGGGGTGAAGGGAGGAGGAGAAGGAAGAGGAAGAGGAGGAGGTAGAGGGTGGCTGAAGGGGGCTGAATGGGTGAGAGAGGGATGGTGGGGTTGGGTGGGTGGTAGGGTGCAGGGGGAGAGGAAAAGGAGGAGGAGGTGGGGGCGGGGGCGTAACTGGTAGGCTGAGACAGGGTGGGAAAGAGCGGGTTTGATGTAGGGTGAAAGAGGGAGATGAAATGGGAGGTGGAAGAGGGTTGGGATAAGGGGTTTGAAGTAAGGTCGAAACGGGGCGGGGGTGGGGGGGAGTTTTAATGGGGGGGGGGGATGAAGTGGAAATGAAGTAGGGGCTAAAATGGGGGCTGAAATAGGGAAGGAAACAGGAGGGAAAATGAGTGGTCGAAGCAAGAAACGTGAAACTGAAGCGAGGAGATGAAATAGGGACCAAAATGGAACCTGAAGCAAGAGTGAAGCGAAGGACTAAAAAAGGATTAAAAATGGGGACTGAAATAGGGCTGTAGCGGGACTTGAAACGGGTATTCGAGTGAGGTTGGAGAAGCGTTGAAGCGAAACTGAAACGGGACTGAAACAGAGTTGAAACGGAGGCAGAAGCTGGACTGAAGTGAGTTGGAGGAACCGTTTGGAAGGAATTGAAAAGAAGTGAAACTGAAGGGGGGGGTAGGTAGTGGTGGTGGTAGGGGGAGAAGGGAAGAGGAAACGAAGATAAGGGAATAATGGGATGGGATGGATAGGGAGGAAGGAGGAGGGAAGAGAAGGGAAGGGGAAAGAGAAAGGAAGAGAGAGAGAGAGAGAGGGGAAAGAAATCAAAAGGACTATACTGGATTACAATATGCAGTTGATGTGCCTTCATTTTTTTTCTCTTTTTTATTCTTTCTCGTGTATGCAAAAGGGGCAAAACCATACATAAAAAGATGCGGTCATTTTGAAAGAGGTAGAAATCATGATTATGAATGTGATACTGAAAAATGATACTGATGATAACAATACATGCACGCACACACGCCAGTGTAAATCTACAACTGTGACTGTAACATTAATCTTCTCGCCCCTCTTACTCTCTCCCCTCTCTCTCTCTGCGTCTTCTCTCTTCTCTGTCTGTCTTTCTTTCTTTATTTCTCTCTCTCTCTTTTTTCTCTTTTTTCTCTCCCCCCCTCTCTCTCTCTTCTCTCTCTTCTCCTCTCTTATATGTCTTTCTCTGTCTCTGAGTTCTCTTCTCTTCTCTCTCTTTGCTCTCTCTCTCTCTCTCCTCTCTCTTCTCTCTCTCTCTCTCTCTCTCTCTCTCTCTCTCTCTCTCTTTCTCTCTCTCTCTCTCTCTCTCCCCTCTCTCTCTCTCTCTCTCCTCTCTCTCTCTCTCTCTCTCTCTCTCCCCCTCTCTCTCTCTCTTTCTCTGTCTCTCTCTCTCTCTCTCTCTCTCTCTCTCTCTCTCTCTCTCTCTTCTCTCTCTCTCTCTCTCTCTCTCTCTCTCTCTCTCTCTCTCTCTCTCTCTCTCTCTCTCTCTCTCTCTCTCCCTCCTCCCCTCTCTCTCCCTCCCTCCTCTCTCTTCCCCCCCTCTCCCTCTCTGCCTTGTGTACGCGTTGGGAAAGTAGAATGGGACCAAAGCGAACATTAGTCGTGCAAAAGTACCAGCCACAGACACGGCAGCCACAGAATCTTTTGTGTATTTCGCTCCTATTGTTTGCAGGACGTGATGACTACAAGAGATTTTTTTTTTTTTTTTTTTTTTGTCATGGGTGCAAATATGTGGAAGAAGGGATGGATGGAAACAACAATAACAACAAAAACAATAACAAACTATGGTAGTTTTATGATGCTGTTCGAGATTTTTTGTTTTTTTTTTGATGGGTGCGAATAGAGGACGAAGGGATGGATGGAACAACAATAACAACAAAAACAATAACAACGATGGTAGATGCTGTTCGAAGATTTTTTTTTTTGTCATGGGTGCAAATATAAGAGGAAGAAAGGATGGATAGAAACAACAATAACAACAAAAACAATAACAATCGATGGTAGTTTTATGATGCTGTTCGAAGATTTTTTTTTTTTTTTTTTTTTTTTTTTTTGCCATGGGTGCAAATATAAGAGGAAGAAGGGATGGATAGAAACAACAATAACAAACGATTGTACTTTTATGATACTGTTCGAAGATTGAATTGTATTTTTTCGATCTTCTTGCAGTTCCTCATCCTATGGAGAAGAATGGGACGGGGAAATTGATAAAGTTGGGACTTGCTGTTTCAAGATTTGCTGAGTCTTCTTCCTCTCTTTCTCTTTCTCTATTTTCTCATTGTCTGTCTGGCTGTTTTTTTTTCTTTTATCCATCGGTCTGTATGTTTCCGTACTCTGTCTGTCTGTCTTTTTGTCTGTCAACGTGTCTGTCTATCTATCTCACTATCTATCCGTTCGTCTATTTATCTATCTACCTTCAAAGAAATGAAGAATTTGATCTGAATTACATAACATAGGTCAACGAAGCATTAAAACAAATAAACAAACAAGGAAATAAATAAACAGAGACGTAAAACAATAAAAAAAGAAAATAAAAGAGAAATAAGAAGAAAGAGAATAAAGAGAGAGACATAGAGAAAAACACGAAGAAATGAGAAGAAAGTGAATAGAGAAAGAGAGAGACAGACAGAGAGAGAGAAAAACACAAAGAGATAAGAAGAAAGAGAATAGAGAAAGAGAGAGACAGAGATAGGGAGAAAACACGAAGAAATGAGAAGAAGAGAGAGACAGAGAGAGAAAAACACAAAGAAATAAGAAGAAAGCGAATAGAGAAAGAGAGATAGAGAAAGAGAAAAAATACGAAGAAAAAGAAGAAGAGAATAACTAAGAGAGAGACGCAGCGAGAAAAACACGAAGAAATAAGAAAGAGAATAGAGAAAGAAAGACAGAGACAGAGAGAGAAAAACACAAAGAAAAAAGAAGAAAGAGAATAGAAAAAGAGAGAAACACAAATAGAAAAACCCAAAGAAACAAGAATAAAGAGAATAGAGAAAGAGAGACACACAAAGAGAGAGAGAGAGAGAGAAAAAAAAAAACACGTATCTGTCGAAGCTACGATGCTAGTCAATTGAATGCATGAAAGTCGAGACACAGGACGCTCGCGACATCCGTTCAATTTCGGCCTCAGAAGCTGCATATTCAACTCCACGCTCTGAATTCGTCTCTTAATGAACCCCCCCCACCTTCCCCTCCCCCTTCTCCCCCTTCGCTGTCTTTCTTTTTTTTGTATGACTAGAGAGAGAGAGAGAGAGAAGGGAGAGGGAGGGAGGAGGGAGGGAGGAAGGAGAGGGAGGGAGAGGAGAGGGAGGGAGGGGAGGAGGGAGAGAGAGAGAGGAGGGAAGGAGAGGAGAGGAGAGAGAGAGAGATAAAGACAAAGGGATAGAAATAGATAGGTAGATGAAAATAGGTAGATAGATGGATAGATTGATAGGGATAGATGGATCGAGGTAGATAGATAGATAGATAAAGATAGAGACAGATAGAAAGAGAATGGGAGCAAGGTGAAGAAGAAAAAGGAAGAGCAGGGAGAGAAAGAAGAGGAGGAGCATAAGAAAGGGGATAAAGAGGAAAATCAGAGCACGAAATAAATGAAGAAGGAAAAGAGAGACAGAGAGATGGGGAAGGAGGAGACTTAGTATATAAACAAATCCATATAGATATTTTTTTTCCTTTCTGTGCTATCAAAGTTATTCTTATTAGTGATACGAATTAGCAAAAAATAATGAATAAATAAAAACTGACCTTGCATTCTCACAAACCAAACACGAGAACACTCGAGCAAGCCTTAAAAGGAAAAGACGAGAAAGGAAAGAGAAGCCAAGAAGAAAACAAACAAGAGCAACCTCCTGTGAGCTGAGGGCGGGTTTCTGAAACACGTGTAGGAGGAGAGTGACGTTAGGAAAGAGAGAGAGAGAGAGAGATAGATAGATAAAATAGGTAGATAGGTAGAGAGAGAGAGAGAGGAGAGAGAGGGAGGAGGGAAGGAGGGAGGAGGGAGGGAGGAGAGAGGAGGGAGGGGGAGGAGGGAGGAGGGAGGGAGAGAGAGAGAGAGGGGGGGAGAGAGAGAGAGAAAAGGAGGGAGGGAGAGGGAGGAGAGAGAGAGAGGAGGGAGGGAGGAGGGAGAAGGAAGGAGAGAGGGAGAGGGAGAGAGAAGAGAGAAACGAGATAGAGAAGAAGATAGATAGATAGAGAAACATATAGAGAAGAGACAAAAAAGAAAGACGAAAGAAAGAAAAACACCAAACACAGACAAAAGAACAACCCCCAACCAAACCCCCAACACCCACCACCTACCCCCACCTCCAACCACCCTAACCCCCCAACCCACCCCCAACCCACCAACCCTCCCAACCCCCCTCCCCGACCCCCCCGCTGGCGCCACACCCGCGAGCCCGTTTGAGGGGAAGGGCCTGAGACCTCGAGCGTGGGAAAGAGCTCTCGGAATTAGCGACTCGCCTAATGAAACAGCGAGCAAAGGGGCCTCGGAGGAAGGTGTTGGTCCCCCATGTGCTTAATTGATTATGTGTTAACTTCAAGTGGACGGAAAGTGTGTGAGTGTATAGCTGGCTGGAGGAGCAGTAAGTGCTGGTTGAAGGGGGGGGTGGGGTAGGAGGGGGGTGGATGGAAGGGGGGAAGGGGGATGGGATGGGAGAGGGGGTGATGGGAGGGTGGGAGGGATGGGAGAGGGAGGATGGAGGGATGGAGGGGGTTATGGGAGGGTGGGAGGGGGATGGGAGGGGGATAGAGGGTGGGAGAGTGGGATGGAGGGTGGGGGAGGCGGGGCATATGGGGGGGATAAGGAGGGTGGGAGAGGTCGGGGATGGGAGGGTGGGAGGCGGGGTGGTAGATTGGGCAAGGCCGAGGCAGGACGCGCGTGGGAAGATTATTGGGGATGGGAGGGTAGGGAGCGATGAGTGGATGGGAGCAGTGGGAAGGGGCGGATAGAGAAGAGTGTAGGATAGTAGTGGAATGTGGAAAAGGGGATGGGAGGATATGGAAGGGGGATGGGGAATGAGCAGGGGTAAGGATGTGGATGAGAAGCAGGTAAGGATAGGAGATGTAAGGAGAGGGAACTCGAGGTATGAGGGGATGGAAGGGTCCAAGGGTTGGGTAAACGTGATAGAGAGAAAGGAGGATGGACGGGAAAGTAAAGATTAGGGGCCGAGAGGAGAAGGGGTAGGGGAGAATGGAGGATAGCTGTTTTGAGGGTGAATAAAAGGGAGAAGGTGAGTTTAAAGGAAGAAGATAAGGAAATCGAGGGGAGACGGGACGCACTAGAGAGCGGCAAAGAGGAAGTATGAAGCTGTGATGGTTGGGTGGGTGAGTAAGAAGGTGTGTAAACAGTAAGCGCTAGGAGTGAAAGGAATTAGGATAATTTTGAATCTGGGAGGTGATAGAGGCCAGGAAAGCAGGGGAGGAGACGAGGTTAGAGCGCTCGCGTAGTTGAACAAGAAAAAGGGAAAGGCAGAAGAGTAAGGAAATGAATGGAATATAGATAAGATTAAGAGGCAGAAGAATAATAACTGGAGGAAAAAACCAGGAGAAGAAAGACAAAAAAGAGGTAAGAGGGGGAATGTAAATGAAGGAAGGAATACGAACAACAGCGACAAAGGAATGGTCAAAAGAAGGAAAGGAAACAAGGGAATGATATTCGGTGAAGAATGACATAAGAAAAAGGGAGAAATTGAGAAGATAGAAGGGAAACAGTAAAAAATTGAGGAGGAAAGAGATCATGGTGGACGGTGATAATAATAGGTAGTTGGCAAGGAATAAATAAGATGATTGGTGAAATAATGATAAAGAGTAGAGATGATTTATATAGAACGAACAATCGAGAAAGACTTGTGACGTGAGTGGGATAATGATAACTGATAAGTAGGCACTCTATAAAACCTTGTGAAAAGACAATCAGATTTAGCGAATTCATTCATGTACACAAAAAAGGGTAAGAACATTGAGTCAAAAATATCCTGACGGAGGCATAAACAAGCGAAGACAGGAGGAGAAGATTCAGAAAGAGCACCAAGAGAGAGTAGGAGAAGGTAAGGGCGAAAGAAGAGATAGAGAGGAGTGAGGAGCGGGATGCTGTGGATTAAACAGTAGAAATTGATGGGGTGATAAGAGGAAGGGGAGAGGTGTACCATGACTTTGCTTAAACAGCTCTGCACTAACCCCACTGGCTTTTAGCCTCACCAATGCAAAAAGGGAGCCAGCCTCTGCCATAGCTTCCCTGCCCAGTGCATAGCCCTCTCCCATCATCCGAAGACTCCCTAGCCGTGGCCTCCTCATGGCCCCTCCACCATGGAAACTGGGGTACCTTGGGGCAGAGAGAGATTCCAGGTTAACTTGGAGAGGGGGGAATCTTCGGAGCAGCCCACCCCAGGCACGCGGAGGGACGAGGATTTAAGAGAGGTTGCAGGGGAGGATTCGAGAATCGGGAGAGAGACGAGGACGTGGGCACCAGCAGGGTAACCGCAACAGGGGTATGAGGTAGAGGAAGGTAGAAGGTCATATCCTGGAGCCCCAGGCCTGGGAAAGTGGAGGAGAGATAGACCAGAGAGAGAAGAGAAGAAGGAGCATGTAGAGTAGAGCAGAGACGAGCCGAAAGTGAGAGAAGAGAGACGAGAGGACGAGCCGAGAGAGAGAGAGAGGCGAGAGAGAAGAGAGAGAGAGAGAGAGGACAAACAGACAAACGCAGTCGCGGGGGATAGAACAAAAGAGCGCCAGCACGGACACGGTGGGGTATTAGAATGAGGAGAACAGAGGAGGACTACACGGAGAGAGAGAGAGAGAGGTGGAGGGAGACGCTTGAGAGAGGAGCACACAGCTCTAGTAGAGTAACGCGACAGACCGGAGAGTGAATACGTAGGCTGTCACTCCGCACAGAGCGCGGGAGGATGTGAGGTAACTAGAGTTGAGTGGAGGCAGTGACGGGAGCTGGTATGTTAAGTGAGTGGAGAGAAGGAAGGACAGCATCTCACCTAGTTAGGGGAATAAAGCGCCCTCCACACTCTTTTTTTTTTTTACGCGCGCGCGCAACAACAGGTAAATTACTCACCGGCTGATAAGGATGATTTTTAGGAGAGCTTCTTGTCACTCGTCGCTCAAGCCGAACGATGAGAGAGTGGGAGTCAGCACGTACGAGTCTGGGTATCACTACACAGACGCAGATTAGAGAGTCACACTCTTCGGTGACTCTTAACCGAGAGGGGAACACTATGACTTCGAGTAACTCGAGCTCTTGACGCTCTTCACAGAGCTTGACTGCCCTCCAAGAGCGATTGTAAGCACCATCGCACAGCCGCACTGACACATGATGAACAGCACTTGAGGTTGAGTGAGCGTCGTGATGTGGAGATTTAAAGTGCTTCGGCTGATTGAAATGCTTCAGTAGTGGGGTTTATATAGAGGAAGAGATAGACAGGATACAGGTCGCACGCAGTCGCCCGCGCACATCTCGTTGCTTGGTAGTGTCTCCTTGAAGTGTGTTGTGAGTGTGTTGATGAAAGTGTATGGAGTTGTGCAGGCGAGTTGTCGCGTGATATGGAGTGTTAGTTTGTTGGAGCTTAAGAGATATGAGGCTTGGTAGAACTCTGTTCATGAGGACCTAGTATCTGTATTTCTTTATGGTGGAGGAAGTCGTTGGAAGCGGTATTGGCCACAAAGTATGAGATATAACACTTTGTGTATAATTGCACGTGCTCTAGAGGTGATGACTTTGTCTTTATGAAAGTGGTTATAGTCTTCTGGTGTCTATCTATATAGACCGCACGTCTATGCTTTATATATATTCAGAGTCAGTGCAACATAAGCGAGGCGAAGATGAGACTCTCCGAAACAAGCTCTGATTAGGATGAGTGTTGAGCATGCATGAATATCTCACATATCAGCTATTCGGAGCGATATGGAAGAGAAATGCTGGACAGGACTTACGAAATCTCTCCTGGACGAATTGCCAGTCGGCCCTTTGACCTGTGGGTTGGTGGCTTACCAACGCTTCACGGTATCTCACTCGGGTCCAAGAAGTAAGTTTGCCAAAACTAAGAACGGCCGCTCACGTGCATAGACGATACTTTGGCGGACCGGGACTGCGTTAGTCCTCCAGAGAAGATCAATAGCACTTTATTTTGTGACATGCTTACAATATAGCCCGTATTTAAGCAGCGTACACCACACTCTAGCTCAAAGATTCTTAAATGACAGCTCTCTAGACAACACAACATAGAGCAAGAATACAACCAGATCTATCTCAGTTTCTTATTGTGAAGAGTCAATAAGGAGGGTTACTAGGGGGAAGGGGTGGGGCAGAGGTCTTGACACACACTCACGCTCAAAGAAGACTTATAAGCAAATTGAAAAAACATTTAGGTGCTCGCACGGCCTTTAGAATCAATATATTTTTCTGGTGGCAAATTGATGAGGAGTTGGAGTTAAATGAATAGCTATTCGGGAAATGCACTTTGGGACGATTGCCGTTCATTGTGCTTTTTTTCTTTTCACATTTTTTTTATACAATCGTATTGAATTGAGAAGCAAAAACAAGAGAATTGAAGCTATGGCTGTACTGGATTAATCAATAGTGTCTCTTTACTATCTGTGCATCGGCTCCTACTGATAGATCTTTGTAAAACACACATATTTTGAGCTGAAAGAAATGTTTATCCTTATACTATACCTAAAAACCTTTTTTTACTAATCGCAGTTGGGGGAGGTGGAGGGGAGAGACATCTCAGAACACAGATGAATGTTCACCGGTCAAATAAATAGGTATTCTAAGAGAGAGAGTGAGTAGTACGTTTCTCATTGCTGGTTCTGGTGACTTCAAATGCGGGGTATGGCTAGCTGTGATCAAGCGCTTTTGTAGAGTGGGGCTAAATGTAACAGGTATGTATTTTTGTGCGCGTCCCGATTGCATAGGTTTAAAGTCGGATTTGCTGTTTATGCCTAGTTTGTGAGCGAGAATAGGGGACAACTTTTTCTGGATATCGCTTTTTTCCCGTCCAGGACTTATAGCTAAGTGTTTCCATTCGCAAGAAATGTGTTTAGAGAATTTTCATACTTCTCACGTGCTTTCATTTTGTATATCGCATTATAAGCGGCAATCACACTCACATAGAGATACCAGGGTAGCGATTTCAGTCAGGCTGGAGGATAACACATTCGCGGACTGGAACATGTGATACGCGGGTTTTGCTCTATTATCTACATCTACCGATGAACACTAACATTCAAGCGAGTAAATCAGTATCCTCACCTGCAATATTTAGACACCTCTCGTGTGTAAGTGTTAGTCACATATCCTGTTTTAAAGGCTCGTATGTATTAAATTCGTGACGTTCACTTTGGTAAATCAGGAATGATTATATGCGCTCTTAGAGGGTGTTATGTGAATTCAACACGGTTTAGGGGGAAAGTGCTTAAGCTACGGTCCTGCTTTAATGGTGCTTAGCGTCGACTGCGCTTCGGGTCACTTTTAAAGAACGCTATTAGGTATTCTCGAGGGTGTCTTTATGATTTCGGCTTAATATCACTCTTCTCGGGTCCAAAATGTTCTCAGCGCTGGGAAAAACCGGTTTCGCGCTCCCAGGTGGTCATAATAGATCACGCACACTATTGGGCGTGAAACACGGGGAGTATTATTTCCCTTAGGCATATCGTTTTGGAATGACCGTGTGATATACATAGTGAAATATGGCGTGCTGGATCCGCAGACTTTTGCATCTTCCTACCGTTTGTGAAACAAACAAATAAATCTCTCTCTCTCTCTCCATCTTTCTATCTATCCATCATTCAGTCTTTAAGTCTATCTATCTGTCGATCTATCACACTGACTATCTATCCACCTTTTAACTTGTCCATCTGTCTATCTGTGTTATATCATAGGTAGTTATACACAAGATCATTTTTGTACTCTTATCCACGGAATTCGCGAAAATAACCATATTTATGAAAACTTTCTGAATAATTGACGCAAAAAAACTATGCAAATTCTTCTCATTATTCATCCCCCATTAGCCTAGTTAAAAGGGGCTTAATGTCATAGGGACAGCTCTTTAAGAAGTCCATGAAGATAGTGTTAATCATGAAACTCTATTCCGTTAATTTTTCCCCCCTTTCATCTGATTATTTGTTTTAACCGTTTGTTTCCATCCTTCTTTATGTCTGGAGGTCTTTTTTATACCTCCATTTTTCAACTCCTCTTCCATTTGTTTTCTCTTCTCCTCCTTATCAGTTTTTTCGTCCTCTATTTTCTTATCCTCTTTCTCCTTTGTATTCCCCTCCTTCTTCCACTCTTCCTCCTCAGTTTTGCTCGCCCTTCTTCTACCTCCTTCTCTTCTTCCTCCTTCACATTCCCCTCCCTTCTACCATCTTCCTCCCCCTCTTCCTCGACCAATTTCCGTTGTCTCTGCATTTCGTACTCTCAGCGCCTTTCTCTTGCCTACGCTGGCAAGTGGGTGGTCCGCATCCTGCCTTCTTCTCCTGATCGTCTCCCACACCCGTTTTCCCTTGAGGCTTATCTCTTGAATCTTCGATATCAAATTTTCCTCTACGTTTCGTCTTGCTAATGCCCTCTTTTCTCGACGAGTATTTCTCGAACCAGTACTCTTCGTGCCTTCCTTTCATCTTCTTTCTGCGTGGTTTACTTAATCCGCCTCCTCCTCTCCACACAGTCATCATGACCAACAACAGAGTAGGGACCCTTGTATATGCGAGGGCGGGCGGAGATCTACAGTATTGCACGAGTTGGTTGGAGAAAAGTCGCGGACTCGAGGGTCCCGAGGCGAGACAGTATTAGAATTCCATTCTCTCGCCGCGAGTCATTTGTAATGTAGGTCACCAATCACAGCAATAGCAGCCAGTCACCTAGCAGGTGGCATGTCCGTGCGCGGTCTCGTCTGAACCAGGGCCTGATCGTTTCGGTGAAATTTGCAACCGAGTCATAGCTGTCACACGCTTTCTTGGATTAAATTTGGCGTGCGGTGGGGTGGGGAGGGGTGGGAAGGGGGTTGGGGATGGGTGTGGCAGGGGATTGTGGAGGGGGATAGACTCGTACGGATTGGCTGGCGTTTGGTGAGGTTAATGGGTGGAAGGGAGGGACAGAGGGTATGTGAACGAGTTTATTGATTAAGGGAGTCCGTTGCTAGAGGAGGTAAGAAAAGGCCATTTCTTCAGTAAAGATGGAGCGCTGTGGTAGGCTTGCAATGTACCAAGCCCTGAGAAAGCTGGGAAACATCGGCTGAAGCCTGCTCGAACAGGGTGTGGTACAAGCAGTTTTTGCTTCAGTAAAGGGTGGTCAGATCGCTTCTTAGTATAGTCCTTGTTTGCTGGTGGGGAACATTGGTGCGCTGAGTGTTTTATTTGGAAGGGCCAAGGTTATTTTAGTAGGTTGGTAGGTGGAAGCCAGGATTGGAGCCAGCCGAAGCAGGAGTGCGGTGGGGTGATGGAGAGTTTTGGGCGTTGGATGCGGGGGGTAAGTGGTGTGGGTGGGGCACGTTGGGGAGAAATCGAGAAAGTGGGTTGAGAGCGCGATCGGGGCTCTGGGTCTCCTTGGGAGGGGATGGGGAGAGAGGGAATGGGTTTTTTGAGAGAGGACGTGGGGAAGGGAAGTGGGGAAGAGATGGGATAGGGATGGGAGATTAGGGTTGTATATTGAGCCCAAAGAGTTGAGAAAGGATGGGAGAGAGGGGTTTGGCTCGAATGAAAGACGGATGCACCAGCAGGCACTCCTAGGGAACTAGTGGAGGACCCTGGCCCTGGCCATCTGAAACTGGAAAAGTTGATGGGGGGAGGAGAGATGACGGGGGCGTATTTAGGGGTCCAAGTGCCTGAATGATTGGTGATGCAGTTCAGGTATATGGAGGGAGGTGGGAGCGGTGGGAGTTTGTTCAAGGTAACGAAAAAGACGTGAACTTGTTTAACATGGGGGCGTGTGGTGTAAAGACGCAGGTTAGCCTTTATGGCAAAGGAGTGTCGAGAGGGTAGGGTAGTGTACGAGATAGCCGCTCTTGAGGAGTGGAGGACGTGGGATTGCTGGGAGCACATGCTCGGGTGGACGTGCCCCCCTCTGTTTGCTCAGCGATTTGGTGTTGTCGCTCACCTGAAACCTGTAATTTGAATGAGGAGACGTGTGTGGTTCAAGCGGAATCACCTTCTCTTAGAGGATAGGGGGAATAGGGGGGAAAGCAGGTCAGTGAGGTGAAGAGGGAACTGGGGAGTAGGGCGGCGCACAGAAAGGAGGGTGGCAAAAGAAATCGTACAAGATAAGACGAAGGGATTGATAAGAAACACGCGCAACGCGACGGAAAGGAGAGCGAGAATCCACTCATTAAATCCACGCGCACGCGCGCTCACGGTAGTGAACCAGTGAAAGGACAGGGAATAAGAGAGACAAAAAGATGACGAGATAGAGAGCACGCACGCAGAGCAGAGAGAGAGTAGAGAGAAGGAGAGAGACCGCACGCAGAGAGAAGAGAGAGAGTGAGAGAGAGTGAGTAGACGCAGAGCGAGCGGCAAGACGGAAAGGATGGGTAACATAACGGCTTTGGGGACGTCGAGAAAAGCCGAGTATGGAAACGAGAGGAGGCACTAAGTGCCATTTGAACTTACATAGAAGAGAAAGGATAAGCAATCCAGATGTAAGCGTAAATCGAGTGAGGTGACATGCTCAATATCTAAACAAAACAAAAAACACACAGAAAAGAAATATAAAACACACACACACACACACCAAATTGGAGCATGAGGGAGATTTTTCGCACATCACTCCTTTTCGTAAAAGTCAGAGTTATAATTGGTTATGATTGTTAAATATGCTCACACATATCACAATAATAAAGACGCTAATTATAACATTGTTACACATTATCGCATTCAGCTGAATAAATGGCATGACCAACATATTTTGGTAAAAAAAGATGCTCATAGACACTATTTGAGTGGTGAGTGAAGTATAAAGGAACGCCGGATCTGAGATATTAAGGTAACGTGAGATCAGACACAACCTAATATACCAAAACTGATAGTACTAAGATCTAATTTAGTTAACTCGAGCAATGATAAGTCATTTATTGGGAATTCAGCGTTGAGGAGTGCTAGTATATATTTGGCACTCAAGAGAGCGCCTCTGATAAGTATCAATTGAAAAAACAGTCACTATAATTCCATCCATTATGGACACATGTCCCTTGGTTCCGCTCTCCTTCTACTGATCATAACCCGGCTCCGGGGGTGCTAATCGCTAAGGATAGTTCCACACTATCCTTGCGGAAGACTTCCTGAGACTCCCGCCCCCGCACAGCTCCGACGATGCAAATTCCCATAGAGGCTAAATGTGAGATGTGCACAATCATCGGACTAATAAGGCAGAGCCCTCGTATTTAACTGTCGTAATCACTATATTTCCTCTCTCCATGTTTATGAAAAGTGCTTGTAAATCGTGTTGGTGGGGGCCTGTTTCCGAGCTTTCTTGGTTCCTTCCATTAGTTGCATGCATGATCGATAGTGCCATTGCCACAAAGGCCTTGTGCTCCTTGCCACCGAGCCATTATCTCCTTTCATTCATTTACAACACTACTCTTGCTTGCGCAATGGCATCAACTCATTCGGGAATATCTCCTGAGACATAAGTACGTTCTTCTTCTCGGCTTAGTTCAATCAGCTCCTATTCTCGCTTGGAACAAGCTAACTACTCGGGTAACTTCCTAAATGCCTTCTTGGAGACTCACAATCCTTATTCTAAAAACGCGTTACACCAAACAAGAGACCTTCTAGTACTTAATCGCTCGATGATATGAACGTTTTGTGTTATTACTCTTTTCTAAATCTGAGTTCTCTCTTTGGACACAACTATGTGGCGGCTTATCTTTTGGATGGCTCATTTAGCACTAATTTGAAGCGAATAACTCTCTGCCAATGCTTGGTATCTTAGAGTCCTCCCTCCACACTGGAGCCATAACGACGCACCCGGGTCACTCCAACTCAAGTTCCCCAATGAATTTCCACTCCACCTGAGGGCACCCCCACACCCTCGTTCACGACCTTGGTATGTGCCTTGGCCGGCGTTAAGGAACAATTGGAAACCGCCGGGTCTCAACGGAAAGAATACAACTTTACATACTTCACCTTGGTAGTCGTATAGTTTTCATCCCTATTCAACCACTCACTTGTGGCTCTTTGCTTACACAGACCAAAATCGAGCTACGTTCAGACCAGCTATTGGCACTGGCTTATTAGCAGGGGTCATTGAACTCTTCTCTACACCACACACAACCAGTTCAACACTTTTCGTAGATGCTCTTGGTACCTATGTTTGCAAGAAAGAACTGCCAAGCTAGTATGCATGGTTTTCAAAGAACCACCACCCCAATCCGCTACTAAGCCCGGCTCCCCAATTCATTCACTTTCGCTTCCTCCACTCACTTCGTTGCTCCTCCCCAGCGCACCAGACTCTGCGCATTCATACAATCTGCGTCATTTCCCCTCTGTGCCTTGGTATGGCGCGTCCTGTCCCTGCTATATTATTTATATATATATTATAGCCCTCTACCTTCCTCACGTAATAGGTCCCTCTCCCTTGGTTTCCGCTAGCCCAAGCGATCACTGGTCGAGTACCTCTCTGCTTACTGCCGGCGGGTTCCACTACCCACTTCTCCACCCCCCGCCCCTGCTCTCAACCCGGTCTCACAAAAATCGGCCAACACAAACCGCCTCAGTTCCCTCTTTCCTTATGTCCACCATCCAATCACAACGTGCACGATTCCTCACAACCCCTCCAACGGGCCCCCATCCACGACCCTTTCTCCCTTGATTAAACCTAATCGCCACTTAACAACCCAATCCACGGGTATCTTGTCCCACCTCTAACACCACTTACCAGGCTCTAAACTCACCACTCACGCGCCCTCCACCCCCTGCGGCCTTCCAAGCTCTTCACCTCCTCTCAGGAAAATGAATAATCCCTGCCAACATTCATCAGGTTCGTTTCTGTTCGAAGACAACCTGGGTACGCGCAGGAGGCTCTTATGCCTGAGGCCGTACGCAATTTCTCACACCGCCCGCTAAGTCTCTCTTTGCTAGTGTATGTGAGGACAAGATCGACCAAACCCTATCCAGTAAAAATAACTAGAGTATGTGCCGAGTCCCTGCTGGCGTCTAGCCATGTGGGATTCGTCTCTCGTAGAGTTTTGGAAGCGATAGGGTGGGATG
>NW_020870848.1:318699-321199 GCF_003789085.1 Penaeus vannamei
GAGAGAGAGAGAGATAGAGATAGATAGAGATAGATAGACAGATAGATAGAGATAGAGATAGATAGAGAGAGAGAGAGAGGAAAAAAAAAAAAAAAACAAAAAAAAAATCAATGACACTTTCCTCCCTCCCTCTACCCCACGATGTATGACGTCGCTTAAGAAATTTTCTCCCGAGGTTATTTGTCTTTGGAGAGCTCGGTTTCCCTTGAGGAGTGGACGGAGATGCGATCGAACCTCCCTCCACGACCGCTGGATCGCGACTGAGGTTTCGCCGTTTCATTCGCGCTTTGTTGACACTCAGACACAAATACCTATCCACATAAACACACACACAAATACCTGATCACATATACCTGCCCACATAAACACACGCACAAATACCCTACATAACCACACAATACCTATCCACATAAATGCACACACAAATACTGAATAAACACACACACAAATACCTGACTACATAACCACACACACAAGTACCTATCCACATAAATGCACACACAAATACCTGACCACATAAACACACACAAATACCTGCCCACATAAATACACACAAATACCTGAACACCTAAACACACACACAAATACCTGCTCACATAAACACACACACAAATACCTGAACACATATACAGACACACAAATACCTGCTCACATAAACACACACACACAAATACCTGAACACACAAACAGACACACAAATACCTGACCACATAAACATACACACAAATACCTGACCACATAAACATACACACAAATTCTTGCCCACATAAACACACACACAAATACCTACCTACACAAACACACACACATAAATACATCTACACACGCACTCACATGCAATAACACACACAGACACACGCATCTATGCAGACATACGTCTACACACACAAACACACACACATATAAATACATCTACACACGCACGCTCATACAATAACACGCACAAACGCACGCATCTATACACATATACATGTGCACAGCCAAACAAACATCTAAAAATTCATCCACTACGATTTATTTTTGAAAAAAGATCGCTTAAAAAGTGACATACCATTCTACAGATAAACAAATACCAATAAGAATGATAATCTTAGCATACCATCCTATAGATAAATAAACATAAAGGATAATCTTACAAGAAAATTCAATTCCTTTTCGAATTACAACGTCGTGAGGCCTAGCAATGACACGATTAGAAGCAGGAACAGGGAGGCAATATACTGTAATTACACAACCACTTGAGCTGGACTCGACCCTCGGTCTAACATCCGCGATCATAAACTCTAGGGAGTAAGGAGGAAGGAGGAGGAAGGAGGGAGGAGGAAGGAGAGGGGACAAGGAGAAGGGGAGGAGGAAGGTTGGGGGGGGGGGGGTGGATAGGAAGCGCTGGGGTGAATTGGGATGAGAAAGGAGAAGGAAGGGTGAGGAGGAGGAAGAAGAGGAGGAGGAGGAAGAAGAAGAGGGGGAGGGGGGATAGGAAGCGCTGGGGTGAAGTGGGTGGATGAGGAATTGGGGGGGGGAGAAGGAAGATACAACGAGAATTGAGATGAGGAAGGGAGAAAGGAGAGGGGAATAGGGAAAAAAAGGAATAGGGGTAGGAAGAAGGGGGTGAGGACCAGGGAAATAGAGGAGGTAAAAGGGAGTAGAAAGGAAGAAGAGGAAGGAATGAGAGAGAGAGGAGAGAGAGAGAGAGAGAGAGAGAGAGAGAGAGAGAGAGAGAGAAGAGAGAGAGAGAGAGAGAGAGAGAGAGAGAGAGAGAGAGAGAGAGAGAGAGAGAGAGAGAGAGGCAGACGAGAGAAGGAAGTGAGAAAGGAGAGGAGGAAAAGACAGGATGGAAAATGAGAAAGGTAGAAAGGGAAGAGCTGGAAGAGGAGAAGAGAAAGGGAGAAGTGGTAGGAACGATAAAAGGTGAAAACGGATGATAAGATAAAGAAGACAACTTAGAAAGAAAGTAAGAGGTGAGGGAAAAGGTGGGGGATGGAGATATTTTTTCTTTTAGAAAAATGAGAAGAAAGGAGGATCACAGGAGATGGAGAGAAAATTTAACGATGACTGTAAGAGGATATGATAAAGTGGAATTAAGCAGAATCAAGAAAGAATGTCTCTCTTACTCTCTCTCTTTCTCTCTTTTTCTCATCTCTCTCTTTGTCTCTTCTCTTTCACTTTCTCTTCTCTCTCTTTCACTCTATCTCTCTCACACCCTGTTTCATTCTTTCTTTCTTTTTCTCTCTTTTACCCTCACTCTCTCTCACTCCCTCTTTCACTCTTTCTCTCCCTCTTTCTCTTCTTCTACCCCTCCCCCTCTCTTTCTTTCTCTTTAACTCTATTTACTTCTCTCTCTCACCCCCCCCCCTCCCAACACCCCCCCTCCCCCCTCCCACCCACACCCAAACAAAAAAAAAACACACGCTCATAATAACTCTTAAACCACGCATTTCACCAATAAATTCCTATACATTTATTCATATGCCTCGCCTACTATAACCGGTGGCCAGAAATT
>NW_020870848.1:341199-351199 GCF_003789085.1 Penaeus vannamei
CAGAGGCTATCCCAGGCCCGTTCACGTTCTCTTTATCGTCTCTCCGATAGCGAATAAAAGAACGATTTTTTTAATCATTATGAATTGAGTTATCACGTAAAGTTATATCTCCTTTCGGCCCGTTTTCCAGGCTATCTTCTCCGGTCTGTCTCTCCTCTTCATTCTTTTGTCTCCTTTTTTCGGTTTGTTCTCCTCGCCTCCTCCTCATCCTCCTCCTCTTTCCCGTGTCTTCCTTACTAATCTGTTCCCTACGTCATTTCTTCTTCTCTTCTTCCTCTCTTTATTCCCTCTCTCCTTCCTCTCTGTATTCCTTCTCTCCTCCGTCTCCACTTATTCCTCTCGACGTCTTCCTCCTTCCTTATTTATTCAATTTTACCTCCTTCCCCTCCTCCTCCATTTATTCAATCCTACCTCTTTCTCCCCCTCCTCCTTCATTCATTTAATCCTACCCCCTTTTCCTTCTCCATTTATCCAATCATACCTCTCTCTCCTCCTTCTCTATTCATTTGTCATTATCTCCTTCCCCTCCTCTGCCATTTATTCGTTCCTACCTTCTTCTCCTTCTCCCCCTCCTCCACCATTTATTCGTTCCTCCTCCTCCTCCTCGTTTCTCCTCCTTCTCCTCCTCCTCCTCCATTTATTCGTTCCCACCTCCTCCTCCTCCTCCCTTTTATCGTTCCACCTCCTTCTCCTCCTCCTCCCTCCTCCTTCTCCCATTCGTTCCACCTCCTTCTCCTCTCCTTCTCCTTCTCCATTATTCGCTCCACCTCCTCCCCTCCTTCTTAACCATTCCTCCCCACTTCCATGGCCTCTTTCTCCTGCCCTTTAAAGACTGCGACAATTTGTAAAGAGTAGGTGGGGGGGGAGAGGATGAAGGGTAAGAGGAGAGGGGTGGGAATGGGGGTGAGGAGGGGGTAAGTAGAGTTGGTGGTCTAATGGGTATTTGTGGGAAATGTTAGTCTTGGCTTCTGGTCTCTCTTAGGAGGAGGAAGAGGAGGAGGAGAAGGGGAGGGAAGGAGGAGGAGAGGGGAGGAAGAGGAAAGGTGAAGGAGGAGGAGAGGAGGGGAGGAGGAGAAGAGGAGGAGGGGGAGGAAGGAGGGAGGTAGGAGGAGGAGGAGAGAGAAGAGAAGAGGTGGAAGAGACGAAGGAGGAGGAAGGAGGAGGGAGAGAAGGGGGAGTAGGAGGAGGAGGAGGAGAAGTAAGAAGAGGAAAAAGAGGAGGAGGGGATAAGGGTAAAAAAGAATAAAAAGAGCTGGAGCAAGCGTGTAGGAGGAAAGAATGGAGAAAGAAGAGTATAAGGGCGAGAAGGAGGGTGAATAAGAGGAGGAAGACGAAGAGGAAGAAATGGAAAAAATAGAAGATGGAGAAGATGAAGGAAAGGGGAAAAGAGGAGAAAAGCCGGAGCAGAGGAGATGAAAAAGAAAATGAAAGAGCAACGAATAAATAAATAAAATAACCCAAAGAAAAAAAAAAAAAAAACGAAGAAGAAGAAAAAACAAGAAAAGAACGAAAAGGGGGAAAGAAAGACGAGAAAAATCGCTCTTCAAGAGGAGCAGGAAATTGCCGAATATAATGAGGAAAGAAATAGAAATTTATTCTGCCTAAGAGGTAATTATAAGAAGCGGAGAAGAAAGAGGAATTTCGGAAAAAAAAAGGACAGATAATTATGGAGGTAAAAGAAAATTGATGATAATAATGGTGACAAGGAGAAGAGAAGAAGAGACGAAAGAATGAAAGGGGTAAAAGGAGGAAAAGGTAATGAGAAAATAACAATAATAAAAAAAATAAAAGTAAAAGATATGGATAACGGAAAGAAGGAAAGAGGGGAAATTAGAGAGGAGAGAAGAATGGAGAAAGAAAAAAAAGAAAGAAGGAAAAAAAGAAATATACAAAGAATGTCAGGAAAAGAGAGGGAAAAAATCAATAATAATTGCAATGATAATATGATGATGGCGAGAAGAAAACTAAAGAGAAGAGGAAGAAGCAAAACAAAACAAAACAAAAACAAACAAAAACAGAAAAAAAGAAGAAGAAGAAGAAGAAGAAAAAGAAAAACAAGAATTATAGGATAAAGGATAATGCAATGCAACAAATCACGTAAAGATAATATCATTTACAAGACAATAAATAAATAAAACAAGAAATGTGAAGAGTGTTAGGCGAAGGAGCAAAAATTGAACCTCAAAGGAAAACAAGCACTAACATTTCTTTTGAAAAAATAAAGTAATTTTCTATGCTTTGAGACACGTTAGAGGTAATCATGTAATCTTATTTTCATTGCTTAATTTTTTTGTTTCTATCTCGTCCATTTTTATGACTTTTTTTCGCATATTTATTTATTCTTTGAAGAAGCGCGAATGCAGGATCAAAAAGATTTATTTATTTCTTTAAGTGAGAGCAAAGATCCTGGATTCAATTTAATTTGCATATGTAAATGGCCGACTCATTTTAAAGGAAAAGGTTTGAAAATCCAGAACTCAACGAAATACATCTCTTTTGTTTTTTTTTTTTTTTTTTTTTTTTTAATCAAAATTTCTTGCAGGTAAAAGTTTCAGTAGGATACCTGTGATGCACATATCTCATCCTCCCATCTCTCTCTCTCCCCTCTCTCCTTCTCTTTCTCTCTCTGTTTGTCTGTGTGTCTGTCCGTCTGTTTTTCTGTCTCTCTCTCTCTGTTTGTCTGTGTGTCTGTTTGTCTGTCTGTCTGTCTCTCTCTCCTTCTGACTTTTCTATTCTGTTTGGCCTCTCTCTCTCTCTTATGTGCCTCTATGTCTTTTCCTATCTCTTCCTTTTATTTTTTCTCTCTGTTTGTCTGTGCTGGCTACTCTCTCTCTCTCTCTCTCTCCACTCACTCACTTCTTCTCTCTCTCTCGAATATCTCTCTCTCTATGTCATCTCTCATCTCTCCTCTCTCTCATCTCATCTCCCATCTCATCTATCTCTCTCTCTTCTCTCTCTCTCTCGATGCATCATCCTCACCACTCTCTCTCTCTCTCCTTCTCTTCTCCTCTCTCTACTCTCCTCTCACTCACACTCTCCCTTCGTCCACTAAGGTCTCTCCTCTCCTTTCTTACATCCAAGTCCTCTTCTCTCTCCTTCTCCTTATCCCACTCTCTCATCATCTCTAACGGTACCTTCCCTCTTCTGCTTCTCTCTCTCTCTCTCTTACACGCAAACTTACACCAAATCACAAATAATTCTAACCATTATCTTTGTCTGCGTCTCTTCATCTATCGGTAAATAAAGATATTGATTAGAAAAGGGAAACGTCGGGAAAATGTGCATATCACGAATGCAAATTGAATTCCCAATGAAGCAAACGAACCTCGCATAAACAATGGACTGCGAAGAGAGACCGCTTTGTACGTATACGCTTGAGTGTGCGCGCGCGCGCGCGCGCGCGTGTGTGTGTGTGTGTGTGTGTGTGTGTGTGTGTGTGTGTGTGTGTGTGTGTGTGTGTGTGTGTGTGCCGCGACTGTGCATGCATGTATATACGAATGATTATAATAAATAAATAAATAAATAAATAAATAAATAAATAAATAAATATATATATATATGTATATATATATAAATACATATAATATATATATATATATATATATATTATATATATATATATATATATATATATATATACATTTTGGCATTTGATATTGATATAGATAAATGGTCAAAGGAAACAGGCAAACAGCTTGACAAATTAAAAAATAAATAATGATAAAAATAAATATATAATCGGACAGATAACTAGATAAAGAAATAGACATAGAACTAGAACAGATAGATAGAAAGATAGGCAAATAAACCCAAAGATAAAGGAAAGAAGGGGGAGAAAAACAATCACATTATCAGACAAAAAGCGCCAAAGAGACGAAGATCATGTGCACATGCGTGGTCGTTCACGCGTGTGTACGTATGTGCGTGTGTGTGTGCGCGTTCCAAAGCTATATATCTCTAGCTCGCCGGGTTATGGTCCATAACACTTACTGGATCAGTGTTACTGCCGTTTCAGTCTTTTATTGTCGTATATTTGAGAACGGCTGTGCTACCTCCGGCCAACAGTCAGTGTGCCGCCGTCGCCTCTCCCGGCCCTCTTACGTCATCAAGCCCCGCCCCCTTTTCCTCTTTCGGCTCTTCCTCGACTCCTCTTTCTACTCTATCTTCTCTCTTCCTTCTTCTCTTTTTCTCCTCTTTTTTACTCTTCCTTCTTTGTCTTCTTTTCCTCCTTTTCGCTCTTTCTGCTCTCTCTCTTCTTCTTCTTCCTTCTCTTTCTCTTCTTCCTTCTCTTCCTCCTCTATCTTCTGTTTCTCCTTTTCTCCTCTTCCTTCTCTTTCTCCTCTTCCTCCTCTTTCTGCTCTTCCTTCTCTTTCCCCTCTTCCTCCTCTTTCTTTTCTTCCTTCTCTTCCTCCTCTATCTTCTCTTCCTTCTGCCCCTCCCCGTCTCCTCTTTCTTTTAATGATATCTAGCTTCTACGTATTTCTACTTCCTTATTGTGTTTATTATCTCTGTGTCTTCTAATTCATATGTCCCGTCACTTGCGTAAGGAAGGAAGAGAGAGAGAGAGAACGAGAGAGAGAGAGAGAGAGAGAGAGAGAGAGAGAGAGAGAGAGGAGAGAGAGAGAGAGAGAGAGAGAGAGAGAGAGAGAGAGGAGAGAGAGAGAGAGAGAAGAGAGAGAGAGAGAGAGAGAGAGAGGAGAGAGAGAGAGAGAGAGAGAGAGAGAGAGAGAGAGAGAGAGAGAGAGAGAGAGAGAAGAGAGAGAGAGAGAGAGAGAGAGAGAGAGAGAGAGAGAGAGAGAGAGAGAAGAGAGAGAGAGAGAGAGAGAGAGAGAGAGAGAGAGAGAGAGGAGAGAGAGAAGAGAGAGAGACAGAGACAGAGACATAGAGAAAATGAATAGAAAAGAGAGAAAAAGAAAGAAAGAAAAATAAGTAAGAGATAGAAAATAAGGTAACACAAACCGGAAACATGAATGTATGGACGAATGACAGGTGGTTAGCGACAGCAAACAATCACTCAGTCCTAGACCAAACTCGGAAATGAAAACAGTAAAAAAAATACTAATTGCTCACCTCTTAAAAAAAAAGAAAACGGGAAAAAAGTATAACAGCACTAACTATGGTAAATGAGCGCTTAGAGACAACGTTTTTAAAAATAGTTTTGGAAATGACAGTTAATCAAGTGCTGTGGGCAATTACGGTGTATTCTTTTTCAATTTCGCTTGAAAATTACTTGTGTTGACGTGCGTATGTATGTTTTTTATTTACTTATATGTATGTGCACGTCAACATATGCATGCCAAATGTAAATGCATTCGTACAGAAACCAACATTAATAGACCCCCCATATAAAACCAATTACGCATAAGTTTACACATATCATTATGCACACACACAAACCTTACATACACGTAAACACACACATAAACCCCAGCCCATAACACCGAACTAAACAACCAACATCCCATGTCTTTGCAAACACGACAATACATTTCATAACACACGTATATTGGTACATGCGGGTTCAAATATTTACACAGTGCCAGAATCAACCAGGTAACTAGAACGCACACCGTGAACTGTTAACTATTCGGGGTCGTGGTATCCAATCAAAATATTAATTCATAATTGGTGGTTAGCTCTTATTGGGAAAGGTATTATCTGTATTCCCTGTCTTAAGGTTTAGGTCAAACTCACAGTAATGACTTTGGTGACAATAATAGTGATGATGAAGAGATTAGAATATTGATGTTATCACAGAGAAATGACAATGGTGTTAGATATGATGATATTAATGATGATTACAAGGATGACGGTGAAAATAGTGGTGATAAGGATTCTAGTCATATTGATGATAATGATTGCAATGATGATAGTGACAGTGATAGAAAGAAAGATATTTTGATAGATAGACAGACAGACAGATAGATAGATAGATAGATAGATAGATAGATAGATAGAGAGAGAGAGAGAGAGAGAGAGAGAGAGAGAGAGAGAGAGGAGAGAGGAGAGAGAGAAGAGAGAGAGAGAGAGAAGAGAGAAGAGCGAGAGCGAGAGAGAGAAAGAGAGAGAGAGAGAAAGGAGGGAGAGAGAGAGAGAGAGAGAGAGAGAGAGAGAGAGAGAGAGAGAGAGAGAGAAGAGGAGAGAGAGAGAGAGAGAGAGAGAGAGAGAGAGAGAGAGAGAGAGAAGGAGAGAGAGAGAGACAGAGACAAAGAGAGAAGCATAAAGATAGATAGAGAGGCACACAGACAGACAGATAGATAGAAAGGAATAGACAGACAGACAGATAGATAGAAAGGAACAGACAGACAGAGATAGAAAGGAACAGACAGACAGAACAGATAGATATAGATAGATAAGATAGAGAGGAGAGAGAGAGCAAGAGAAGCGAGCGAGAGAGAGAGAGAGCAGAGGAGAGAGAGAGAGAGAGAGAGAGGAGAGAGCAGAGCGAGAGAGAGAGAGAGAGCGAGAGAGAGAGAGAGAGAGAGAGAGAGAGAGAGAGAGAGAGAGAGAGAGAGAGAGAGAGAGAGAGAGAGCGAGAGAGAGAGAGAGGGGAAGAGAGAGAGCGAGAGCGAGAGAGGAGCAGCGGCGGCCACGTGGCTGCAAGGTCAGCACTACATGAATGACACCTTGATTGGAATCCTGACCTTCTTTATTGATTTTCCTCCTCTTCTTCCTCCTCTTCTTCCTCCTCAGTTTATCGGCGTTGGGCAGTTTATATTCTTTCCTTGTTCTTCTTTTTCGTTTTCATTGTAATCTTTTTCATTTTCTTTTGTATTTGTTTGAGTGCATGAGTGTCTTTGCTTTTCTCTCTTGCTTGTATATGTTTGTTTTGATTGTTTGTGGGGTAGGAAGAAGGTGGAGGGAAACTTGTGTTTGTTTGTTTGTGTATTTCTGTATATGTTTGTGTGTGTGTGTGTGTGTGTTTGTGTTTTTCTGTGTGTATGTGTGTGAGTGTGTGTTTGTGCGTGTATTTCTGTATGTTTGTGTGTGTGTGTGTTTGTGTTTTTCTGTGTGTATGTGTGTGTGTGAGTGTGTGTTTATGTTTGTGTTTGTTCGTGTATATCTGTATGTTTGTGTGTGTGTGTATGCGTGTATGTATGTGTGTTTGTATGTGCTCGTGTTGTGTGTATATATTTGTATCAGTGTGCGTATTTCTGTATGCATGCCCTCGTCTGTGTGCGTGTGTTTGCGCATTTGTTAGAGACCATGAACGCGTATACGAGGACGTATCCAATTATATTTGTTTCTGCATTTGTTATTTGTTATGGTTTCGCGATCGTAAAAAGCCGACTGTTATCTTAGATATGTATAATTCATTGCCTTCCATAATTTCCCTTGTGTGGCCGTCTTTGTGTTTTATTTGCAGCGGTGAGGAAGAGGGGAGAGGGAGAGAGGGAGGGAGAGAGAGAGAGAGATAGAGAGGGGGGGGGAGGGAGGAGGAGGGAGGAGGGAAGGAGGGCAGGGGGGGAGGAGGGAGGAGGGAGGGGGAGGGGGAGGGCGGAGGGGAGGGAGAGGGACGAGAGGAGAGAGAGAGGAGAGAGAGAAGAGAGAGAGAGAGAGAGAGAGAGAGAGGAAGAGAGAGAGAGACTCAGAGAAACAAAGAGAGAGCGAAAACAACAACAACAACAACAAAAACACCGATACGCAAAAAAAAAAAAAAAAAAAAAAATCGCCCCCCCCCCCTTCCCTTCCCATACCCGCCCTCACGGCCCCATTCCCTCCCCCCCGCCCCCCGCCCGCCCCAAAGCACAAAGTCGGCCGATGCTTCTGGAGGCGCTGGGCCGGAAAATCGGGTACTCGGGTAGTCGCGCCGTCAAAAGGTTTTTATGTAATTCGGATCCTCTGTCTCTTTCTTATCCGGTTTATGGGCGTGTGACGAGTTTTTTCTATTTTTTCTATCTTTTCTTTTTTTATTCGTTTTTTTTTTTATATTGTTTCTTTATTGTTTCATATTATCATTGTTTCATTATTGTTATTATTTTTTGTAGGTGTGTGACGTTTTTTTTCTATTGTTTTATTTATTTGTTTTTTAAATATTGTTTCTTATTGTTTCATAATTTTATTGTTTCATTATTGTCATTATCTTTTTTGTGGGTGTGTAACGAGGTTATTTCTTAAAATATTTTTTTATTTGTTTTTATTTCTTCTAATTTTGTTTTTTTAATTTCATATCTTATTGTGTCATATTGTTAATATCTTTTTTGAGGGGGGAGGTTATTTTTTTTTAAATTTCTGTTTGTTTCTATTTCTTTTAAGATTGTTTTTAAGTATTTCACATTACTATTGTTCATTATTGTTTTGTTTTTTGTTTTTGAGGAGGGGGAGGATGAGGCGGGTGTGGGATGGGGGTGGAGGGTAAGAACGGAAGGGTTATGTATGTTTTTAAGAATTATTATTTTCATAATTTTTTTCTATTTATCTTCTATGTTTCTCTTCTTTTTTCTTTGAATTCGTCCTTTTCTTCTTTCGCATGTTGCATTCATTTAGTTTTCCTATACTGTTTTTTCTTCTTCTTTTCAACCACCTATAATGATGATAATTGATGATAATAAAAATGCTGCTGCTTTGATGATGATTATGATAAAAAAATAATAATGGATAATGAAAATGATAATAATAATAATATGATAACATAATTAATGATCAATACTGATTGATAAATAATAATTACTAGAAAAAGAAAAAACTGATAATGATAACATCAATATTGTAATATGATAATAAAACATCACTTATAAATAATAATACCTTATGAAACACTGACGAGAACAGATAACAATTCCCTACTTACTTTTTCATTATCAAGAAGTTAAGATAAATTGACATATTTCTTTTCCCTTTTCTTAGGACGGGAATTCCCCCAATCTCCCCCTTTTTGAAGTCTAAATAAGTGAAAAAGTTCCCTTCATTCTTTTTTTTTTTTTTACTTTGTCCATGTTTGATTGCATTTTTTTTTCTGGAGCATTTTTTTTTTGGGGGGGGTCGGTACGTTATCTCTCTCTTACTTCTCTCTCCTCTTTTTTCTGCTCTCTCTCTCTCTCTCTCTCTCTCTATCTCTCTCTCTCTCTCTCTCTCTCTCTCTTCCTCTCTTCTTCTTTTTCTCTCTCTCCTCTCTCTCACTCTCTCCCTCTATTTTTCTGGGGTTGAGGAGGCGATGGCAAGGCAATGTTGATTATGATTTCAATAGAATGTGAAAAGGGAAAAGATGTGAGGTGATGAAAATAGATTGAGTGGTATGGACAAGTAAGCTTACATCACACACACCGCGCACACACAACACAACACACACACACACACACACACACAACACACATACACCACACACACACAGCACACGACACACACCACACACACACACACACACACACACACACACACACACACACACACCACACACACACACACACACCAACACACACACCACACAACAACACACACATACACACACACACAACAAATAACAAATAAAGAAGAAAAACAAAGGAAGAAGGAAGGAGGTAGTATGAGAAGGAAAAGGAGAAGAAAGAAAGAAAGAAAAAAAGAAAAAGAGGAGAAGGAAATATAATAATAAAATGAGAGGGAGAGATAGATGATGAGAAACGAAACGTAATAGAGAAGAATAAGAAGAGATTTAAAAAAAAAACAACAACAACGAAAATTGGAAGAAAAGTAAAAAATAGAGAAAAAATAAAAACAAGACGAAGAAATGAGGGCAAGGAGTGAGGTCCAAGAATACCCTAACAGGTCCCCAATTTGTTGGGTGGGTTAAAACAGTCCATCTTTTTCAGACTATGACTCTTCTCTAATTTTTGTTTCGTATCGTTCTCGTTCCTCCCGTGCTCTTGTCCCTCTCCTCTTCCTTTTTTTTTCCTTCCCTGGTTTCTGGTTGTGCCCCTCTTGTTGGGTTCCTCCCATTCCCCCTTGCTACCTTTTGCCCCCCTATTCCTCCCCTTCCCCCTTTGTGCCCCACCCTCTCCCCCAGGCCGACGCGGGGTCCCAC
>NW_020870848.1:356199-358699 GCF_003789085.1 Penaeus vannamei
TTCCGGCGATATATCTCTCTTGAGGAGAATTGGAATGTTTGAGAAAAATAAACTGAGTGCTATAGTGAGGCTAAAGATGGAATTAATAAGAGAGGAAGAGACATAGAAGGAAGAGAGAGGAAAGTAGAGGATGGTGGGGGCGGAGGGGAAGGAAAGGATTGAAGGAAGGGAGAGGAGAAGAGGAAAAGGGCTAAAGGGAGGGAAATAAGAAGAGGAAAAGGAAAAGTACGAAGAAAAGGAGAAGAGGGAGTAGAGAGAAGAGAGGAGAAGGCGAAGGAGATGGGAGGTAAAGAGAAAAGACGAAAAGAGGGATAGAAGAGAGACAATTGGTAGTTGGCTGTTGAGGAAGAAGAGAGGCGGGAGGGATCAGTGGATCAATAGATAGGAGATAAAGAGAAGCAGAAGCAAAGGGAAGAGAAAGAGAAAATAAAGGAAAGGAAGGAACTAAGCAGAATAGGAATCTACTGCCCTCAGGTTCATTCTGCTCCACGGAGACTCTTGACAAGATCATAAAGCAAACTTGGAAAAGGAAGACAAAGGCGAGAGGGAAACCCCAAGCACAATTTTGAAGACAGGCAGACAGGCAAATCGAAAGGGAAGTATAAAACCAGATAGTTATAGATAAAACTTCGGATAAAGGCAGGTAGATCAATAGATATACGAAAAGTACAGAGATCAATATAAATATATTATATATATATATATATATATATATTATATATATACATATTATATATATTATATATAACCTATAAGTTTATTATATACCTATTTTATATATATACCTATATAGATAAAGCCACTATATATGTAATATATATATATATATATATATATTATATATATATTATACTATATCATATATATCTAACACGCCCAATGAATGACCGTTGTAGATAGATAGACTTGATATCAATATGATATTAGATTATCAAAGATATCAGCATACATAGAGTAGATAGAGTAAATAATAGATAGATTGGATATAGAAATTATATGAGATTAGGACAGATAGATAGAATATAAGACATTGAATGATAAAGATTTTACATTAAGAGATAATTATAGCAATAGATGAGCTAATCGAACACCACGATAATTAAAGCTGCAAAAGTAACGCATAGATCGCTGATAAACCATAGATAAAATAAAGATAGTACCAGCCATTCTATGATGAGATGAAAAAAGATAAAGAAAAGACCATTATGGAAGTAAAAAAAACTCTCTATCTTATTTCCCTGTTATAACGGCTATAGTATTTCGACCTCATTTAGCACACCACTACAACTCCCCATCTCTATCACTATCATATCTATCATATCACTATCTATCTACAGACTACCTATCTACATCTATCATATATTTCAATACTATACTATATTATATAAACCTCACTAACATAACCTTATCACGTATATATATTAATATATATATATATAGATATATGTACAATAACCTACTCTATCACTCTATCCTATATCTATCTATCTAAGATCCTAATCTATCTATCCCTATCTATGATAATTATCGTACCATTATTATATATCAATATTATATTATAATCTACTATCATATACAGATATAACTATATATATATACATATATATATATAGATATATACTGTATATCGACTATACTACTGCTAATACTAATATGTCTTCTCCTATATATAATCATTGAGTGTGTGTGTTGTGTGGGTGTGTGTTCGTGTGTTCATAGTCACAAACCTCTTCTGTTGATACCTCTTACCCTCAATCCTCTTTGTTGCGTACACGTCTTCACCTTCGCACCGTACCACTATACCACATAAATATAACTTTCTCAGTAAGTGTGTGGGTGGTTCGTGTCCACAACAGGCACCGGGTGTTCTTTGTGTGTGATCAGCTAGGCCATCTCTTCTATTCTAGTCGTGTGTCGCGAATTCAGTCGACGCGAAATTATCCCATCTCTAACGAGTCATAGTCGCCGTTCACCGTGTCGTCTTGCTGTTGTGCGACTAGTAGGTGCTCATGCCTATCCTGATCGCGTGCTATTGCCTCGGACGTCATATTGTCCGAAACAGGTCGCCCAGAGATGTGTAGCATAAATCGGTCACAAACAATTGCTCGGCGATTTGTCCCCATGTAACCATGGAAACCAGGATACAGGTGCGGGTCTGCAGCGCGGGACACCCCCGTAGCACCTCTACAAGCTTTCAACCGAGCCGATCCTCGGTTGTAAACCAAGATACTGCCAGGCTCCAGGCACACTGTGCCCAGCAAGAGGGTATATGTTCGTGGTGTGTGACCCTGTCCTGTCCTAAGTTAGCCCGCATGATGATTTGTAGTTTCCTGACTGTTTGCTTTTTGTGTTTGCCTGTTTTTATTAGCTTGTCATCAAGCCGAGACTGTCTACGTGATGGGTTGGCGGTTTGTTCGTTTTTGTCTTTGTCCGTTATATTCTATTTTAGTCTGTATGTTTTTGTCTCTACTGCCTTTGCTTGTAATTTTTGGTCTGACTT
>NW_020870848.1:376199-381199 GCF_003789085.1 Penaeus vannamei
CCCGTGCCCTCCACCTCCTCCATCTCACCCAATCCTCTTATTTCCTCCCTTCTCCCCTCTCTTCCCTTCCCCCTCCTTACCTCCTTCTCTCCCCCTTCGTCCCCATCCGTCCCTCCCTTCTTCCCCCTTCCTTCCTCCCTCCTCTTTCCCTCCTCCCTCCCCTCCCTCCTCTCCCCTTCCTCCCTCCCTCTCCCTCCCTCCTCCCTCCTTCCTTCCTTCGACCTTTAACGACATCCATTTAGCCCACAGATGCAAAGACCATAAGACTAAAAGTTTTTTTTTTTCTTTTTTTCTTTTTTTTCTTTTTTCAAACTCTACACATCAATACGTGGAGGACTGGCCGAGTTATTTATAGCCCTTTCGAGATTTAAGGTTGGAGTTTGAGTTGAGCAAAGGCGTAAAACCTCGGTGTCAAAATGGTAGGAGTGAGGGAGGGAAGGGAGGAGGGGGGAGGGAGGGAGGGAGGGAGGGGAGGGAGGGGGAGGGAGGGGAGGGAAGGAAGGAAGGAGGGGGTGGGTTGGGGGCGAGGAGAGAGGAGAGGAAGGGGAAGAAGGGGGTGAAGGAGGGATAAAATAGTAGGGAAGGGAAAAGAGAGGATGGGATAGAGAGGCAGGGGAGGAGGGAGAAGGAGGAGGGACTAGGAAGAGAGGGGAAGGGAGACAAGGAAGGAGGGAAGAAAGGGGGAGAAAGGGGGGGGGGCGATAAGAGGGCTGATACATAGGGGAGTGAATTGCGAGTGTAATAGAGAAAGAAAGGTGGGTGAGGATATAAAGGAGGAAAAGGGAGGGAGGGAGGGAAGGAGTGGAGGGAGGGGAGAGGGAGGTAGGGAGGTAAGGGGGGGGAGGAGTGGATAGGGGGGGGAGGTAAGGGAGTAAGGAGGGAGCGAGGGAGTGGATAGGGGGGGAGGGAAGGAGTGGAGAGGGGAGGGAGGTAAGGAGAGAGGGGGAAGGTAAACAAGTTAAGGTTGTAGGTAATCAGTAAAGGAGAAAAGGAGGGAATAAAGGAAAGAGGGGAGGGGGGATAAGTGGATGACATAGATATATGAGCGAGGAAAGGAAGGATAAAGAAGGGTAGGAGGTAGGTACGGAATACATGATACATAAGAAGAAGAGGAAGAGCAGAAGAAGAAGAGAAGAAAGAAGAAAAAGAAAGAAGAAGAAGAAGAAGAAGAAAGGGAGGAAGAAAGAAGAAGAAGAGGAAGAAAAAAGAAGAGGAAGGTAAAAGAAGAAGAAAAGGAAAATGAAAAGGGTTAGAGAGAATAAGGGAAGCAAGGGAGTAGAAAGGACCCAGAGAGAGAGATCAAAAAAAAAGGAAAAGAAAAAATAAATTAGAAGAATACAGAGAATGGACAACAGACCACGCACCCAAACAACAAACAAACCAACAAACACAAACTCCGCTCCCTCAGACGCCCAGCAGTCTAAAGAAGTAGCTGGAGGCCTCCTCGAAGTAACGCACATCTGTTACCCGGGTGAGAGCACTGGCGCGACGTTCTCCCCCTTTCCCCCTCTGATCACTACTGGCGAACCAAAACGCGTGAAGCCCTTTTTGAACTCTGGGTATCTTTCTGTGTCTGCCTGCACCAACACACTCGCGTAGAAAAATCCTTTTGGCTTATGGTCGTCGTTAGGCAATGCGTACACACATATAGATGTAAAGCGTTTGTGTGTGTGTGTGTGGGTGTGTGTGTGTTTGTGTGTGGTGTGTGTGTGTGGTGTGTGTGTGTGTGTGTGTGTGTGTGTGTGTGTGTGTGTGTGTGTGTGTGTGTGTGTGTGTATGTGTGTGTGTGTGTGTGTGTGTGTGTGTGTGTGTGTGTGTGTGTGTGTGTGTGTGTGTGTGTGTGTGTGTGTGTGTGTGTGTGCGTGTATACGTGTGTGAATATCTACGTATGCGCCTTTATTTAAGTGGGTGATTTGTATATTTGTATGAATGTATCTTTTCTTCCGTGCGTGTGTGTTTGTGAATGTGTGCGTATGTTTGCGTGTGCGTGTGCGAGGGTGTATACGGGCAGTGCTTAACGACCTCTAGTTAAAAATCCATTTCTACACGAGTGTGTTTTTGTACATAACTTTATTTTCGCAACTACGAAAGTTCATGACAAAAATTCATATATCAATGTTGATGATAATTATGATTTTGTTGATCCGTTTTCGTCAAAAGAAGGACAAGGAAAATTGAAAGCTAATGCCATACTTATGAAAAATCTAGAAGGAAGAAACAGATGATATTGAGGAAGAAAAGGAGTAGGCTGAGAAGGAGGAAGAGGGAAAGAAAAATCTAATGGAAGGGAGGAAAGGAAGGAAGAGGAAGAGGAATAAATAAAGGAGCTGGGAGATGCAAAGACGGAAAGAAAGAAAGAAAAGTAAGAATCGGAGAAGGAAGAAGATATGTAGAAAGCGATAAAAGAAAAGAAGGAATATAAGAATCAAAAGGAGATACGGAAGAAACATGGCAACGACGAGAGAGATAAAGGAAAGAAGAGGAGGAAGAGCAGAAGACGAAAGAGAGAGAGGGAAATGGAAGAAGCGTTGGCGCTGGAAAATCAAATTCAGAAGAAGGATGAGGCGGAGGTATAGGAGAAAGGAGGAGAAAGCGGAGAGAAGGAGGATAGGATGAGGAAGGAAGGGGAGAAGGGGGATGAAGAGATGGAGAAGATGGAGGAGAGGAGGAGAGGAGAGGGAGGGAGGAGGAGAATAAGAATAAAGAATAGAGGAGGAGGAGGAATAATAATAATAACAAGAATAAGAGGAAGAAAAGGAGGAGATCAAGAGGACAGTCAACACCTGAGGCCATTCCGACGACTAATTCGCAAAAGGAACATAAATTTGTTACTCTCGCTGGTCTCCAGTACCCCCCCCCCTCCCCCCCCACTCATCCAAAGACCACTACCCACCCCCAACACACTTACGACCCCCCCCCTTCCCCATCCTCCTCCCAGCCCCCCATTTCCCCAAGGCTCCCTCTGTCATCTTCTCTCTTATGTTTGCATAATCATTGTTCTTAGCAAACTGTTTCTGCCAAATCATTCATGAGAGACAGACCGAGAGACAGACTTTCAAGCGCTCGAGAGAGTGAGAGGGAGAGAGAGAGAGAGAGAGAGAGAGAGAGAGAGAGAGGGAGAGGAGAGGGAGAGGGAGAGGGAGAGGGAGAGGAGAGAGGGAGAGAGAGAGAGAGAGAGAGAGAGAGAGAGAGAGAGAGAGAGAGAGAGAGAGAGAGAGAGAGAGAGAGAGAGAGAGAGAGAGAGAGAGAGAGAGAGAGATGAACAAAGCTTACAAAAAGGTAAATGGGAAAATAAAATAAAAGAAGATTCATAAAAGACGAAAGAGAAGGATAGAAAACAAGAAAAGTGGATAGTAAACAAAAGAAAAGAGCAATGATTGAAAATGAAAATGAATTGGTAGACAAAAGGAAGTGAAAGAGGAGGAAATGAGAGAATGATAAAAGGGAAGTTAGACACAAAATATAGTTCCAAGAATTAACTGACAGACACAAAGAAGACGAAAAAGGAGGAAAGAATTAAAGACGATAAACATAAATAGGTAAAAGCAAAAATATACCAACTGAAGCCTTAACTGACTGGCACCGAATAGACGAAAACACAAAGAAAAGAAAGGAAGAAAATAGAAAGCACACAAAAAAGAAGAAACACGAATAGACGAAACACAAAGAAAAGAAAGGAAGGAAATAGACGAAACACAAAGAAAAGAAAGGAAGAAATAGAAAACACACAAAGAAAGAAAAAACACCGAACAGACGAAAACACAAAGAAAAGAAAGGAAGGAAACAGAAAACACAAAAGAAAGAAGAAACACCGAACAGACGAAACACAAAGAAAAAGAAAGAAAGAAATAAAAAACACAAAAAAATAGACGAAACACAAAGAAAAGAAAGAAGGAAACGAAAACACACAGAAGAAACACCAAACAGACACACAAGAAAAGAAAGGAAAAAGAAAACACACAAAGAAAGAAGAAACACCGAATACCACGAAACAAAAAAGAAAAAAAAAAAAAGGAAGGAAATGGAAAACACACAAAGAAAGAAAAAACACCGAATAGACGAAACACACAAAAAAGAAAGGAAGAAAATGGAAAACAGGAATAGACGAAACACACAGAAAAGAAAGGAAGAAAATGGAAAACACACACAAAAAAAGGTAAAACAGATTAACTCAAGAATCAATTGGCGTCTGGAGAAGCATTTAAAGGAAATATTCTCGGCGAGGGAATGCGGACGCGCTGTCAACCCTCGGCTTTATCATGTTAATGATTCCCTTCCTGGAGGATAAGCGCTCGTCTCGATCCACTCTGGCTCTGACTTCGGCCTAATGTTCAACCATTTTATTTCCTTCTTAAAGTTATGCCAAAGTTTTACATTTTGTCATGATAGTCACGAGGAAAAATAAAATGAAAAGATCGAATAACAACCAAAGCAACCAAACGAAAAGAGAAAAGGAAAAAGAAAAAGAAAGATAGATAGAGAGAGAGAGAAAAAAAAAAAGGAGAAAGATCAAAGGAAATACATATACACACATATATCTTAAAGAGTTGGAGCTCAGCATATATAGCATTCACAAGAACGGCCGGGAGTTGAATGCAACGTTCCACACACATTTACATTTCTTATCAAAACTTGGCCCAACTTTCTGTGCAGAAGCCGATACCCTCATGCCAGCATCTCAGTGGCTCCATCTCCAGCTGACTGAGAGATGCTTCCTTGATATTTATTCATTTTTCATCTCTTTTTTTTGTTGTTATTATTCTCTCTGATGCTGATTTTATTTTCTGTTTGAATATGTATGTGATTTATTTTATTCGGAGAAAAGTAGATATTGTTTTACGTGTAGCAACGATGATGGTAGACATGGAGATGGATGGATGGTAGAGATTAGAGAGGAGAGATAGATAGATAGAGATAGATAGATAGAGATAGATAGATAGATAGATAGATAGATAGATAGATAGATAGATAGATAGATAGATAGATAGATAGATAGATAG
>NW_020870848.1:401199-403699 GCF_003789085.1 Penaeus vannamei
TCATTATTACTATTATCATTATTATCATTACTATCATAATTATGATTATTGTTATCATGATCATTATCTTTATTATCATTATTATTACTATTATCATTATCATATATCAATATTATTCTATTATAAGGAGAAGAAAAAAGAAAATAAAAAAGAAAAGAAAAGAGACAGAGGAGAAAGAGGAACAAAAAGGAGAAAAACAGAGAGAGAAGAAAAGAGAAGAAAAGGAAAAAGAAAGAAATAACAAGATTATTAGAACATCCGCGTTTGAATCATTCAGATATACCTGAAATAGATAATATATATAAAAGATGAGCAGATAGATAGATGAAATAGGCAAGCAGATAAAGAAAGAGAATAGATAAGCACATAAGTAGATGAAATAGATAAGCACATACGTAAATAAAGTAAAAGAGCAGTAAATAGATAGAATAGAAAAGTAGATAACTAGATGAAATAGATAAGGGGATAAACAGATCAAATAGATAAGCAGAAGTATCCTTACTATTATTATTTATACTATCATTGTCATGGCTATTATTATTGTTATCATCATTATTATCATTATCAAATATTATTTTTTCATTTATCATCATCATTATTGTTATCACATTTTTTTCTTTTATCATCATCATTATTGTTATCACATTTTTTTTTCTTTTATCATCATTACTATATATATTTTTTGTCATTATCGTTACTTTCTTATTTCTATTATCATTACTATCATTATCATCACCAGCATCGTTGTCATTATCATTGATGTTGCTGTTGTTATCATCGTTGTTATTATTATTCTAAGCATAATCTGGAAGACCGTTTTACAAATCACAAATTCCTTTAAAATGAATACCAAATGAAATGCATACATATTCTCGGATGCCATGTTTGTGTTTACAAGCACATATTACACATATCTCCACAGGTTTGTGTATACATGCCCTATAACATATACGATTGGCCAGCAACAAATAGGGAATTACATTCATTTCATATGCATCGTCCACAAGGCTTGTGTATGGAGCCCTAGCATTCCCGTGGGCGCCTAGACCTGCTCTCGTGGCCCTGTGCGGCTCGTGTGTAGCCGTGTGTGACTGCGTTCGTTTGTTCGCTTTGAAATTCGAGTCACATATTTACCTCTCCCTGAGTACAGACAGGAGGGCAAACGCGCTGCTCTCTGCCCGTAAATGAGGGCGCAGCATCTGATTAGCCGACATGCGTTTACGCTTGCATGTTTCCATAAATACATGTTTGCATATTCCAGCAGATCCTGTTTGCACCGAGACTCGCTGGCTCATCTCGGCACCTGCTCCTGCCCGGGTGCTCGGGGTGAGGCAGGGGGGGGGGATGAGGAGGGGAGAGGGGTAGGGGAGAGGGGGTGATGAGGAGGGGAGAGGAGGAGGTTGGGAAAGGGGGAGGTGGGAAAAGGGGAGGGTGGGAGATGAGAACGGTAGAGGAGGGTGGGAGAGGGGAAGGGAAATGGAAGGGCAAGGAGACGGGGAGGGGAGATGGGGTGAAGGGAGAGGGTGAGGAAAGGGGGAGGAGAGAGAGTAGGGAGAGGGTGGGGAGTGGTGGAGGGGTACCAGGGGGATGGAGAGGGGTAAGAGCTCAGGGTGTGTCATGCGGTTAGGTTACCGCGATCCCTCATAGATAACAAAAGAGCCATTTCCGGCTGTGTGTAAACGTGGATTCCTGTTCCTATCAGAGCACACCACAACAAGCACACCAAAAAATATACATCTCACATACATTATCCTTCACAACCTATTGCCAAAAACAAACGGGCTATAAATATCCTTCATAAACTTATTGCCCCCCCCAAAAAAAAAAAAAAAAAAAAAACAGTGCTAAAAATAACTCTTCTTTCGGGCCAATGCTATTCCCATTAAACAAGAGCTATTTCATCTATTGATTTATCTAAGAATCCACCTTACCCCGTCCTCTGGCCTGCCTACTCAGTGGCAACCCTGAATAAACGTTAAAACCGCCATACCATGAATTTACGCCGATGGTACCAGGCTCTATTACCGTCTCTCTTCTCTCGCAATTGTTTCGGCTGTTTAAAAGTCATGATTCTGTGACCGGACATAAATTTTCTCATTATGAAAAATTTGTGGACTCTGGACGACCGCTCGAGTGCTGTTCATTCAGTGCTCGTGTTGTTTGCTCGGTCTATTTATTTATTTTTTTCTTTTTGTTTATTTTATTTATTTATTATTGGTCTATTTATTTATTTTCTTCTTTTTGTTTATATTATTTATTTATTATTACTTTTTTTTTGCGTTTACTTCGTGGTTTTCGTTATTGTTTTTCATACATCCTCTTCGTTTTTCTTATCACAGACACACTTACAAACATACATACATACATGCATACTTACATATACACACATACATACATACGCACATACATACATTCATACATGCATATGTACATACATGCATGCATATATACATACATACATACATACATAAATGCACGTATACACGAACAGACAAATAAA
>NW_020870848.1:411199-416199 GCF_003789085.1 Penaeus vannamei
CGCTGAGTGATTCTGGCGAGAGAGAGAGAGCGAAAAAAGGAGGCAAGATTTGGAGAGAAAGGAAGGACTTCGAGAGAATGGGTTGGAAGTGATTGAGTGAGAGAATGAGGAGAAGAGGGATGCAAAAAGATAATTAGATAGACAGATTGATAAATAGAAAGATGGAAAGATAGATAGATAGATTCATATATAGATAGAAAGATGAATGGAGAGAGTGAGAGAGAAAGAGATAGAGATAGATAGATAGAGAGAGAGAGCGAGAGAGAGAGAGAGAGAGAGAGAGAGAGAGAGAGAGAGAGAGAGAGGGGGGGGGGATAGAGAGATAAAAGACAAAAAATGCATATAATTACCGCATCAGAATAAAACAGAAATGTCAATCATATAGATTTAGTCGGAAAAACTTTCTTAAAGCACCACACACCACGTGTTGCGCGTGTCTGTTATGTGTGTGTAATAGAATCATAATGAAAGACAACTACCCCTAAGTCAATCCTTCATGTCACTGGCGGCGGATGCAACTGGCAACCGCCGCGAGTCCCAAGTACTTGCTAAACTAAGAACGTGATTGGTCGACAGATAACTCGTCCGAATCCCTTGAAAATGTTCGGACATGCCTTTACACTCTGCACGCCATTTAGCTATCGGTTTATAGCTGAAAATCATGCTGTTATTGGAAAGAAAGGAGAAGATTGGATTGGGAATTTGTGTAGATTCTGTCTCTATTTTCCTAATCTCTCGTTGTTTTGGAGTTTCCAGATCATTTAGGCCTACCTTCGCTACGTAATTTCACGACAATAAGATCCTTCCGAAAATTGTATTAGGCGTCCGCGCTGAGACAAAGCATTTGCTACGTAATGAAATTCAGGCAAGAAAAAGTTTGCTAATTATATATATATTTTTTCTTTTGAGGTTCTTGAGGGGGGGGGCAGGGGGAAGGGGTAGACCTACGATAACAAATAAGCTGTTTCATTTATTTAGGCTTAAAAATTTTGAGGAACAATTGAGTTAATTTTCATTAATCTGATTCGGAGAATATAGGATGGTGTACATTATTTTAGCTCATTAATTATGTAATCTTTCCTAGTTTCTTTTGCTTCTACTTATTAATCTATTCATCTATCTATTTAACATATTTTCCTTTTGTTGTCTGAAATCAAGCAAAGCCCTGGAGCATTGCGATTTATTTATAATAGAGTAGTTGTACGATAAAGAAGTAATGGAGCCAGAGAGAAAGAGAGAGAGAGAGAGAGAGAGAGAGAGAGAGAGAGAGAGAGAGAGAGAGAGAGAGAGAGAGAGAGAAGAGAGAGAGAGAGAGAGAGAGAAGAGAGAGAGAGAGAGAGAGAGAGAAGAGAGAGAAGAGAGAGAGAGAGACGAGAGAGAGAGAGAGAGAGAGAGAGAGAGAGAGAGAGAGAGAGAGAGAGAGAGAGAGAGAGGAGAGAGAGAGAGAAGAGAGAGAGAGAGAGAGAGAGAGAGAGAGAGAGAGGAGAGAGAGAGAGAAGAGAGAGAAGAGAGAGAGAAGAGAGAGGAGAGAGAGAGAGAGAGATGAAGAGAGAGAGAGAGAGAGAGAGAGAGAGAGAGAGAGAGAGAGAGAGAGAGAGAGAGAGAGAGAGAGAGAGAGAGAGAGAGAGAGAGAGAGAGAAGAGAGAGAGAAGAGAGAGAAGAGAGAGAGAGAGAGAGAGAGAAGAGAAGAGAGAGAGAGAGAGAGAGGAGAGAGAGATGAGAGAGGTGGTTTGACAGATTGAAGAGAGGAGAGAGGGAGAGAGGGGGAGAGAAATAGATAGATAGATAGATAGACAGAGAGACGAATAAATAGAAGATAGATAGATATATAGATAGACAGACAGACAAACAGACATATATATATATATATATATATATATATATATATATATATATATATAAGAGAGAGAGAGAGAGAGAGAGAGAGAGAGAGAGAGAGAGAGAGAGAAGAGAGAGAGAGAGAGAGAGAGGAGAGAGAGACAGAGACAGAGACAGAGAGAGAGACAGAGAGACAGAGACAGACAGAGACAGAGACAGAGAGAGAAGAGAGAGAGACAGAGAGAGACAGAGAGAGAATGGGATAGGGATATAATATGAAAGCAAGACATGTTTATTACAAGACTCATTTATGTAAACATGCAATAATAATAATAACCCTGCTTACCACCTCCCCCCCTCCCCAAATATTACCTCTGCTACAACTGCTGCTGCTGTTACCGCTAATATAACAACAATTTCTACTGCTAGTTCTAATAATACAACTACTATTACTATTATTACTACTACCTAGTACTACTACCAATAATTCTTCTACAAATACTACTATTCCATTTACTACTACTACTACTACCACTATCAATTCCTCTTCTGCTACTACTATTATTACTACTACTACAAGTACTACTGCTACTGCTACTCTTAATACTAATGCTACTATTAGTGCCAGCATTTTGCTATTACTGCTACTACTTATACTACTATTAGTCCCACTATCTCTATTATTGATACTGCTACTACTTTACTAATTTTCCTACTATTACTGTTGATACTATTACCGTTACTACTACCACTACTACTGCTGCTACTACTACTATTACTACTACTGCTACTACTGTTGTTACTACTAATATTACCACCACCTCTACTATTGCTACTGCTACTACTACTATTGCTGCTGCTGCTACTACTACTGTTGCTACTTCTACAACTACCACTACTCCTACTATTATAACTACATTTGCTACTACTTCTGCTACTACTTCTACTGCTCCTGCTACTGCTACTACTACTACAACTAACACTGATACTAACACTGCTACTAGCACCACCACTTCTATTACTACTGCTACCACTATTATTACTACTACATGTATTTTACTACTACTGATGCTGATACAGCTACTATTACTTCTGTTACTACTAATATTGCTATTACATCTACTATTGCTGTCTCTGCTCTTCTCCACCTTATCCTACTACAACTACACCCAAACATTGACTGAGGAATGAAAGACGAATTGAAATGGAAAGAGACAGAGAGAGAAAAAGCAAAACAACCAAAACAAAACAAAACAAAGAACCAAATGAAAAAAAAAAAACAAATTCCAATTACAAAGTTGCTCTTACTTACCTAAGTATTTGTTTGACCGTCATTGGCTTATTTGGAGTGTAACTGAGACTAATCCTCTGAGCGCCCTGGAAAGAAGGAACGAAAGGTATTAGATGGCGATTATTGGGGGATTTTGTATGTAAGTGATTGCATACTATACGTGCCTATATAAATGCATATGGATGAACATACGCACATATGTATGCCATACACACACATACACACACACAAACACACACACACACACAACACACACACACACACACCACACACACACACACACACACACACACACACACACACACACACACACACACACACATATATAATATATAGATAGATGATAGATAGATAGATAGATAGATTAGATTAGATAGATAGATAGATAGATAGATAGATAGAGATAGATAGATAGTTAGATAGATAGATAGATAGATATTTCTAAATACACACAATTATATGTATGTATACGTAGACACGTATACACAAATATACAAATTCACAAATTCGTATGCATATTTTCACCGATAAATCATTAGACAAAAGTAATTCCAATGCGGCACAAGCTTGTAACATATGCAAAACCAAACTAATGCGTAAAATTTGATGCATATTCATGGCAGATCCTAATTACAATGTTTTAGCATATTTACATGCCCCAAAAAATATTGCAAAAAAAAAAAAAAAAAAAAAAAAAAAAGTCACACACACACGACCACGACAATGCATTTTTAGGGCGATTTAGGACGGTAGGACGGACCTGTATTTGATTTCACTTTGTAATACAATAATCACGCGGTTGTATAAAGTGCAGAGGAGTGGGAAGGTGAGGCCTGGGGAAGAGGTGGGGGGCGGGGATGGGGGTGGAAGGATCACGGGGGAGGGGGGAGAAGCTCCTAGGGGGAGGGGAAGGGGAGGAAAGAGAAGAATATAACATATAAGGAAATGAGGGGGGGAGGCTCCTAGGGGGAGGGGAAGGGGATGAGAGAGGAAGAATTAAGGATATGGATGAGGGAAGGATCAATGGGGTGGGGTAGGGTAGAAGTTCCTAGGGGAGGGGAAGGGGAGAAGAGAACATATAGGAAAGTAGGGGGACCACATGGGGGGGAGGGGGAGGGGTAGAAGTGGGGGGGGGGGTAGGAAAGAGAAGCATATAAGGAAATGGAGGAGGGGAAAGAATCACATGGGGGGGGGGTAGAAGTTCCTTGGGAAATGGGAGGAGGGAGGGGGGGGGTAGAATAGAGGGAGGGGAAGGGGAAGGAGAGGAGAGGGAAGCCGATTAATTGGATACTCTGAGTGCTAGTTTTGCTGATTGCAGAGTAAGAGACGAAATCTCATGATTATTACATAATTGACATTAGAGGAAGTCAAAGATTCGAAACCAGACTGAAAAGGTTTTATTTCGGTCATTATTAAAAAAAAAAAAAAAATGTTTGAGAGAACGGAATGAGAGAAAGAAAGAGATGGAGAGAAAAAAAGGGGAGGTGAAAGAATCAGAGGAAGAGGGAAGGAAGGAAAGAGCGAAATAGGGGATGACCAAAAGAGAGGAGGGAAGGAATTAGGAATGTGGGGAGGGAATTACATAAGTAGGATGGGAAAGAGGGATGTGTGTGTGTGTATGTGCGTGTGTGTTGAGAGAGAGGAGAGAGAAAGAGAGAGAGAGAGAGAGAGAGAGAGACGAGAGAGAAGAGAGAGAGAGAGAGAGAGAGAAGAGAGAGAGAGAGAGAGAGAAGGAGGAGAGAGAGAGAGAGAAAGAGAGAGAGAGAAAGAGATACAGAGAGAGGATGGGGTAGATGGATAGGCGGAGAGGAAGAGAGAGAGAGAGAAGAGAAATAGAGAGAGACAGACAGAGAGAGAGAGCGTAAGGTAGCAACTGTAAAAAGAAAGTAAA
>NW_020870849.1:0-12595 GCF_003789085.1 Penaeus vannamei
AATGTAGATGAAGAGGATGATGATGGTAGAGATGGAGAGGAGAGAATAGAGGATCAGAATAGAGAGAGAGAGACCTGACCAGACAGGAGAGCATGGACGGAAGCAGAGAGACGAAGAGAGAGGAGAGATGAGAGGAGAGAGAGAGAGAGAGACGAGACAGAGAGACCGAGGAGAGAGAGACGACGAGTGAGGTAGAGAGAGAGAGAGAGACGACGAGAGAGAGAGAGAGAGAGAGAGGAGAGAGAGAGAGAGGATGCGAAGAGAGGATGAAGTCAAGAAGAGAGCCGAGTGAGAAGTGAGAAGGAGAGAGAGAAAGAGAGAGGAGAGAGAAAGAAAGAAAGAAGATAGAGAGGAGAGAGAAGAGAGAGAGAGAGAGAGGAGATGAAGAGAGAGAAGAGAGAAGAAGAAGAGAGATAGAAGCGCGCACAGAACGAGGAGAGAGACACACTGAGGAGACGAGAGAGAAGAGGAGAGAGAGAAGAGAGAAGCGAGACCGTGTAGAGTAGGAGAGAGAGAGGAGAGAGAGAGGAGGAGAGAGAGGAGAGGAGATGAGAAGAGAGAGACGAGGAGAAAAGGAGAGAGGTAGATAGATAGATAGAGAGAGAAGAAGAGACTAGAGATGAGAGAAATAAGAGACGAGAAAAAGAGAGGAGAGAGAGAGAGGAGAGAGAGAGACAGAGAGAGAGAGAGCGGAGAGAGAGAGAGAGGGCTCAGAAAAGAGAAAAGGGAGAGAGAAAAGACGAGAGAGAGAGAAAACCATAGAAAGAAACAACAGAAGAGAATAAAAGAAAGTGCGAAACTACTACCCGAAACTCCACACACCCCCCCCCAATCGCCCGCTCCCTTTACCCACCCCTTCCTCCCGAGAGCAAGCCACACAACCAAAAAGCAAAAACAAATAAAATGAATTCCAAACAGACAAACAATGCTGAACAAAATACAAATGATTTTTTTTTCCCCTCTCCCTCAACCCTCAAGCTTAAAAAAAAATATATGTCCTGGACATCCTCTCCAAATAGTGACTTATTCATGTGTTGTTCATATTTGTTATAGGTTAAGGCAGATTATTTACCTTTTGTCATTAAACTGTTTGATGATACCTCCTGCACTCTCTTCCTATCTCTGTGTCTGTCTGATTATCTATTTATCGGTTTGTCTGTAAGTTTGTCTGTCAGTAACCTTTTTTTTCTTTCCATTAATCTCTTTACTTTCTTTCTTTTTTCTCTGCCTCTCTCTTTCTATCTCTCTCTCTACTTATTTATATCTCTCTCTCTATCTATCTAATCTTATCTTTTCTCTCTCTCTCTCTCTCTTCTCTCTCTTCTCTCTCTCTCTCTCTCCTCTCTCTCTCTCTCTCTCTCTCGCTCTCTCTCTCTCTCTTCTTCTCTCTCTCTCTCTCTCTCTCTCTCTCTCTCTCTCTCTCTCTCTCTCTCTCTCTCTCTCTCTCTCTCTCTCTGCTCTCTCTCTCCCTCACCTCCCATCTCCACCCTATCCCTCCCTCCAACCTCCCTATGTCAGTATCTTTCTATCTATCTATTTATCTATTTCCATCCCTTCCTCCCTCATCCTCTCTCCCTACCTCCCCCTCTTCATCCTCCCCTCCCTCCCCTCTCACTCCCTCCCATACTCCCCCTCTCCACCTCCGTCCCTCTCCCTCTCCTCTTCCCCTCTGTCCCTCCCCCTCCCCCCCCACTCCCCCCCCCCCCTCTTCGTGACCTCGTTTTGTTTGTTTGTTTTGTTTGTTTGGCTCTGATAGGATTTGCGTGTCTTTTGTTATCGTTCGAGAATAGATCCTTCTACTGTTTGTAATTTTATTTGCATATTTTTTTCCCAGTTTGTTGATCAGTGCGTTTCCTCAGAATTGTATATAATTTATCAAGGAATTCGTAACAATCATGTATTATTTATATGTATATGTGTTTTTATCTATTTACGTTTTGGATCAAGTTTACTGTAGCTTTATTATACACAAAAAAAATATATATTTTCCTAAATAAAAAGTATCGAATTGGGAAATCTTATTAGGTACACTGTGACGTCACGCCAGAGGCTTGGCTATGACGTCCTGCAGGAAACTGTGACGTAAAGCAAGAATTTGTGACGTCACTCTTTCATCTGGGCTCTAATCAGAGATTTCCGATTAACGAATGTTCAGAGAAGGAGAGAGAGAGAGAGAGAGAGAGAGAGAAGAGAGAGAGAGAGAGAGACAGAGAGAGAGAGAGAGAGAGAGAGAGAGAGAGAGAGAGAGGAGAAGAGAAGAAGAGAGAGAGAGAGGAGAGAGAGAGAAGAGAGAGAGAGAGAGAGAGAGAGGAGAGAGAGAGAGAGAGAGGAGAGAGCAGATACAGACAGGGAGGGTGAGAAACACAGACTGACAATGAGGGACAGACAGACACAGAAAGAGCGAGAGAGAGAGAGAGAAAAAAAAAAGAGAGAAAGGAAGAGAGAGAGAGAGAGACTAATAGAGCGAAAGAAAGAGAGAGAACAAGAAAACGAAAGAGATAGAAAACAGAGAAACGAGAGATAGAACAAAAAAACGAAAGAAAGAGAGAGAAAAGAGACAAAGAGACCACCCACCACCAGAGACCAGAAAAGAACCCCCCAGGTGTACAAAAGGTGTACACACACTCAGCGGACCAGTCACGTGCTCTCAATCGGGAATCAATATTGACTCTATGGAGGCCGTAAATATGGCCATGGATCCCTTTTCCCCCTAAAGAGTGTCTGTTTAAAGAGGTTACGCTAATAAGGGTGATTTTTGGGTCTTTCGTCGATTTGAAGAAATGTCAGAAAAGATGAGAGTATATAAACATACTTATACATGTCAGAAGAAGAACATGACTGTATGAATATCAATTTATAACTATATCTGTCTATCTATTTACCTATCTATCTAGCATTCTATTTATCTATCAATCTATCTAGCATTTTATCTATTATATTATTCATCTAGCATTCTTATATATTTGTCCTATCTATCTAGCAATCTATCTATCTACGTAGCATTCTATCTATTATCTATCTATCTACATTCTATCTATCTATAATATCTATCGACCTAGCATTATATCTATCTATCTATCTATATAAACATATATGTTGCGTTATGTGCGTATGTGTCTGTGTGTGAGTATTTAATGAAAACGCGCACACATAGACCACAAACAGTACAATACCCTCATGTAGACAGACGTCTTATACCAATACTTAGACATCAACACACACATAGATTAATAGTAATAATAATAATAATATAATTATAATAATAATGTAATAAGGATGATTAATATAATAAAACAATAATAATGATGATGGTAATAATAATATAAATATAATGATAATAATAATAATAATAATAATAATAATAAATAATAATGATAATAATGATAACAATAATATGATGATGGTAATAATAATAAATAATATAATAATAATAATAATAATAATAATAATAATAATAATAATATAATAATAATGATAATAATATAATAATAATAATATATTAATAAATAATAATAATAATGATATAAAATATAAAATATAATAATATAATAATAATAATAATAATAATAATAATAATATAATAATAATATGATATAATAACAATAACAATAATAATAATAATAGTAATAATGATAAAAGAATGGAATAAATTATAATATAATAATAAACAACAACAACAACAATAATAATAATAATAACAATAATAGTAATAATGATAAGAAGTATAAGAATAAGAATAAGACGGAGCGAGGAATGAAAGAAGAAGAAGAAGACGATAAAAGTTTTCCCTCTCTCTTCCTTCGACTATAAATCCTATGTCTTTGTAAGGTTTTCGGAAATTGAGAAAAATCGTTTAACACTTTGGAGTTTGTGGAGGTCTGTGAGAATTTTTTTTCTTCTTCTGTTTCTTTAAATTGGAATTGTTGTGGTGATATGAACACGCCTTTTGATGTTGGGTGTCTTGTTATTTATGTTTTGTTTGTTTGTTTGTTTGTTTGTCTGTCTTTTCTCTTCTCTCTCGCTCTCTTCTCTCTCTCTTTTGTCTTTCTCTTCTCTTTTCTCTTCTTCTCTTCTTCTCTTTCTCTCTTTCTTTCTTTCTCTTTCTCTTTCGCTCTCTCTTTCTTTCTTCTTTCTCTCTTCTCTCTCATCTTCTCTCTTCTCTCTTCTCTCTCTCTCTCTCTCTCTCTCTCTCTTCTCTCTCTCTCTCTCTCTCTCTCTCTCTCTCTCTCTCTCTCTCTCTCTCTTCTCTCTCTCTCTCTCTCTCTCTCTCTATCTATCTGTCTGTATTCTTTATGTCTCCATTTTCGTATTGCGTACATTTTTATTCTACATATACATATATGGACATGTACACAGATAAACAGATAAGTAGATAGACATAAATATGCACTAATATAAAGGTGCATTAAGACGTTGATATATCCACTCAGAGACGAACATATCAAAACATGTTTCATATCAAAATCCTTTTCATGAATGTAAAGAAATTATGGATGAAAAATAAATAATTAATTCTGACATTAAACCTTTCTCTGAATTCCGATAAATTTATATCAAATTTTGTTCACGTGTGGAAATTATTTGTTCTCATCCGTGACATTTTTTTTTTTTTCATTATTCACAATGGACAATTAATCTGTTATTTGGTAAATTTATCGGTCTTTGCACATTGCATTTCATTTCAATTTTGGTTGAGAGAAAATCTGATTCTTGTGTTTTTTATCATAAATATATATTATATATATATATATATATAATATTATATATATATAATATATAATATATATATATGTATATATATTATCTTCTCTTTTCTTTCTCTCCTTCTTTCTTTCTTTCTTTCTTTCTTTTTCTCCTTCTTCTTCTTCTTCTTCTTCTTCTTCTATTCTTCTTCTCTGTTTCTTATAAAGAGAGAAAATTTCTCCTTTTCCTTCCGATGAAAACAAACCACACGCGCGTGCACAGTCCGCGTGAGAGAGAAAATAAAAACAATCCATTAACACCCCTCCCCCCCACCCCCTCCCCTCTCTGCAACGTCTACGTGAGAGAAAAAAAACACACACGTCCGTTAACCACTCCCCTCCCCCTCCCCCGTTAACACCCCCTCCCCCCCCCTTTCCCTCTCTACAACGTACCGTAAGAGAAAACGACATCCATTAACACCCCTTCCCCCCCTCCCCTCCTCCTCCTCCTTTCCCTCCCCTTCCCCCTTTCCACCCCCCCTCCCCCCTTCCCCCCTTCCCCCTCCCCCTCCTCCACTCCATCCTTCCCCCCCTCCCCCCTCCTCCTCACCTTCCCGCCTCTTCGCTTCCCATCACCCCCACCCCTTCTACCCCCTTCCCCCCAACCCTTCCCCGGGTGGGGATGAGGGAAGGAAGGTGAGGGTGGGTGAGGGGAGGAGGTGGGGGAGAGGAAGGAGGGAAAGGAGCGTAGAGGGTCGGGTGGGGTGGGTGGGTGAGGGGGGAGGAGGAATGGGTGGGGATGAGGGGAGAAGGGTGAGGGAGTGGGAAAGGGGGAGGGTGAGGGAAGGGGTGGGAGAGGGAGAGGGGGAAGGGGGTGGGGGTGAGGGGAGAAGGTGGGGGAGGCGTCGGGAGAGGGAAAAGGGAGAGGGGGAGGCATTAGGAAATGGGGAAAGGGAGAAACAATGGGGGGAAGGAGATAGAAGAAGTAAGGGGGAAGAGAGAGAGGAAGGAAGAAGAGAAAAGTAGAACAGTGAATAAATAGGAAGAGAAGTAAATATGAATAGAGAATAGGAAGAGAGAAAAAGAAGGAAGGTAAGAAAGGGAATGGGCAGAGGGGTGGGAATTGAGAACGGGAAGAAGGGGAGAGGAGAGGAGGGGGAGACGAAAACTAGGTGTGGAGGGAATAGCGAATGAAGGGGAGAGGGAGAGAAACGAGAAAGATTAAACACTACACCGCCATAAAGCGTCTTTCACCCCCACCCCTCACACCCCCACCCCCACCCCCCACCACCCACCCCACCCCCCATAGGCCGTTCGAATATGGAGGGAGAACCGACCCCAAGAGACTCACCTATAGACCTATAATCTCCCCCCCCCCCCATCCACCCACTCCTTCCTCCCACCCCCTCTCTCTCCTCTCCTGAGAATCGCCCATATAGACCTATAACTTCCGCTCCCCCCCATACCGTCCCCATGAGACTCACCGAGAGACTCATAATCTCCCCCCCTCCCCCCACCCATCTCCTCCCCCTCCCTGGGACTCCTTAGGACTCACCTACGCACATAACCCTTTCCTCGCCCGCCCCCTCACCCCCTACCCCCCCCTCCACCACACCAGCATTCCCAAGCCTTGAGGTAAATGGTAGGCCTATGCAATTTTCCTTCCTGTGTTGTCGTGTGCATTCCTTCCTGTTATTATTTTATTGTTCTTCTTCTCTTTTCTCTCTTCTTCTATCTTCTTATTATTATTATTATTATTATTATTATTATTATTATTATTATTATTTTTTTTGGTTTGTTTGTTTTGTTTTCTTCTCTCATTATGCCCATTTCTAATTTTCATCTCGTGTATCGGATCTATTAATTTTTTTCATATTTTTTTGATTATTTATTATTTTTTCCATGTATCTCCCATTTCATGTGATACAGTAATTTGTGTCATATTTTTGTAATTCCGTTTTGTCATTTTGGATATCTTTCCTGTTTTACATATTTCCCTCTCTCTTCCCTCCCTCTTTTTTATGTTTTATCCTCGTGTTCCATTCCCCCAATTCATTTTTTTGTTCATGCTTCCTCCTTTTTTAAACGAAATTCCTACTGTGCATAAATTTCACTGTTCATTTTGTATTCTCTATCCATGTAGTTTCGTCGTCTGTCTCCAATTTTTATTTTTGTAAAAGCATTTGTTAACCTTCACTATAAACGATGGTTTTGATATAACCCCTCGCTATAGACACGTACCATTTACACCGTCTGAACTATAGTACCATTTTATATACTCACTTATGGAACGGATGGTGGCGATGTATCACCATAGCTGGGAAGAATGGTGTTCATCTACCCACACTATACGAATGGGTTGCCATGATACAGAGCCAATACTGAAAAATTGTGGTCCTTTACCCTCGACACTAGTAACGTCAGGCTGTTGCCCGTTTACGGGTCAGAACGATGGTGGCCATGTACACCATACCGGAAGAATGGTGTCATTTACCCCCACATATTCTATAACGATGGTGCCATGTACCCTGATACTGGAAAGAGATGTGTCCATTTACCCCCACCAACTTATAAGGGCCCGTTGATTTCCGCGCCGCGTGTCGATGGGATGTGAGAAGCTCGTGGGGCCCGCTTGTTGTGTGCTTAGCGTCCTCACGCTGTCGGGACCCGCGCTCCCGTGCCGTACGATGATGCCATGTACACCATACTGGAAGAAATGTGTCATTTACTCCCATACATAACGATGGGGTGCCATGTACACCATACCGGAAAGAAATTGTCATTTACCCCCACACTATAACGATGGGCTCTCCCCTCCCTTAGTACCATTTCTCCCTCTCTTCATTATACATATCTCCTCATTCCTTTCTGAAAAAAAAATGTTCCCTCCATTACTCATAATTAAAACACCAAAATTCCCTCCCTGGCCTTCCCTCACAGCTGAGACTCACATACAGACACCCTCACCCTCCTCTCCCCCCCCCATTATGTAAGCGCCCTCCTCCTTCCCTCCCTCATTACGTAGACGCCGTTTCTTTCTCCCTCCTCCCTTATTATGTTAACGTCCGAGCATTCCTCCATTATAGGGGTAGTCTGTAGCATATCCCTCCATCCCTCCTCTCTCTCTCTCTCTCTCCTCTCTCCTCTCTCTCTCTCTCTCTCCTCTCTCTCTTCTCTCGTCTCTCTCTCTCGTCTCTCACCTCCCTCCTTCTCTCTTTCTATCCTGCTTCCCTCTTCTCCTTCCCTTTTGAGATGTAATTTTACTTTTTTCCACACTCAAAACAAAAAGTAACAAAAAAAAAAAAAAGAGGTTCCTCCCTCTCGGGTCTTCTCCGTCCTTCCTCTCTCTCTCTCTCTCCCCTCTCGTCTCTCTCTTGCTCTCTCTCTCTCCGTCTCTCTCTCTCTCGCTCTCTCTCTCTCTCTAGTCTCTCTTCTTCTCGCTCTCTCTCGTCTCTCTTCTCTTCTAATATATTATATAATTATATATAGTATTATATGATATATATAATTATTCTTCCCTCTTCCTCCCTCTTCGCCTATCTCTTCTCTCTCTCTCTCTCCCTCCCTCTCTCTCCTTCTCTCGCCTCTCTCTCCCTCTGTCTCCCTCTCTCTCCCTTCTCTCTCCTCTCTTCCTCTCTCTCTTCCTCCCTCTCTCTCCTTCCCTCTCTCCTCTCCTCTCCTCTCCTCTCCTCTCCTCTCCTCTCTCTCCTTCCTCTCCCTCTCCCTCTCCTCCGCTCCTCCCTCCTCCCTCCCTCCCTCCCTCCTCCTCACCCTTCCTCTCTCCCTCCCTCCATCCCTCCCCCTCCCTCCCTCCCTCTCTCCCTCCCTCCTCCCTCCTCCTCCTCTCCTCCCTCCCTCCCTCCTCCTCCCTCCCTCACCTCCCTCCCCCTTTTCCTATCTCCCTCTCCCTCTCCCTCTGCTTGTCTGTTTCTGATACGTGACTGATGACTAAGTGTTTTCCCGTCATCCGCTTCTTCTGTTATTTTCTGTTTTTCTTCGTGTTTTTTCTTCTTCTTTTAATGTTTCTTCTTCTTTTCATCTCTTCGTCGTATCTAATCTTCCTTTTTTTTTTTCTTCTTCTTTCTTCTTTCGTTTCGTTTGTTCGTTCTTGCGTTTTGGTCGGGTAGCATCAGTTGCTTTATACATTTTCAGTTTACTTTTCTTTACTTTCTTTCTTTCTTTCATTTCATTTTTATTTTTTTTATTTATCTATTTATTTTGCTTTTATAATTTCGAATTTATTTTTTATTCTTCTCTTTTAAGGTTTACAGTTTCGGTCGTTGGTGGTGGGCGGCGGGGATCAATATCATCATTGTGTGTGAATGTTTGTGAATGCTATGATAGTTTTATATTTTTATGGCGTAAATATTCAAACAAAGGCAACCCAGTCGTCTCGTACACAGTAATCATCACACACACACGCACACGCACAACTACCACACAGAGCATAAACACAAGCACATACTACCCCCCCCCCTCCTGGCCAACCATATGGACCCTTCCCCCCAAACATGCATACATAATATCCCTCCTCTTCCCGCCACCCACAGACCCCGTCTTCCTTCCCCACACACCCACAGGCCCCTCTTCCTCTTCTCACCAACCCATACCAAACCCACTACCCCCTCTTCCTTTCACCCCCCACCACCACTTCCTCCCCCGCCCACCATACCCCTCCCCTTTCTCCACTTCCCTACCAGCCCCCCCCACCTATTCCTCCCCGCCCCCACCCTACCCTTCCCTCTTCCTCCCCGCCACCCCTACCCCCTCTTCCTCCCTCGCTCGACCACCCTAGCCCCCCACTCCTCCACAGCAGGACGCAATAACCCCGAGCTTGCTCTGCCCCGTGTCTCTTGGATCAGTGATCTTTCCAGCGAGGGGGAGGAGGAGAGGAGAGAGTGGTGGGGGATGGAGGAGTGGAGGAGGGGAGTGGGAGGAGGAGGTGGAGGAGGTGGTGGAGGGAGAGGGAAGAGGGGAGGAGGAGGTGGAGAGAGGAGGTGTGGAGGGAGATGGAAGAGCGGAGGAGGAGTGAGGAGGAGAGGAGGAGGAAAGAGGGAGAGAAAGGGGAGGAGGGGAGGAGGAGGAGGAAGGGGAGAGGAGGAGGAGGAGGAGGAGGAGGAGGGAGGGGGAAGGAAGGAGGAGAGAGGGGAAGCAGGGGAGGAAGGGGGAGGAGGAGGAGGAGGAGGAAGGGGAGGATGAGGGAGGGGGAAGGAGAGGGAGGGGGAGCAGGAAGGGGGAGGAGGAGGAGGAGGAGGAATAATAAAAATTAAAAAGAAAACAATAAAAAAGAATAAACACAGAATAAATTAGGCAGACAGACAAAAGAATAAAACAAGGAACAAAAAGAAAGGGTATCAGAAGACAAAAAAAAAAAAAAAAAAAAAAAAAAAAATACAATAAATAAAATGAATAAAACGAACAACAGGAATAACGAACTAAAAAGACAAACAAACAAACAGACAGACAAACAAAGGACCTGAGAAATCTTCGCTGACTCGGCCCTTGTCTCTGAGCAGTTATCGAGTGTTTGCGTTTAGCGAAGGGGAAGAAGGGAAGGAGAGGAGAGAGGAAATGAAGCGGGACAGATGGAGGGGAGGGGGAGAAGGAGAGGAAAGAACAGGAGGAAGAAGAGGGGAGAAGGAGAGGAAAGAATAGGAAGGACGAAGAGGGGAGAAAGGAGAGGAAGAATGAGGGAGAAGAGGAAAGAATAGAAGGAAGGAGAAGGGAGAATCAAGAAAAAGAGAGAAAGGCGGAGGCAGCAAGGAAGGAATGGAGAAAAGAGGGAAAAATGAAGAATGGGGAAGAGGAAGAAAGAAAAAAAAAAAAGAGGACGAAGAGAAGTGAGAAAAGAATAAGATATACCGAAGAGAGAGATGGAGAATGAGCAAAAAAAAAAAAAAAAAGTGGTGCACCGATGAAAAAAAAAACGAACGAACAGGGAACAAGAAGGAAAAAAAAAGCGTAAGAAGAGAAAACAGAGAGAAAGAAAGACATAAAAAAGACAGCATTTGGACGCGCCATCATCGACCACCTCACGACGCAATCACGAATCTTAGTCAATTTGCTTATAGTGACGTGAATAAAGGAACTCTTGATGAAGATGAATGAAAGAGGGATAAATGGATGATCCATGCAGTGAGAGCATTATGGTTAGGGGGGAGGGAGATAGGAGGGGAGGGAGCAAGGGGAGAGGGGGTCGGGAGATGAGGGGGTGGGGAAAGGGAGGAGGTGAAGGAGGCGGGGAGGCAAGGCAGCAAGGGGAAGGAAAGGGGGGAGAAAGGGTGGAGGGGATAGGGATGGAGGGGGTGGGGAGGGAAGGCAGAAGGGGAGGGAGGAGGGAGATGGAGGGAAGGGAAAAGGAGGGGGGGGGGAAGAGAAGGGAGATGGAGGGAGGGAGAGATGGGGGTTGATGCTAGAGCGGAGGGGGAAGGAGATAAAGAGAATGGAAGAGATTGTGAGAAGGGAAAGAGAAAGGAGGAGAGAGAGAGAAGAAGCGAGGAGATAGAATGTGGGATGAGAAGAGAAGCGAGAGGCCGAAAGAAGGAGAGGGGAGAGGGCAAGTTAGGAAGAGAAGGGAAGTGAGAGAGAATGAAAGATTGACAGGTGAAAAGAGTGAGAGAGGAGAGAGAGAGAGAGAGAGAGAGAGAGAGAGAGAGAGAGAGGAGAGAGAGAGAGAGAGAGAGAGAGAGAGAGAGAGAGAGGGAGACGAGAGAGAAGAGACGAACTCAGAGACAGAGACAGAGACAGAGACACGAGACAGAGACAGAGACAGAGACAGGAGACAGAGACAGACAGACAGAAAGGACAGAGACGAGACAGAGACAGAGGACAGAGAACAGAGACAGAGACAGAGACAGAGACAGAGACAGAGACAGAGAGACAGAGGACAGAGACAGAGACAGAGACAGAAACAGAGACGAGACAGAGACAGAGACAGAGACAGAGACAGAGACAGAGACAGAGACAGAGACAGAGACAGAGACAGAGACAGAGACCAGAGACGAGAGCACAGAGAATAAGAGTAGAGTGAAAACAAACAAACAAACAAACAAACAAACACAAACAAACAAACCAAGAGAAAAGAAGAACAAAACAAGAACAAAACGCCAGTAATTGCTGTGCAGACGCGGGAGCCTCTGCGCGAACATGTGTGAAAATGAACTGATCATTTCCACTCGTCTGTGAACGTAATAAATGGCTTGGAGATAACGGAATTAGTTGGATGACGGAAGTGGATGATGATGGAGGAAGGAGGAGGGAGGAGGAGTGATGAACTGCAAGTGGATGAATATGAGGGAGGAGGATATGGGGATAGTGATAGTGATAATGATGGTAATGGTGATTAGGATGATGATGATGATGGTTTCACAGCAGGATGATGATGATATATTGATAGTAATAGATAATAATGAAGATAATAGCAAAAGTGACAATGATAGTTAATTAACATTGTGAATAATGACATAGATAATGATAATGATAATGGAGGATAATGATAATAACAACAACAACAATGAATAATCATAATGAGATATTAACAAAATATGATAAGATGATTAATGAGTGACGTAATGATATTGCGAAGACCAATCAAATGACACATAGAGGTGAGATAATGAATAGAAATAATCTGATCATCACAAACATGACTCTAACATTATATAACATCCGAATCTCACTGATAGCACAAATATGATCAATAAAATGATATGGAGTATGGCCACGGATCAAAAGAAGACTGATATAGGGTTCATACAGAGATAAGGAATAATGACATAAAAGATTTAAATAAAGGACAACGGGAATTGTAGAATAAAAACAGACAAATCTCTTCTCTTTCGTCGGGGATCTTAGCGGTAGCTTAATGGGGGTGGAGGAGCGGGGGGGGAGAGAGGAAGGGAGGGAGGGAGAAG
>NW_020870849.1:21107-51107 GCF_003789085.1 Penaeus vannamei
TGGATCATGAACGACGTTTGATTTTTTAATTCTTCTTTTTATCCCACCAAGAGCGGCTAATAAGACTCGAGAGCGAGAAAGAAGCGTGAGATACAAAGGGCCTCCATGCGTCACGGCTACGCTCTTCCCTATAAAGCTCGCGAATTCAGGTCCCGACACGTTCGCTCTCGCGGCCAGACGTCGAAATTGCAAGCCATCGCGGCCCTTAAATAGCTCCAGGATGCGTCGCAGGTTACGGGTCACGTTTCGAACAGGCTGTGCTGCACCTTATAGTTCTTCGGGTTGTAATAACATCACATGGCTGGAGCAAGATTAGAGACAGACAGGCAGGCGGACAGACAGACAGACAGACAGACACTCAGGCACAGAAATGAGAGAATGTATACTCCAGTCGAGAAGGAAAAGAAAGAAAAATAAAAATAAATAACAGGCCTCCGAACCAACTCGACGCTCTTCTCTCAGATCGTATCGCAACTTAGCGTAAGCAAGAAAATGGCCGGGGGACGCTGTCTCGGTCATTAGGGAGACAGGACCGGTCGTTGCGAGGAAGAAAATGATATCGCAGGACTCCCTCGCTCGGCGTTTTTTGGGGCCATAAACCTTGATTACGGTGCGGGAAGGGCGCGGGGGAGGAGGACACCCAACAACCTCCTATTAAGATATTTCACAGGACGTCTTCGGGTAGTCATTGCTGTTGGTTATTGATTTTAATTTTTCCTTGGTCTTTGGTCTTTTAGAATAGATGTGTATGTTTATAATGGGTGCCATTTAATGAGAAAGTTTAGTCGTTGCTTTGTTATAAATGATGTTGGAATATGTTTTATTTGTGATTATCTGTGATGCCAGAGTCCTGCCCTACGGTCGGGCGAAGCGCTGACCCCCACCCTCGCTCTCCCCTGCTCTCGGATTCCGAGTGCCAGGTGGTGTTTGAACTTGACACATTTTTTTTTTTCTTGACACTCTGCTTCCCCTCGTGTGCGGCTGAGTTGTAGTGCTCCTCCGGCCCTTCTCCCTCGCGTCGTCCTCTCCCCTCTTCTTGGGGCGCGGCTCTCCCCCTCTTCTTTCTGTATTTGTCCCACTGACGAGCCTCCTCTTGTTCCCTCTTCTCTTCCCCTCATCTCCCTCTAGCACCTTCCATACATCCAATCATAACCTCCCTTTGCCACTCACTCCTTGTCCTCCAGTGCGTGTGTGTTGCCTGTGGCAAGATGCCTGCTCCCCCACCCTCTCATTTGGTTCTTGTAGGCTGGGCTGTGCTTTACCAGATGTTCCCCTATTCTCTCCCCTTCTCCCCCCTCCCCCCTGCAGTTATCTCCCCATCCGCTCGACAAATAGATGTACGATCTTTTTCCTCGATTCTCTGTTTCACCTCCAAATGTCACTCTTTCCCGGAGGATCAACGTCTCGGCCCTCCTCCCCCCCCTTCCTTTCCCCTCTTGTCATACCCCCCTACAGTATTTTGAATAACGAGCGGGTATTCGCAGCAGGGGAAGATCGTGAGTATTTGTAGCTGACATGACGCCTGGGATATGTTGTTTACAGGGTTGGGTGGGGGTGGAGGTGCGGAGATGACGTCACGGGGCCTAAATGCGCCGTCATTCCTTCTATTAATGTCTGTATACCCTTAGTTCGGGTGAAAGAAGATCAACGCCAGATGCCTTCGCGTGCTGCTGTCAGCCAGATCGGAGATAGCTTTATAAGGTTGTTTGTTTTCGGTTTTGAAGTAAGTTCCTGCTTTAGGCCGGGTGGATTTTATGTGTCTAGGATGAAGTGATCTTTGGATTAGGGCGAGAATGGTAATCCAGGAGATCGGCCTGTGTTTGTAGGCTTCCCTTGAGCGCATACAGGCATCATATGACACCGGAAGCTCGCCAGTGTGTGTTCACCTCGGGGGCGAGAAGCTTGATGTCTCTCTTTGTTTTGATGCCATGGATGTTAATCTTCCTAATCTCTGTTAGTGTTCGAAAGACAAATTGGTGATGTCAGCATTATAACAACACCAGTAAAAGGGTTTGTTTTTTTAGTAACAGAAACCTCTCCCCCCTCCCCCGGTGTGTTGAGAGAATTTATTCATGTTCCTAAAAAACAACCCCTTTACTCGGTGTTGTCGTTATAATCATGACCTCCCAATTTGTCTTTCGACACTAACAGAGATTAGGAAGATTAACATCCATGGCATCAAAACAAAGAGAGACATCAAGCTTCTCGCCCCGAGGTGAACACACACTGGCGAGCTTCCGTGTCATATGATGCCTGTATGCGCTCAAGGGAAGCCTAAACAAAACACAGGCCGATCTCCTGGATTACCATTCTCGCCTAATCCAAAGATCACTTCATCCTAGACACATAAAATCCACCCGGCCTAAAGCAGGAACTTACTTCAAAACCGAAAACAAACAACCTTATAAAGCTATCTCCGATCTGGCTGACAGCAGCACGCGAAGGCATCTGGCGTTGATCTTCTTTCACCCGAACTAAGGGTATACAGACATTAATAGAAGGAATGACGGCGCATTTAGGCCCCGTGACGTCATCTCCGCACCTCCACCCCCACCCAACTCTGTAAACAACATATCCCAGGCGTCATGTCAGCTACAAATACTCACGATCTTCCCCTGCTGCGAATACCCGCTCATTCAAAATACTGTAGGGGGTATGACAAGAGGGGAAAGGAAGGGGGGGGGGAGGAGGGCCGAGACGTTGATCCTCCGGGAAAGAGTGACATTTGGAGGTGAAACAGAGAATCGAGGAAAAAAGATCGTACATCTATTTGTCGAGCGGATGGGAGATAACTGCAGGGGGGAGGGGGAGAAGGGAGAATAGGGGAACATCTGGTAAAGCACAGCCCAGCCTACAAGAACCAAATGAGGAGGGTGGGAGCAGGCATCTTGCACAGGCAACACACACGCACTGGAGGACAAGGAGTGAGTGGCAAAGGGAGGTTATGATTGGATGTATGGAAGGTGCTAGAGGAGATGAGGGAAGAGAAGAGGGAACAAGAGGAGGCTCGTCAGTGGGACAAATACAGAAGAAGAGGGGGAGAGCCGCGCCCCAAGAAGAGGGGAGAGGACGACGCGAGGGAGAAGGGCCGGAGGAGCACTACAACTCAGCCGCACACGAGGGGAAGCAGAGTGTCAAGAAAAAAAAAATGTGTCAAGTTCAAACACCACCTGGCACTCGGAATCCGAGAGCAGGGGAGAGCGAGGGTGGGGGTCAGCGCTTCGCCCGACCGTAGGGCAGGACTCTGGCATCACAGATAATCACAAATAAAACATATTCCAACATCATTTATAACAAAGCAACGACTAACTTTCTCATCAATGGCACCCATTATAAACATACACATCTATTCTAAAAGACCAAAGACCAAGGAAAAATTAAAATCAATAACCAACAGCAATGACTACCCGAAGACGTCCTGTGAAATATTAATAGGAGGTTGTTGGGTGTCCTCCTCCCGCCGCCCTTCCCGCACCGTAATCAAGGTTTATGGCCCCAAAAACGCCGAGCGAGGGAGTCCTGCGATATCATTTTCTTCCTCGCAACGACCGGTCCTGTCTCCCTAATGACCGAGACAGCGTCCCCCGGCCATTCTTGCTTACGCTAAGTTTGCGATACGATCTGAGAGGAAAGCGTCGAGTTGGTTCGGAGGCCTGTTATTTACTTATTTTTTTTCTTCTTTTCCCTCTCGACGGGAGCATACATTCTCTCATTTCTGTGTCTGAGTGTCTGTCTGTCTGTCTGTCTGTCCGCCTGCCTGTCTGTCTCTAATCTTCCTCCAGCCATGTGATGTTATTACAACCCGAAGAACTATAAGGTGCAGCACAGCCTGTTCGAAACGTGACCCGTAACCTGCGACGCATCCTGGAGCTATTTAAGGGCCGCGATGGCTTGCAATTTCGACGTCTGGCCGCGAGAGCGAACGTGTCGGGACCTGAATTCGCGAGCTTTATAGGGAAGAGCGTAGCCGTGACGCATGGAGGCCCTTTGTATCTCACGCTTCTTTCTCGCTCTCGAGTCTTATTAGCCGCTCTTGGTGGGATAAAAAGAAGAATTAAAAATCAACGTCGTTCATGATCCAAGTTCCTGGTCCGCATTACCGTACCACGTGACAGCCTGCGCCACCAGGAAGACTCTCCCGGCGCTCGCTTCTCACCTCCATCCCTCTCGTTTCCGGAATGTACAGTACCCCCCTGTATGCATCCCCCTTTTGCACTTCCTTGTCTTCCCTAACCCTCTCGCCCACGATTACGCCTTTCTTTCATCCTTTTCCTTAATTTTTTCATCTGTTTCTGTCTGTCTGTTTGTCTGACTGTCTGTCTTCCCTTTCTCTCTCCCTCTGAATCTATCTATCTATCTCCCCGAAGCCAGCGTCTCCCCCAGAACCACCGGGAGACGCGCACCATTACCTCCCTACCTCTGTCACGTCACGCTCAAAGAAATATAATCAAACCGCAGATCAAAGGGTCGTAATGGTGTCACACTGAGCGACCTTACTCCCCGCCGAAAGCAAATTACGGGGAATTGTAAAACGCAGAAGGGGAAAAAAAAAAAATTCGTGATTTACGCGAGGTCGGACGCATATCTCTAAATGAGAAAAAGATATTGATTTCCTGTATGAGCTGCTGTGGACCTCCCACTTCCCTCTTCTTTCCCCTCCCCTCCCCTCCTCACCTTTCCCCCTCCCTTGGTTGACCTTTCGCCGCAGCAGAGGACGAAAGATTAAATTTACATACATTACGGCTCTGTGATTGAGGGGGATTCTACGGTACATGCATTTACATATAATCTCAAGATGTAACACAATATATGCACTGTCATATGCGGAAGGTATGTGTCTATGTGTACAGAGAGAGAGAGAGAGAGAGAGAGAGAGAGAGAGAGAGAGAGAGAGAGAGAGAGAAGAGAGAGAGAGAGAGAGAGAGAGAGAGAGAGAGAGAGAGAGAGAGAGAGACGGCCATTCCTTTCAGTCTCCAGCTTCCGGGGGGGAAACTCCCACCGTATCTTTTCCTCTCTTCCTACTCCTTTTTTTCCTTCTTCCTTCCTAACCGACTATTGTTATCTTCAAATGGACCACAGACAAAAGACGCAAGCACCCCCCCCCCCTCTATCTTCTCCCCTGCATGCTCATTTCTCACTCTTGTTTTTCCTCGACTTGAATTCAATACATTCCCCGCGGGTTTCTCTCGTTCCTACGCCCGCTATGCCTGCCTGCTTTCCTGCTCTCCTGCTTTCCTGCTGCCTTCCCACCTGCGTGCACGGCGTCCGGAAGCAGTGGGTAATTTCACTCTCGGCCGCCCTGCTGTGATAATCCACCGCACCAAGTCCCACTCCTGCCACTTCCGCACGTCATCCACCTATCCACACACAGCACCCACCGAGATCTCGCTTTTATCAATGGTTTTCTTGATTTTTTTTTAATCCTACACACTTCCGTGTCTGAGATTTGTTCTCATAATCTGCGCTTGTGAATGAGTCTTCTGCTGCTTTGATGAGGATTTAGCACGATTCGAAATTAAATAGAAAATAGTATGAAGCAAAATGAAATAGAATGAGGATTGCTTTTGCATTTCTCAACAGAAATGTTCGATCAAAATGTGTAATGTTGCTAATTCAATGCTTGTAATAAATGTGAATGTACAAACTATTGTAGAATGTAAGTATGTGTGAGTGAGTGTGACGTGCGCTCGCTACTTAATTAAGAAGTAATATCAACGCCTCGAGTACAGCCCAGCCACCCCCACCCCACCCCTCTCCCGCCTCTTATGCAAGCAGCCTCCCACTCTCCCCAAGCACGAGCGTCCACAGCTGTATTCCTCGACTTCGCGCTGCCCTTCGGTTCATGGTTCACTCACCTCCGAGAACCCCGTCTCTTGGTTCGCCCTCTCTTCATCAAGCCCTCTTCCTCCTCTTCCTTCTCTTCCCTCTTTCGCACGACTGGCCTAACTGTGATTAATGACGCAAGGGTGACGGAGACGCCGGGGTCGCCTGCACACAACGAGCGATGTTGCATCATCACCCTCGGACTAGTTTCAATATTCCCGTAATTAATCAACCTTTCCCCCGCGGGCTCGTATGCCGGCAAATGGCCGACTGGAAGACATGTCGCTCGGGAAGCAAATGATGTTGAGCGTATGCGTGTGCATGTATGGATATGTACCACTCAGTCAACCTCACACACACACTCGCTTACTCTCTCTAACATAGACAGAGGCAAACAAGCAAACGCATACATATAGATAACTGTTATAAACATAGAATATATGACATAATTGAGATGCTCACATACATACATACATACATACATACATACATACATACATACATACATACACACACACACACACACACACACACACATATATATATATATATATATATATATATAGATAGATAGATAGATAGATAGATAGATAGAGAGAGAGAGAGAGATGTACCACACACGCACGCACGCGCACGCACGCGCGCACGCGCACACACACACACACACACACACACACACACACACATATATATACATATATATACACATATAGCATACTGTATATTATACATGTACATACACTTATATATACATGTGTATATATACATATAAAACACACACACGCATATGTGTGTGTAATATATGTGTAATATATATGCATATCTACACACACACACACACACAACACACACACACACACACACACAACACACACACACACACACACATATATATATATATAATATATATATATATGTATTATATATATATATATATTATATATACATACATATATATATATATATATATATATATATATATATATATACATAGATATATATATATAATATTTATTATATATATACTATATATTATATATATATATATAATATATACATATATATATATGAAAATATTGTATACATATGTATATATACATATATGTATATTATATATATTACATATATATTATACATATATATTGCACACCCACACATATATATATTACTCTACTACGGGTACCCACGTACTTGTAATCGGCTAATCAAAAAGATAACAAATGTTATCATGGAGGGAAAACCAAATGCAGGCATGCTGATGCTCACGTTTCCCTGCGAACGACACTTACCAGCAAAAATATCCCGACAGGATGTATTGTTCCCGAGCACACTGTAGGTCCCACACCGTCTCACCACAAGGCCACACTACACCACTGACTGCAACGGCCACCACATATACTGTTGAGCTCTTTCCCATCACTCCAGCATCTTAAAGCATATTATTCACTGGTATACATTCACACACTGGTTATATATAAGAATCTTTTCCACTCTATATACTCTACGTAATCTCTTCTATACATCCAAAAGCTCAGAACCCATTCTATCTCGAGTAAATATGACTAGATATAGTTTCAGCGAAGACACTCGATGGGAGAGGAGAGACACTCTCCCTCTCGCGTCACGATCCAGAAGCACACTGACTCCCCGGGCAAAAGGCAGACACAACCACCGGCCGGCCTGACACGTGCTGCCAGACGTCGCCAGGGAACGCGATTCCGTACACCTACAATATGGCTTCTATTACAGCTCTATTCCATTGCCTCTTTCCTGTCTCATCTCCTTAGCTCTGGAGATCAACTGGGTAGCATGCTTCCATTTATCATATAATTCATACCTTTAATAGGAAAAGAATTTTTCCGACATTCGCCTGTTTGACACCTCTGTTACTACGTACAACTTCTGCTTTACCTGCACACCCGGGGGCGCTCCCGGGCGCGAGCACACGAAGAGTTGAAATGATGGGGGGAAAAACTACACAGGTTATTTCAAGCTGGCGTAGCAACCAGCATAAAAAAGCTTATCTTGCGCCTTTGACGCTTGTGGTGCGGGGGCGTCACAACAAAGCAACTCGACTTTAATTTCTGGTACGAAACCTAAAGGTGAAAGACGCCCACCTGTCCTCCCTCCCTCAGGTAACCCGTCCCGCCTCACTTACCCTACCCACACGTGCCCTGCTCTTACTCCTCGTCCTGCTCCTCCTCCTGCAGTACCTGGCCATAACCCTCATTATCGCAGTTTCACCTCGTGTTATTCCTCCTTTGTTTCTTCCATCTTGTAATTATTTCTTACACTTACGAACAAAAACTTTTCTCAAGTACCTTTCCTGAAACTCTGTACCCTTATTATAGCGACTGAAAAAGTGCTTATACCTGCGTTCAACTACAAAAAAAATCGACCTCGCAGGCTGCCACTCCCCCCTCTCCTTCCCTTTTTCTCTCAAGTCACCCCTCCCTCCTTCCACCCCTCCTAACCTTCCCTGAACCTCCTCCCAAACTATAAAACAACTGCGTAATCTCTCTCCACAAGTCCCCCTCTCTCCCCCCCCCCCCCGCCAACCCCCATCCCCAAACGTATATAAAAATCACAATCATATTATGACCAAAATCTACTTAGCAGCAGGGAATAAGGTCTTCCCTCCAGCCCCCGTCCCCCTACTTTGTCCTCTATAGGCCTGGTTCCCTTTAGCATCCCCCTCTCTCCTCCCCTGGCGTGTGTCTACCCAGTCTCATCTTCTCATCCATCTCTCCTCTGTCCTTTAGCGTCCCCCCTTCGTCCCCCTTCTCTGTATACACCAAACATTGTTATCTTTAATCTCCCGTTCTTTTCCCTCCCCGCACTCCGACTCTTTTCTGAAGTCCTGACACGGTGGTCCCAATCTCTGAAAATCTCTTTAGTAGGTCATTTTGGCCCTTTCTTACCCTTTATCTTGATTCCTTTCTTCTTCCTTAACATTTTCCCTACCACCTTCCCTCCTTCAACTATCCGCCAGATTCTCCCTTTTCCCTCCGCCATCATGTTCCACCCTTCCCATACCTTCTTTAAATTTCACCCAATCCCTTCTCTTCCTATCCCCCCTCTTTCCATAACTTCTTTCAAGACCACGCGAGATATCCTCAGCATCCTCAGCCCGCCACACGTAACGCAAAAAAAAGTCAGGTTAAAGTGGCCACATCGTTTGGGTTACAGGAGGTACTTAGCTGCTAATTAGTATGCGTTTAGAGTAAGAGAATTTTCCGAGTCTGGAAAATAATCTAAAATCATCTGTTACAAAATAATAACTTCCTTGCCATTCGGAGTTATGTTTCTCCTAAAAAAAATCTAACAAACGAAATAGGGCAATGAGGAAAAACATCAATACTAACAGGGGAATAGTAGACCTATAAATACGAAATGATCGTTAAATATATAACTAAGAGGATGTAACTAAACGTAATCTTCCTAATTGACAAGTCTTTTTAAGGCTTAACAACTTGGAAGATAACTCAAGTCACGGGAGAGAGGAAACGTACTGTCTTATTTTCACAAAAATGGGACAGAGACATACATATACTATACATATATATAATATATAATATATATATATATATATATATATATATATATATACATATATACATATATATATAAAATATACTGTATATACATGTACATATGTAATATACAAACGTGTACATATATATAAATATATATATATATATATATATATATATATATATATATATGATATATATCAATATATATGTATATACATATATATACACACACACACACATGTATATGTATATATATATTTATGCACATATATACATATGCACATATATGGGTATAAATACACATTCATTATATATATATATATATATATATATATATATATATATATATATAATATATATATATATATGTACACACACACTTATATATATACATATATATATGCGCGCACACACACATATATAATGTATATGTACATATGTATACATATGTATATATACATATATATAAATCAGGGGCGGCCAACCAGTCGATCGCGATCGACTGACCGATCACTAGCCTGTTTTAAGTCGATCACACAAATGTACCTGTTAATAATCCGTCCTTCAGAAGTTGTCATGCAAATAGCAGCAATAGCATATCCAAGTACTCATGATATTTGGATTATATTTCTCTTTTTCTGGGAATAAGTTATATTTATATCTTTAATGATATTACACTATTACAGTTACATTTATGAAATATGTTTGAATATATTATATATATATATATATATAATATATATATAATATATATAATAATATATATATATAATATATAATATATAATATATATAATATATATATATATTAATATATATATATAATATATATATATATATATATATATATAATATATATATATATATATATAAACCCAAGAACCTTCGCTTTCCATCAACATCAAACAGAAGTAACACGATCAAGGAATCTCCGACGAGCGTAATTAAACGAGACAAGGCGTCCTCTATCTATCCACTCGCCTTCCCTCGCTTTGAAGAGTCAGCCCGACTCCGCGTATAAAGACAAACAGGATTAATCTGTTACAAAAGACTACATGAAATATGACTACTTACGTAAGCCTTTCGGGTCTTGGATTACGCAGCTGAAGGTCGGAAGAGAGAGAGAGAGAGAGAGAGAGAGAGAGAGAGAGAGAGAGAGAGAGAGAGAGAGAGAGAGAGAGAGAGAGAGAGAGAGAGAGAAGAGAGAGGAGAGAAAACTAGTGGCGGATGTAAAAAAAGAAGGGTGGGGGTGGAGGGGGTGGGGGGGGGGGAGACGGATAATCCATCCCGCCAAGAGACAGATATTAATCAAGAGCAGCGAGAGGACATGACGCCGCCTTTGGTGTAAATCCTCCTCAGAGTAATCACTAAGTAACCTCTATCTTACCTGCACAGTCCACCAAGGGATTAACGGAACACACATGGAGACCTAAATACCCGTGAACCTCGAGGAGTGAAGGGTGGGGGGTGGGGGAGGGGGAGAGAGAAGGAGAAGAAGGGGAGGGAGGGAGGGGGAGAGAAGGGGAAGGGGAAGGAGGGGGCACGTGCGGATAAATCCTCCTTCCTCTCCCCATTCCTCCCTCGCCTGGCGCGTCCCGGGCCGAACTTTCTTAGTCATTATGCCTTTCCTCTTCTCATGCCTCCCTGGACTCCCTTCCCCTCTCTCTCTCCAAACTCCCCGCTATCCGGACCTCTTCCACCGCACACGCACTCCTATTCGCTATCTTTATCGGGCCCCTCCACCATCGCTAAGCGCCTGACCTCACCCACTCTCTCCTCCTATCAGTCCCTCCTCTCTCCAGATCACGACTCATTCCTTCTCTCACCTCTCTCTCTCTTTTTATTTCTCTTTTTCCTCTCTCGATCCTCTCTCTCTCCGGCTCTCCTCCTCTCCCATCTCGCACCCACGTCCACCTTCTCCAATATCCATAATAGTATCCAAGCCCCGCATACGCCATAACAATCTACTCTTCCTATCACAACCGTCGGTTAACCCCCGGACTACCGTCCTTAAAACATCACTTTTAAGACCCCACCGCCCTCGAAACCCACGATCTCATTTATGAACCCCTTTCGGCGTCAACCATTACGCCATAGAGCCTTCTCTCCCTTATCCTTTATCCCTCAGAGTCATCCAATAGAACAGACAGCCCGGTGAAAACAAACATACCCACATCGCACACAACACAGAGGCTCGCAGAAGAGAGAGAAGAGAGAAGTAGAGAGAAGAGAGCGATGAGAGAGAGAGAGACGAGAGAGAGAGAGAGAGAGTAGAGTCAGATGGAGAGAGAAGAGAGTTTCAAGAGAAGCAGAGACGGAGAGAAAGACGGAGATGAGAGAGAGCAGAGAGAGATGAGAGAGAGAGAGAAGAAGAAGAGAGAGAGATAGAGAAGAGAGCATCGAGAGAGAGGAGAGAGAGAGAAGGAGACGGAGAGAGAAAGCAGTGGAAGAGAGAAAGAGCAGAGACGGCTGGGGTCCGTCGAGAAGAGAGTAGAGAGAGACGGTCCGAGAGAGAGGAGAGAGAGTAGAGAACGGCAGAGAGAGAGAGAGAGAAGAGCAGAGGAGAGAGGAGAGGAGAGATGAGAAGAGAGATGAGAGAGAGAGAAGAGAGAGAAGACAGAGAGAGAAGGATTAGAATGGAGAGAGGGAAAGATCTGGTGTAGAAGGGAGAGGTAGAGCCAGAGAGAGAGAGAGAGGGAGAGCGGAGAGAGAGAGAGAGAGAGAGAGGAGGGAGAGGGAGAAGAGAGAAGAAAAAAAGGGAGATCAAGAGAGAGAGAGAGAGAGAGAGCAGAGAGAGGACTGTCAGTGAGAGACGAGATAGAGACCAGAGAAGAAGAGAGACGCGAGAGAGAGAAGACGGATGAGAGAGTACGGAGAGCAGAGAGAGAAGAGAGGAGAGAGAGAGAGAGAGAGAGAGAGAGAGGAGAGAGAGAGAGAGAGAGAGAAAGGGAGAGTGAGTGAGAAGCTGGTCGCGGTCCGTGCCCGTCAGCTCGTCATGTGATTGTGCAGCTTTCGTAGGAGAGTCCGGTTGTAGGAAGTTAGAATTGAGAACTAGAGATTAATAAGAAAGGATAAATGGGTAAAATTTGTAACTTCAGGAGGAATTGGATGTGAACGAAATAGTTACGCAGTTTAATTACGTTTACCATTTCTTGTCCTTTTTGTAAGTTGGATGACGTTCACCCAGTTTGGGCTTTGAAACGGATTCCACTAGCGACAGCTAAAAGGGCAAATCAACAGGACACCAGGACGGCAAGTTAAATTAATGATAACGCCTCCAGTGTATCGAGCCATCCACCTAAGCGTCAAGTTTTCCACTACAGGGGTAGTCCGACTTTCCACTACTCTTACCCTCCATCTCAACATTATCGACCTTATTCTTTTCTCCTCTCATCGTCTCTGTGATTGTGTCCTATTTATAATCCCCTTCCGTTTCATGCTTCTTCCTCTTTCGCTTTTCTGAGTACATTTTCCGTTTCTCCTTATGTTCTTCATTAAACGTCGTAAAAGAAATAAACAATAACAGTGAGGTCTGCTGCGGGATGATAATGAACCAATAAAAAAATAAAACGACGGACGGAGGAAACTAAAGGCTCTGAACAAACATCCTTTCAAAATGGAGTATTATTATACACGAGGAAGGTGGAATAACAGTAGCGACAGAGGTCCTGAATAATAAGAGTAGACACCTATATTCCCTAGCGACATCCAGTCGCCGTCAGCTTCAGGATCTTCGTCGGGAACAGCAGAATCGCGAAGTGTTATCTTTTACCACCAATCAAGCGTGGTGCAGCTTCTCTGGGCCAAAGCCCGTATCTGCGAGCGGTATCTCCGTCATCAGTCGCACGCGCTCACCCAACTGTCGCCCCGATGAAGAGTAACGATAAAATCCATGATGAAGGAGACTCATTAAAATGTGCCAATAAAGGAAAAAAAAGGAAATAAGAGAAACTACAATCAAAAACCGCCCTTCCGTCCGCAAGCAGAAGGACGAGAGTCGGTCACAGCAGCCGTCAGGTGTGCATCCCCCTCGCCACCATCTGCACCCCAGCCTGCCGCTGTAGTACACCCCCTCGCCGTCAACCGCAACATGGCGCTGGTCTCTCACCTACCATTAATCTCACGAGAACAGAACCTCGAGAGCGCTTCATTGTGCTCCATAAACCAACCTTCTCCACATCTACATTTATCACTGACGGCGCAAGTACCCTGGGTAATGAAGGCGCCAAACGAACCCGAAAGACTTGGTCTGCCATTTGTTTATCAACAATGGCATCGGGCGAGGAATAGTCCAATGGTTATTTACAAAGGGAAAAACAAGAAAGTCTCTGGGATAAGCAGCGCGTTCCATTAAGATAATGATCATTAATCCAGAAATCCCAACTGTTGCTTTAGAATTAATACTCAAAAGCGGCACTGGTTTGGATCTGGGACTTCTTTTCAAAAGTGTAAGTATAAGGCGCGTGAAACCAATCCAACCCTCCGCCTGATACTCCGCCTCTTCCGTGCAAGAGTCACGTGGCCATGATTAAGGCATCAGCAACCGCCTGGCGTTTTTTTTTTTCGTCCTTTAGTCCGGCGCGTGTGTCTCGGTGCCGCCCGGTGTAGGGGTGAGTGCTGTGATTTCGGCCGAGGGATTTGGGTCCAAATGACGCGCTTATTTCCCGCCTTGGGTTAGTGTCGGGCCGACGGTTTCACGTCCGAAAAGGTGCCACGTTCCGGTAACACGCACTCCGAGTTCAAAACAGTGATGCTAATTTACGTTTTATAAAAAGTATTCTAGTAATCTGAACGCAGAATCTACCTCCCGGCGCACCGCCATTAGAGAAACGAAAATCCCGCTTAGTAAACGCTGATAAGTGAGGAATGCCGCGCCGGAGTGCACTCCACCCAGCTCGTGACAGAAGGAAGATGATGGAAGTCGTGATACAGTAACCCCGACACTCCGAGAAAAGGTGAAACTCCCCTTCTCGGCATGCGCCATTATCTGATCCCGGTGCATATCGTTAATTCGCGTCTCTGTTGTTGACACCACTGCTGACATTTTCTTCGCCAACTATTATTATATTCTTCCACCTTGTTTCCCTCAACTCGAGCCCGAAAGTGTTACCTTTTTTTCTTTTGAAACAAGTGCTACCCTGAATTACAGACGACTTATCAGTCTAGGTACCAGTCTAATTAAGGCGCCTGTCTGAGCAGTGAAATCGACATGCTCGTCCATACCTGCCTGAGCCGCGATTGAACCAAAGAGACCTGTCACTCACACACCGCCGTCCCTCTCTCCGTCAGCTGATGAAGGATCGATCGAAGGCCCCGCTGGCAATTTCCTGTTATTTTTTTCCCCGCAAATAATCTTGTTTACAAACTGGGCATGACAGCTGCGCCTGTAAACAAGAGTTCACAAATGACCGCCCTAGTGCCTCTGGGGACCCGCGCCATGTGTTCAGCTAAGAAACTGCACTAATTGAATCACCCAAAGGGCACGGGGTTCGAAATCAGACGATGGAGTATTGCCGTCCGTGAATACCAGGTAACGAAAAGGATAAAAAGCGACAACACCTTCGGGAGAATAACAATAATAAATGCGAAGCGATCTAGTTATTATCGGAGTGAAGAGGGCCTCCTCCCGCGGGGGGCGAGAGGGATCCCGTCCCTGTGATGAAGACCGAAGGGCCCTTGAGAGAGCAAGTATTAACCATGGCCTCAACGTCCCCGGAGCCGCCCTTGCTTTCGAGGAAGCACATGTCCTCTCTCTTCGGCGCCGCCAGGGCTGCCCCGAGCCCTTCGACAGCACCATTTGGATGACCTCCCGCCGGCGCTTCTTGAGAACCTGCGGCTTTCTGGGTAGCGATCATGTTTGTGAAATGTTACTACATTTTTGCATTCTATATTTAGTTAGTATTAAACGAAGGGACAACGATATGCACATCAGTATTCATATTTTGCACACGCCATTCACATTAATTTTAAGTACTTAATTTAGAACACAAAAAAGATGACCCAAATGCCCAACGCACCTTCGAATAATTACTCGCAAAACAGACATAACAATGACGATAACGATTTGAATAATTTGACGTCCCGCCCTCCCTCCTCCCCTCCACACTCAGTCCAAATATCAGCCAAATGCATGTAATCAAACGAGCCAAAAGAAAAGGACCTTTGTCAGCCCACTCCCCTTCTGCCGGCCTACCACTCCCCCACCCCTCCCTTCCCGAGCACCCTCAGGCAGGGATCCTTCAGCCTACACCTTAACACTCACTCTTCGCCCGACCCCATTACCCCTGTAAACGGACACAGCATCACAACACCCCAGAAAAAGGGAAATGCAAATGCGCTCACTTCCTAATGAGGAGACGCGCACTCGTCCCCCTCTCCTCATCCTCCCCGTCCGCTCTCTCTCTCTCTCTCTCTCTCTCTCTCTCTCTCTCTCTCTCTCTCTCTCTCTCTCTCTCTTTCTTTCTTTCTTTCTTCTTTCTTTCTTTCTTTCTTTCTTTCTTTCTTTCTCTTCTTTCTTTCTTTCTTTCTTTCTTTCTTTCTTTCTTTCTTTCTTTCTTTCCTTTCTTTCTTTTCTCTTTCTCTTTCTCTTTCTCTTTCTCTCTCTCTCTCTCTCTTTTCAATTTATGTGTATGTATCAGTGTGTGTGTGTGTGTGTGTGTGTGTGTGTGGTGTGTGTGTGTGTGTGTGTGTGTGTGTGTGTGTGTGTGTGTGTGTGTGTGTGTGTGTGTGTGTGTGTGTGTGCCGTGTGCGTGTGCGTGTGCGTGTGCGCGTGCGTGTGTGTTTGCGCGCGGCGTGCGTATTCGTGTCCAGAAAAAAATTGTGTTCGTGTCTCTAAAAAAAAAAGAGAGAAAACCTTGTATTAATATTATATAAAAAAAATCCCCTCCACACCATATATTACAAAGCCAACGCAAGAAACGAAATTAACAGCGAAATCAACACTCACCGCGGCGCCGTCACCGCGTGCCGGGGTAACACATGCAAATGACACCATTCGGGATGACACAGAATGCTCAATAAGCGAAGGCTGCGCAGGGCTCTTCCCGTTCCCAATTCCTTTTCCGAAAGGCTTCCTCTCTTTCGATGAGACCGACAGTTAGTCTCGCTTTCAGTATCTGTTGCGTTTGTGCTTTAAAGGCAAACAGCTCATGTGTCGCGAGAGCACTTCAAGGTAAGTCAAAAATGCATTTCAGGATAGGCATTTAAGTTGTTGCCCCTCCCCTTTCTTTCTTTCTTTCTTCTCTCTCTTCTCTCTCTCTCTCTCTCTCTCTCTCTCTCTCTCTCTCTCTCTCTCTCTCTCTCTCTCTCTCTCTCTCTCTCTCTCTCTCTCTCTCTCTCTCTCTCTCTCTCTCTCTCTCTCAGCATACCAAGATCATTGAAATCTAAAACTCACGAAATATTTGCTGAAGTGTTTTCACCTTGGCCATTTTCAACAAAGGCGGCAACAGTGAATGTAATCACATTTTTTTCTTTTTTCTTTGAGTTGCAAGTATGAACTGCCTCAAAAGGGGAAAAAATCGAACTGGTATAAAAAAAGAAAGAAAAAAGAGACTTTAATTTTTCTAACAAAACTGCTTCCGCAAGTTTCCACGCCCACACCCACACACACCAGAACTTATCAATATCTATATATCTATGGATTTATCTATATACACATATAATTCCCCCTTACGGTTTAGTTTTCTCCCTCGTTTTCCCCTCTTTTCTTGTTTCAAACTTCCGCTTCCCCGCCTCCCCCCCCCTCCCCGTACCTGCCCTCCACTCCCCCAACCGTAAAGTTTTCGATAATTAATTACTTAGCTCCAGCGTGTAAACACCTCCCGAAGGCCGTCACCTTATTATACGGGGCCTTTGAGGTGAGTGGGAAGGTGAGGGGAGGGGTGAGGGAGGGGCGGGGAGGAGGAGAGGATGGAGAAAGGAGGGGGGAAGGTGTGGAGCGAAAGAGGGAGATATCAAAATGGGTAGGTACGAAGATAAGTAGAAGTAGAAGTAAGTAGAGAGAGAGAGAAGTAGAGAGAGAGAGAGAGAGAGAGAGAGAGAGAGAGAGAGAGAGAGAGAGAGAGAGAGAGAGAGAGAGAGAGAAGAGAGAAGAGAGAGAGGAGAGAGAGAGAGAGAGAAGAGAGAGAGAGAGAGAGACAGAGAGAGACAGAGAGGAGGGGGGAGGAAGGAAAAAGGTGGAGTAAGGGGATGAATTCAGGTTTTCGGTGTTATGCCGAGTCACAGCCTGGAGAAGGGCGGGCGAGGAACGCACTTTATGCTAATGCCGAGTCCGATCTCCGACAGCTCGCCGCGCCCTTCTTCCGAGGCGGTCGAGAAAGCGGACGAAATCTCAGAGACTTAGCGGGTCTGTCAGTTTGTGTTTACATTCTTACATTCTTTCGACGCTGTGTACTCACTCTCTTAACATCCGCTATTTTTCATCTATTTAATAAAATTGTCTTTTTTTTCTTTTAACGTTTGTTCGTTCGTATGTATGATTATTATCTACAAAATAATAAAACTACATCCATGTTCAATCTTTCCCGTTACCTCATATTCCTATTAAAAAAGACACGCCATTAAACAAATGTCAAAAACTTTTAGTACCGCGACCCTATATAATATCTTTTCTTTTTTTTTCTAAATGGCAAAAACTGCTACTGTCATCTAAAGTACAATCACCTCCAGGTTGACAAAATGCAGAGGAGGTCAAGCACGCAGCGACTTTTTCTCTCCCCTTTTCCTCCAAGACGCGGAGACAAGAGCGTCGACGCCTTCGCAAAATCTCGGGTAATTTCGCGAGATAATTTACAGTGTCACCGCCGGGGCTTTAAACGCCAAAGTTGCACGTTCCAAGGGGAGCAAACCGCCCGCCGCAGAAGGAGGGGGGGAGGGGAGCGAGATCCTTCGGTTTAATAGCAGGTAATTTCGAGCATGCTAATTCCGACGGGGTTTCTCCGCGACGGAAGATTTAACCCCTTCGGTCGCCGGGGTTAAACGCGGGGTAATGGCTTATTAACGCGCCACTTAATTTTCCCGACAGACTCTTCTTCTGCAAGGTGTGGCTCTGTTTTTCCTACTTTGTCTCTGACTCGACACCTACCTTCCCCTCTCTTCTCTGTCTGTGTCTGTATGTGTGATTTTTCTCCATTTTTTACATTCTGTTGTGTCATACAATCGCCAACGCTTATTAACATCCCTGCAATAAGCAAAGGATAAACCCGAGCATTGCTTGAGTGCGACCTTCGCGTGAATCAGGCAACAAAGTGCGTCCTTCAGCGGCTGATGAGCTTCTCTCGAGTGTGACCTTCCATTCCCCACAGGACCATCAGCACCTTGTCTCGCACCCCCCCCCTCCCCCCGGCCTCCTCACTACCACCCATGTACTCCTCTCTCTCTCTCTCTCTTCTCTCTCTCTCTCTCTCTCTCTCTCTCTCTCCTCTCTCTCTCTCTCTTCTCTCTCTCTCTCTCTCTCTCTCTTTCTCCTCTCTCTCTCTCTCTCTTTTTATCTATTTTTACCGAATCTTCGTATGGAAATAGGAAGACAGGGGGTCCATGGGCCTGAACTCCAAGGGTCATACCCTGGCAGATATGCTATCCTCCGCTCATCATTACGCCTATCACCTGAGACTGCCGTGACCTTTCCTCGAACTCTCGTCCTCCAACACTTCGAATATTAGACAAAAAAATACCCATCCTTAATCTACCGTCATGAACATTCCCTTTGTCATTTTTTTTATCCATATATGCTTTCTAATCCATGCCACATGTGACCTCATCCTTGACCAAGTATTTTTTCTCATTTTAAAACACGTTGCATCTTTCACATAGCCTTGCCATACATAACAGGGGTTGGGCAGCCACTCGTCGATACCCTGTCTTCGCCTCCTCCCTCGGCACCCTTGTCTAACATCGCCCCTCCTCTCTGGGGGTGTTCAACCAGCCTCCGCCCCAACAACGTACATCAGTATCCACTTTCTACTCTCTTTCGTCCCTTCCCAGACCTCCTTCATCAATCATCTTTTAATTCTCGTCATGGAACGACTTCCTTCGCGTGCAGGACTACCTGTCGCTGCCCCCATACCCAATCCCTATCCCCAACAACCCATCACTCACAATGAAAAAAATCATCCATCATCGCCTCCATTCAACAAAGCCTCCCTCAAACCCCATTATTCATCCTCCCAATGATACACGCTACCTAAAGTGTCCCTTCCTTCCCCTTCACTCCCTCCCTCCCTCAACACGCCCCTCTCCTCCCCGCCGCCACTCCCTCCTTCCCATACATCATATCGGTTATCGGCCGCCGTCATCTCGCCCTTATCTCATCAGTATGATCCTCTCGCCACCTTAGTGAAGTTTCATCCACAGACGATCACCTGAGCCGCCGCCTCCTCCGTCTTCCTCTTCCCCCTCCTCTCTCTTCTTACATAATATCTCCTCTCCTCTCCCTCTTACCACCTCTTCTCTCTCTCCTTTCCTTTCCCTCACCCCCTCTTCTACCTCCTCTTCTACTTTTTCTTCCGACGCCGCCTCCGCCACCCCCCTCGCCTTCCGCCTGCTCCCCAAGAACCCCATCGTATCTCCGCGAAAAAGTCACGAGCAGTCAGCGCACCGATCGCTCTGCCCGCACCCACGCCCACGCGGACCTCCGTGATCTCCGTGACGCGGTTATCGGAGGCTGGAATCTCCGCGAGGATGAAAGGCAGGAGAGGCAACGTCGGTCTCCTTTGTCAGGGGTTCGGCGGAGTCACGGGACCTCGCGAAGCCGCGGCCGAGCAGGAAGTTCCCAGGACAAGAAGGCAACTCTGGGAGAGAGAGAGAGAGAGTGGTTGGGGGCGAAGAAAGTGACCCCTGGAGTCTGCGATTTCGGGCGCGGCGAGGGCCAGAGATGAAGGGGCAACGGGCGGAGGAGAGGAAGAGACGAAGAAACGCTGCTTCATGCTGGCGAAATGAAAGGGAAGACGAGGAGACGGAAGGGGATACTAAAGGAATCAAGTCGAGCGAGGCAAAGGATAAGGATGAGGATAAATGGGTGTGTAGAAGGCAAGGAAAAGGAGAGGGGAAGGGAGGGGTAGACGGGGCTGTGAGTCACGCCACTTACGGGCGTACAGAGGACCACGTCATTCTAGGCGGGGCTCGAAATGCAGTAATGTCTTGCCTCAATTCACAAGTAATGCTCAACTCGCGAAGCTAAACTCCTTTTATTCTGTCACCAATCGTTATCATTAACAGATAAGACCTACAAATATTACAACGTTACACACTACCAAATACACCATAAACTATGTACTAATATCTATAAGTGACATCCTCATCACAATCCCCACGGCCGAGGAGAATACACTAAGGATATGAATGACAGTAAAAATGGGACGATACACTCCCTGTTCTCGCCAGCGGAAGTGTGAATGAACAGCAGACCTGCAGCTGAGATAACAGCTACCACCCCCACCCCCCCCCCCACCCCACCCACCCTCCCTTTTCCACGATGCGCGCCTCGATTATCGAACAAAGCTCGTGATTATCTGCTTCCTCGATTACGTTCTCGCTCACCTGCTGACAGCGTGACTCTCGTTTCATTCTAATTCTCTATCCCACGTTCCTCTTTATCTCCTTCTCCTACTCTCTTCTCCCTTTATCTCCCTCTCCTACTCTCTTCTCCCTTTATCTCCCTCTCCTACTCTCTTCTCCCTTTATCTCCTTCTTCCTACCTCTTCCCTTTATCTCCCTCTCCTCTTCTTATCTCCCTTCCCTATCCTTCTCCTTCTCTTCTTATTTCCTCTCCTACCTCTTCTCCCTTTCCCTATCCCTCTCCTTCTCATCTTATCTCCCTCCCCCACCGTCCTCCAGCCTGCCCGCCCCTTTTTCTCTCTCTCTCTCTCTCCCTCCTTCCCAACCCGAAAGAACCTTGTCCATTCCCGAAACACTGACCACTCCCGCCCCGCCACAGCCTCCCCCTCCACCCCTTCCCTCCCTCCCCTGCCATCCACGCAACCTCAAGGCATAAAAATAATCACAAAAAAGTCGAAGGCATGCCCTGGTCGTCGAGGAAGAATGCCCCGGCGTCTCCGGTGCACTTTCTTTCGGATGCCTGGAGATCCTTCCTCTTCTTCCGATCACCGCGCCCGGAGATTCTACGACCTTATTAAGAAAGAAAAACTCCGGGCTCTTCCCCCTCCCCATCTCTCCCTTCTTCCTTTACTTTTCTTTTTCCATATCCCCCCACCCCCTCTCTCCTCCTTCCTTTCTTCCTCCAACCCTCCTCCTCCTTCCTTCCTTCCCTCCTCCCTCCTTCCTCCTTCCTCTTTCCTTCCTTCCTCCTCCTCTCTCCCTTCCTTCTTCCCTTCTCTCCCTCCCTCCCCTCCTCCTCCTTCTCCGAATTTTGAGGCACTTGCCCTTTAAGTCACGGAGAAGAGAGAGTGGCGGTATCTCTCTCTCTCTCCTTCGTTCTCACACCGGAGTGCATATTTTCCTTCGCTTGAGAATCGAACCGGTTTGTTGCGACTCCTTCCGCGAAAAGGCAATGCGCGCGAGAGAAATTAAAAGTTTCGTTCTTTGTGAATTTTCCACGGCGAACATTCCCAAGACAAAATAAAACCCGCCATTTCAACAAGCAAGGAGAAACGTGACGCCGTGGGAGAAAGGTCTTCCAGAAATAGCCCTGAGCGATCGCGGTGAATGATCTTTCCGCACCCGAGAAATGATTCGGATCTATTTAATTCACGTCTTCCTTTTCATAAAAATCGCTTTTCAGAAACTTCTAAAAAAAAAAAAAAAATAGCACAGACTGGAGGATATGCAATACAATTACAATGAAAAATTCTATTAATCCAGGAGACATTAATCATAAACCAGAAGGAATAATGGATGACCACACAAAACATGAAAGTAAGCACAAATTCACAGTAATCCCATGCTTATGACTTCCTACTACTGAACATCCCTTTCCCCACCCTTTACAAGCTAAATACACCTATTTCCCCCCTTCATAACACGCCCAAAACGAAAAAAATCAAAGCAACCAACTGCACAGCCCCTTCCGCCCGACCTAGCAAAGCAACACCCTCCCTGTCCCGTCCCTTTAAACTGTCGCAAGAGAGGTGGCCGCGAGTATACCGCAAGGGTGGAGCAAAAGGGGTCGCGTATATACTTAATAGCACAAAAGGGTTAAAGGGGCACAAAGGTGAATCGCCGCCCAGTAAATAGCAGCAACAAAAAATGGCAAGGGAGGGCAAAGAAATCGTCTTATAAGGATGACTGATGCGGCACAGCGGGGTCTTCACGTGGGCATTACGCAATGTTTTTCTTTCTGATGCTAAGGCGAGGCTCATCCATCTTTCGAAATGAAAAAAGAGAGAATAAGAGAAGCAAAACGAAGCGATGAAAGAAAGTGAAAGGAAGTAACAGAGAGAGAGAGAGAGGAGGAAAGCAAAATCCCGACAGACTTAGACGAAGGAGAATTTCTCGAGAGATCGTGACGTGGCCTCCTCCAGAAGCATTACCCGACCGAGGGCGTGTCACGGCGCCCGATAGCTCGAGACCCCGTGACTACTACGCTACGAGAGGGACTTAGGAACGGCCCAAGAAAAGTTGGAGAAAAAGAAATCAAGGAGTATCTCAGAGAAGTCGATTAGGATCAAAATCTAGCGGATTCTTATCCTACGATAGCTCTTATGGATGATCAAATGCTTCTGAGTCATACGGAGATCGCCTGGCTTATCACTCAAATAGCGTGGAACTACACGTGAGGCCGTGTGTGTGTGTGTGTGTGTGTGTGTGTGTGTGTGTGTGTTGTGTGTGTGTGTGTGTGTGTGTGTGTGTGTGTGTGTGTGTGTGTGTGTGTGTGTGTGTGGTGTGTGTGTGTGTGTTGTGTGTGTGTGTGTGTGTGTGTGTGTGTGTGTGTGTGTGTGTGTGTGTGTGTGTGTGTGTGTGTGTGTGTGTGTGTGTGTGTGTGTGTGTGTGCGTGTGTGTGCGTGTGCGTGTGCGTGTGCGTGTGCGTGTGCGTGTGCGTGTGCGTGTGCGTGCGGTTAAATAAACTATTAAATAAATACTGAAATGAAACAAACAAACAAATGTCAATCCTCAAAACAGCTGGAGGGACTTAAAAGAAAGTTTTCCAAATTAAGCTTCTTGACGGAAACTGGAAAGACGAGTTTTTAGCCGAATGGTCAGAAATTCTTATGAGTTCGTGGTGCAACTGCGGCATCAAGGGTCGACCTCTGATGTGACCAGCCCGCACGTTTCTGCGAGTGTCTGTAGGCCTTTGTATCCGTCTCTTGCTTTTCTTACTTTATCGTACCCAGACACACACCTATTTTCTGTTTTATCTGAGCATATATTTTTATTCACACCTTTTCATATTTATTTATTCATTTATCTAATCTCTTCCATTATCTATGTGTGTGTGTGTGTGTGTGTTGTGTGTGTGTGTGTGTGTGTGTGTGTGTGTGTGTGTGTGCATCGCGCGCCTACCTGTCCTATCTCTACCTTTGCGTCTTTCCTCCATTCTCCCGTTCTTTCCTCTTCACATTCTATTGGCAAGAAATGCTCCATCGCTCGACATAACCACTAGCAACACCAAACACTCGTTGGTAGCGACGCGACCGTTATTTCACGAAATAAACATTCTACTGGTCTCTGCGATAAAAAACAAATAAAACGTACCAAGTCTTTCCTTTCAGAACCTTAAAGAGAAGAGAAGAAAGGCGAACAACAAACGTTTAATCTTCCATTTCCTCTTATTTCTCTCTCTCGCCTTTACGCCGTTCAGGAGATGAATCGCTCCAGCTTAAGAACGTGAAATCAAAGACAAACAGGCTAATTCCTTCACAGGAAGCCTCCTTCGGGGTGATACTCTTCCCCAGCAGGAGAAGGGGTGTGAGAAGCAAAACTGGATAAAGAAGAAAAAGATGGGAGAGGAGGGGGTGGGGAGAAGGGGGAGAAGGAGGAAGAGGAGATGCAGAGGAAGAAAGGAAGAAATCGAGGGGAAGAAGATGAAGGAGGAGGAGAGGAGGAGATGACGAAGACGCAGACAGAGGAGATGGGGGCAAGGGGCGTCGGTCAAGAGACGCCACTGGGGCCGAAATTGCTCCCTTTGTGCCGGCGAGGCTTGTCCCCGTGCTGTTCTGTGGCCCTCATAACAACCGCAGCGACTGTTTGTTCGCTTTCAAAGAGCCAGGTAGACGGGAAAGCGAGGAGGAAAAGAGGGAAGAATGAATATGCTGGCGAAGAAGAGGCGGTCTACCATTTTTAGGGGGGGGGGTACCTAGTGGTGGGGGCACGGACGAAGAAGCAAAGGCAAGGAAAAGAAAGGGGAGAGACTCGAGACCTCACAACGCGGTCTCTTTCTCTTTCTTTTCTCCCTCTCTCTCTCTCTCTCTCTCTCTCTCTCTCTCTCTCTCTCTCTCTCTCTCTCTCTCTCTCTCTCTCTCTCTCTCTCTCTCTCTCTCTCTCTCTCTCTCACACACACACACACACACAACACACACACACACACACACACACACACACACACACACACACACACACACACACACACATTACTTCGCATAACAAGGGATTTGAGTTAATTAATTCTAAATACAAGACTGATTCCGAGTCTCCAAGAACGCTAATCCCCGAAACAAAATGCCGGCAAAATTCTCCAGACACAAACAGAATATGCAAATCAGGCCATCGGCGCATCCGGCACGAGATGTTACCTCCAAGTTCTTCTGCTTGTGATTGCAGGCATAAAAACAAGGTTATTATCCTGAGGTTGGGGCATTCTTCTCCACTTCGTGCCAATGCTATAGCAATGATGCCCAGTTGCTTTCACAGGATTAGCCTAAACAGGACCACAAAATTTTACATATATACAAATAGGCGAATACAAAAATATACGCACCGCCGTCGCATTACCATACCCTCAAGAGTCGCCCCATAATTCTTCAAAAACTTACACAATACAAGCCATCTTGCCCATCCACCACCCCCCCTCTACCCCCTCCCTTCCCCGCCCACGCCGGACCTTCGGCCACCGAAATCAAAAGGCCATAACAAGTCGGGGCGGCGTATAACATTATCTCTCGAAGAACTTGAGGAATATTAAGTTCGGCCTTCCCCACCGCCACCCTCCCCCTCTTAAGCCCCTTCCCCACCGCCACCTCCCCCTCTTCAGCTCCCTTCCCACCGCCAACCCCTCCCTCTCAAGCTCTCTTCCCTTCCGCCGTCCACCCCCCACCCCCTTCCCCTCCCCCACTTCCCTTCGACAGTGAGTCACGAGGTGCGAACAGCGCCAGATGACTCTGATGAAGATACAAGGTGAGGAACTGTGTCTCATGGCGGCTGGGAAAGTTGACAGCGACCGCGGCTCATGGCCGGTGGCTCACTCCGCCGCTTTGATGCTCGCGACCGCCCGCTGACGTACAGGTAATTTTTAAGCACTCTTGAACAATGCTAACACAGAACGATAGGGGAGGGAAAGACAAATAGGTATGTGTGTGGAGAGAGGGAGAGAGGGGGGGGGAGAGGGAGTGAGAAAGGAGTGAGAGAGAGAGAGAGAGAAAGAGAGAGAGAGAGAGAGAGAGAGAGAGAGAGAGAGAGAGAGAGAGAGAGAGAGAGAGAGAGAGAGAGAGAGAGAGAGAGAGAGTGAGTGAGAGAGAGAGAGAGAGAGAGAGAGAGAGAGAGAGAGAGAGAGAGAGAGAGAGAGAGAGAGAGAGAGAGAGAGAGAGAGAGAGAGAGAGAGAAGAGAGAGAGAGAGAGAGAGTGTGTGTGAGAGAGAGTGAGAGAGAGAGTGAGAGGGAGGGAAAGGGAGGGAAAGGGAGGGAGAGGGAGGGAGGGAGGGGGAGAGGGAGGGAAGGAGGGAGAAAGAAAGAAAGAAAAAGAGAGTGTCTCTACAACGGTATACATAATGGAACCAACGCATCTAACCACCTACCTTAATCACAACCATCAACTTCCCCTTTAGCTGATACATATAACAACACACCAACATCAGATACCATTACCACCCGTAAAAGTTTTACAACCCTTTTCCATAGTGACAGCTTTATCGACTACAATAAACAATTTCACATTTACATAATTAAGATGCTTCCCTCACCGTTACAGAAAGAAGCGACAGAAGGAATTTCAAAGAATAAAAAAAAAAGATAAATAAAAAATAAATAAAAAACCCAAAGACATTCAAAAGAAAACATCAAAAAAAGCAAAGAATCTCAAAGAAAAAAGTAAGAAACCCAAAAAAAAAAGGAAGAAAAAAAACCCTCATTTTCGCCAACTCGCATACGCACACGAATGCAAGATTTACGACGACATTTCACGCACGAGGACTTGCGCTGCCGGGGGAAGACAGACGAATGCCACACGCAGCCGGGAGGTCGCGGGGACACGAGCCGGGTAGATACGGGAGATAAAACACTCAGGCACGGTAGATAAGGGGCGAAGCAGGTAGATAAGCTACTCTGGGACGCCCGCAGGTGAAGGTAGAGACGGAACGAAGTATTGGATGGGAGATGGAAGAGAGGGAGAGAAGTATGGTTTAAGATAATGGCAATAAATAAATGTGACTGACATAAAGACAAAAAGTATCTCTTTTCTTTTTGGGAAGAAAAGGTGAAACAGAAGGGAGAGAAATACCACGAGTAAGAGTAGAAACAACAATAGTAGGAGGAGGAGGAAGAGAAACGGAGAGGCAGAAGGAGGAAGAGAAAAGGAGAGGAGGAGGAAGAGAAAAGGAGGAGGAGGAGGAGGAGGAGGAGGGGTGAGGAGGAGAGAAGAAGAAGAAGAAGAAGAAGAAGAGACGAAGAAAGAAGAAGAAGAAGAAGAAGAAGAAGAAGAAGAAGAAGAAGAAGAAGCAGAAGAAGAAGAAGAAGGAGGGAGGAGGAGAAGGAGAATGAGGAAGTGGTGAACGATTATAAGGAAATCAACGAGAGAGGAAAAGGGAGGTGACGACAGAATTTTAAAACCGAGACAAAAAAGGAGGGAAAATCTATCCAGAGAACAAACTGGTTTACGAATTGTTCAAGATTCCTCTCAAGCATCAGCGAGCAAGGCGCTTCCTCTACGTTTAAAAAAAAAAAAAGGTCTCATAAGTACTTCTTTCTTTGTGTGCACATATAGACGCATACGGAACACAAACGCAACCACACTCATACCTACACATGTGTGGATCTACCTATTTATAAATATACATATAGACCAATAAACATGTAAATACACAGAAAACATGAAAGAGAACTACGATTCTATTGTTCCTCTCTCTGCCTGTCTCTATCTCTGTATTTTGTTGTTCTTGTTGTTTTTGTTGTCCAGGAAGTATAAACACTAAGCACCCTATTCCACGCTGAAACACTAAATACCCGGATGGAGAGGACAAGGGGAAAGGGGGCGGGACACTGACATAAGCAAGGAGCAGGTGCCGGATGCGATAAAGGGTGGAGCAGCGAGGGAGAGGGAAGGGGGTAGGAAGATAAAGATAGGAGGGAGAGAGGAGAGGGAGGGAGGGAGGGAGGAGGGAGGGAGGGAGAGGAGGGAGGGAGGGAGGGAGAGAGAGGGAGGGAGGGAGGGAGAGAGAGGGAGGGAGAGAGGGAGGAGGGGAGGGAGAGGGGGGGGGGAAGGGAGAGAGAGAGAGAGAGAGAGAGAGAGAGAGAGAGAGAGAGAGAGAGAGAGAGAGAGAGAGGAGAGAGAGAGAGAGAGAGAGAGAGAGAGAGAGAAGAGAAAGAAAGAAAGAAAGAAAGAAAGAAAGAAGAAAGAGAGAGAGAGAGAGAGAGAGAGAGAGAGAGAGAGAGAGAGAGAGAGAGAGGAGAGAGAGAAAGAGAGAAAGAGAGAAAGAGAGAAGAGAAGAAAGAGAAAGAGAAAGAGAAAGAGAAGAAAGAGAAAGAGAGAGAGAAAGAAAGAAAGAAGAAAGAAAGAAAGAAAGAAAGAAGAAAGAAAGAAAGAAAAAGAAAGAAAGAAAGAAAGAACGACAGAGAGAGATAGGGGGTGGAGGAGGGAGAAGGGAGGAGGGAAGAGCCAGTCCGTCGTCCCTTATTTAAATCCCCGACGCCGAACTCCCGGTTTCCGGCCACACCCTGTCCCGTGTGCTTTGTCCAGACGCGCCGAACCTCCCCCGCGGTGTCCATTACCTCCTAATAAAGATTCGTAACAGCGACTACGAGGGAACTTTAGAGGCGGGATGAACATAAGAGTCCTCGTGATAATAAAACGCTCGTGGAAGAGATGAACAGACGACCACGGCCATTCAAATGTGATTAATTCATATAATGACAAAATAATTCCTCCCAAATATCAGAAAAAGGACAGCCGAACCGTAAATAATAACAATAACAATAACAATAATGGAAATAGTAATAATATAACAATAACAAATAACAATAATGGAAATAGTAATAATAATAACAATAATAGAATATTAATAACAATAACAATAATCATAATAATAATAATCACAATAATTATAATAATAATAATAATAATAATAACAATAACACTAATACCACTACAACAAGTAATAAACAAACCAAGTATACAAATAAACAAAGATACACAACCGACACCGGACATCATTAAGAGGGTTCCGGTATTTAAAAATCCATGTCGTAATCGCCGTCATCCGAGCCGCTGGAGGTCAGAGGTCACCGCCGACAGGAAGGCGCAGCAACGAACAGCGGCGGACAAGGCAAAATAGCGATGACGTCACGACCGCCAAATGGAATCCCTAAGCACAATCAACCACCGCCTTAATCTGCGCACATCCCGCCCTTATACTCCTCACCCTGCCTTCCCTACCTTCCTCCTCCCTTACCCGGTTTAAACAATTTCCCTCGCTTTGATGCCCTACCTCCTGCCCCCCCCCCACCTCCTTCTATTATCCATCCCCTCCTGCCCCCCACCCACCTCTATTATCCACCCCTCCTGGCCCCACCCCTCTATCATCCACACCCCCTCCTGCCCCGTGACCCCCCCTCCAGGATCAGCTGAGCCTTCGCGTTACGGCCCATAACGTCATATACGGACAGCGGCTCCTTGCGTGGGGTTATCTCAGCCCCGCGACCTAAACACCCTTCACCCGGACCCTAACCCCTTGCACCCTAAACCCTCTGTTCTTCCCTTTATCCCTCTTCTCGCGACCCCTCCGCCTTCGTCCCCTCTTCCCCTTCACCTATTCCCCCTCCTTGTGTCTTTTCCTCTTTCTTTCCCGTTCGACAGTTCTTTTCTATTCCCTACTCTTACCTTCTCCCTTTCTTTCCTTTTCATTCTGCCTTCCATTCTCCTCTCTCCCTCCCCTTCCGCCCCTCCCTCGTATCTCCTCTTCCGCGAATTCTCCCTCCTATCGCCGCTTTGCGCTCTTATCAGCTCAAACGATAAGCTTCCTCGCGCTATCTCCGTTCACCAAGCAAGATCCACCGCGTCAGGATATTCCTTTTCGTGTTTACCCTCATCCTTCACCCTTTAACCTTCAGCCATCAACGTGCGTGCGGATCCTTAGCCTAGGCCTACCTGACCCAGAGTGGCACTGATGGAGGTCTTCGTGACGAGGAGTGCCACCATCCCCACGGAAGAAGGGGGTGGGGGCAGGGGAGGAGGGGGGGGGGTGGGGGGAGGCACCATATGTGCCTTGCGCGACTTTTCTCAGCGTCTATCTCTTTGGCTTATCTCTTGTTATCTTTTTAGTGTAG
>NW_020870849.1:56107-88607 GCF_003789085.1 Penaeus vannamei
ACATGCGCATACAGCCTCATTATGACATACGCCGTGACTCAAAAGAAGTGACAGCTGTCATAATCCCCCACACTATTCCAAATGTAAACAGCACTCAATATTCCAAAAACAGACACTTCTGACTCACTACAACATGAACGGATACACAACACACCACACGCGCCACTTACACATACGCACAGGCCACTTACACATACACACACGGCACATAAAACATACATACACACCACTTACATATGCACACGCGCCACATACACACACACGCACAACATACACACAAACATAAACATACACACACCGCACACACACACACACACAACATACACACACGTACGCGCCACGTACACAAAACGAGCACACGCACTTACGCACATACACACGGCCCTCAAACATACACACACGCTACATATCACACGACACACGCCACGCACACACACCGCCACTTACGCACATACGCACACCACATTCTGTCCCGCTACCTATGGGATCGCCACGCCACGCTTTGCCACGCTCGGGAGACCCGCTTGTATCTCGGGCTCGTACGCATCGACACGCACTCGCTCACCTCCTCCTCATTCGCATTCAGGCTGGCTTCATGAGGAAATGCGTGGCGCTCCTGGTTCAGCTGGATGCCGCTCGTCCACTTCCTCACCTATCCACTCACCAAAGCACTTATAAATCTAATCATCCGAACTCGGTCTAATTCACCTCATTTTGTCCCACTCACTCGCGAATTAACCCACCTATTCACCTCATTTTCTCCTCATGAATCAACTCACACTAATTCGCCTCATTTCCCCCACTCACTCATGAATCAAATTCGCCTCATTTTCCCAACTCACTCATGAATCAACTCACTCATTCGCCTCATTTTCCCACTCACTCATGAATTAACTCACTAATTCACCTCATTTTCCCCAACTCACTCATAAATTAACTCATTTTCCCCACTCACTCATGACTCAACTCCCTAAGCCACTTCTGTCCAACGAGAATCTCGGGAGAAAGCGAAGAGTGAAGCAAATGAAGAGCATAGCGTGAGAGCAAATCAAGAGCGTGAGGAATATGTCACGCTGATAGACGTAAGATGGGGTGAGGGAGAGAGAAAAAAAAAGAACGATAGGGAGAGACGGAATGGGCGTGAGGAGGATATTTGATCGACGTGATACCCACAAACGTTATCAGGGATTGAGGTTTGAGAGAGAGAGAGAGAAAAAAGCGAGACGAGAAGATAGAGAGAGAGAATGAAGAAGGAGGGAAGAGAGAGCAGAGAGAGAGAGCGAGAAATTGAGAAAAAGAAAAAACAGACACAAACACGAAGAACAAGTTTGAGCCAAACAGGTGAACGCACAGACGATTTCCTTACCGATGAGATGAGGTATGAGAGAGAGGAAAAGAGAGATGAGAAAAAAAGCCTCGGTGCAACAGTGCCAACAGGTGTATATTCACATTGATTCCTAGTTATGAAACAGAAAAAAACCAAAAAGCCTCGGCCACGCCCGGCGTTGTTTGGGGGGGAGGAACACGCCTCACGCAGCTCCAGACCTCAGTCCTCCCCTCCCTCGCCCCCCCCACCACCTCCCTCCCCCCACCCTCTTCCCCATTTTCCGGCAGACAAATGTTATTCGTCTTCCATTCTTCACATAGCAGACCGCCCCTCAAGAACTGCACTTGCTCTTGCTGTTGACCACTGCAGGCGGCGTTTTTATCCTTCGACTTCAGGTGTTTCTTGTTTTACACGCAGCCTTTCTCGTACTTTTTCAGGTGTTTCTTGTTCCTCTATCTTCTTATCTCTCTCCACACCTCTCTCTCTCCTCCTTGCTCACACTTTATCTTTTCTTCTTTCTCTTTTGCTCTCCTTTTCTCTTCCCTTTTTCTCGACTTCTCTCCCTCTCCTCCCACTCTCTTCCTCCTCTGTCCTTTAAAAAGAATCCCAGAAAAACGTCAAAAATAAAGAAAATAAACATAAAAATCCTAACAAACAACAAAAAAAAAACATCAAAACGGCTCCAGGGACGGCACAAGGATTCCCCCCGAATCTCCGAAGACAGCAAGCACGCCCTTTTTCCTTCCCCCACCTTCACTGCTCGCTAATCTCTAGGAATCTACCTGGCCAGGCCAAGCGGAAGGCAGAGGGGAAGGAGGCGGTCAAGGGAGGGGAGGTGGGGGAGGAGGGGGGAGGAGAAGGAATGGGGGGGGGGGGCAACGAGGGGTGCCATAGAAAAAGGAGAGGGGAAGCGAAGGAGGCCCACCAACCACCCCCTCTCGCCACTCCCCACCGAGGAGCAAGTGGGGAGGGGGGGGGGGCTAAGATTCCTTTTCTCTCTCCCAGCCTCTCTTTAAGCGAATGGACTTTTTGCGTGCGGGTGAGCGTCCGCCGCCCGCGTAATGCATCACGGAAGGAGCTGCGAGGAGGGGCGGGGCCGGACTATCACGGCAGAGATGGAGCTGGGGCGGAGACGGGGGTGGGGGTGGGGCTGGGGTGGAGCGGAGGCGCGGCGGGTGAGCGGTCGGTCGCGAAAAAACATTTAATTGAGAGATTTGCTGTCGGTAGGCCTAGAGACCCTACACTAGGGCGCCCTCGGTCTTTGTTGTTGTATCTATAATAATAAATCCTAGAACTTTCAAGAAGAGACACACGCGGTAATATTATTTACAAGCAAATCAATTTCTGATCTAAAGATAGCGATGATCTTGTGCATAAAAATACTTAATCGACCACAATCAATCACAAAGGAAAACAAAACATGCTCACGCTAGTACAAACGAAAAAATACATATATATGCATGCACACATAAATTCATAGATATACATAAATATACATATACACAAATATACACATGCATATGTATGTATGTGTGTGTGTACATACATACATATATATACAGACAGACAAAGACACACACATACACATATAATATATTCATGGAGTTGATTCTTCTGCTCTTGGTATTATAGGTTTCTTCCTCTTACATTGCAGCAAATCTTACTTAAAGTAAAAATTATTTTGAAATGTGTATATATAAATACTATCCTCTTCTCTCTCTAACACACACACACACACACACACACACACACACACACACACACACACACACACACACACACACACACACACACACACATATATATATATATATATATATATATATATATATATATATATATATATATATCCCTTTCCTCGCTATTTCAGTTAATCTCATCCCACCAACCAAACGACAAACAACAATTCAGATTTGTGTTCATGACCCGCATAAAAAAAATACATCCTTTGTTCCACGCCTCTCGCCTTCCCACGCCAAACCACTTAAACATCGAGACTTTCCCCGAGTGTGCATTTAAATCCCGGCGGATTGGAGCTAATCCTTCGCTAACGACGGCGGCGGCGAGGGCGTGGCAGCGTCTTCGGGAGAGGATTTCGTTCCGCCGCGAAATGGCGCTGGATTAACACGGCTGGGAGGAGGGGTTTCGATGTGGCCAAGATGGGATTGCTACATATGTTGATGGGGTCCCCGAGTCTTAGCATGTGGTCAGGACGATCTCTCTCTCTCTCTCTCTCTCTCTCTCTCTCTCTCTCCTCTCTCTCTCTCTCTCTCTCTCTCTCTCTCTCTCTCTCTCTCTCTCTCTCTCTCTCTCTCTCTCTCTCTCTCTCCCCCCCCCCCCCCCCATGGCCCTTTTATCGGCTAACGTCATTCCTATTTCCCCTTTCCTTCTCAGTTTTCTTTCTACCTTTTAACACCGTTCCCATTTCCTCACCAAATTCCCAATCTGCATCTCCCCTTTGTAAACAAAACAAAAACAAACAAACAAAACACACAACACACACACACACACACACACACACACACAACCCCCCCCCCCCCTCTCCCCCCACACAAACCTCACCCTGCCCCCGCCCCCGCTGTCACTCGCTGCCACGGGGTGGCACGGCGGCAATTACCCCGGGGCAAAAAGACGCAGGTGTCACGGCCATCGGTGGGCGTCGCTCGGCAGGAACACTATATCTCGCCCTAAGCCCCAAAGCCCCCCTTCGCCCTGTTGTACTTCGTGGCGAAAAAAGGGCGAAGGGGGCGACGTTACTGGGACATAATGAGGGACAATTTTTATACTGAGCAAAAAAAAAAGTAGATTGTGTGATACATCGTCCATGATGATTATGGTGCGGATGATGGTAATAATGATGATGATGATACTTAATCATTACTCGAAGGTCTATAATAGACGTTGGTACCTACTGCTACTACTGATTGATGATGAGGGTGTGGGAAATGAGAGGGAAGAGGAGAGGAGGGATTGGATGGGGAGAAGAGGAGGTGGCGGAGGTGGAGGTGAGGAGGAGGAGAGTAGGAGGAGGAGTGGAAGTAGAGATGGTTGGAGGAGGAAGGGTGAGAAGAGGGAGGAGGTGGAGGAATGGAGGAGGGTAGGGAGTGGAGGAGGGGAAGTGTGGAGGTGGAGAGGTGGAGGAGGTAGAGGAGAGGAGGAGGAGGAGGGAGGAGGAGGAGGAGGAGGGGAGGGAGAGGAGGAGGAGGCAGGAGGTGGAGAGGGTGGAGGAGGAAGGGCGGCGGAGGAGAGGGTGAAGGTGGCGCGGGGGCGGACGGAGGGGAGGCGAGAGAAATGCATGCATATCTCATCTCCAACTTCCTCTGACTCACCCTCGCTCTCCCATACCCTTCCTCCCGCTGGCCAATCGGCGCCAAGCACTGCTCTCTCTCTCTCCGTGTTTTATGATGATTGCCTCCCCAAAGGTACGAAGCCATGACCATTCTTCAAAGATAACATTTAGCGCGAGAGATGTCATCTGTGCCACCGAAATATAAATAAAAATGATAACAATAATATCAAATCGTATTTCACTCTGATCTGTCGTGTCTGTTGGGAGCCATAATTCCTACATATATTTTTTACGATCCAGTGGCATCAAGGCATGTAAAAAAATAAATGTATTTAACGATAATTAAGAAACAAAATCTATCTTAATATTAACGAGGAATTAAACGACTCTATTCAAATTTCTGCAGGCCCTATCTTATAACATAAGAAAATAATATATACAACACTACAATTGGACATTTAATTATTAAGATGCTAAACCATATATGTACATACCTATACATAAAAACTAACAATTAATAATATCTCTAAATGACAAACTGACTCCCCTGACTATCCCCCTACACTGCCCGCATCCGTCCCTTGAAGGACCGACGAAGGAAAAATCATTCCCAGATGCGACAGACCTAGTTTCGCCCCAGACCCAGAGCCCGTGCGAGCGCGCAGTCGCCTAAATCGGCTGATCGTATTTCTAGGTCGGACCACTCACGTCACTCGCGTCGACTCAGGAAATCAGCGCAACCAAAAGTCCGTCTGCGGATTCAATTTCGCGGGCGCGCGAGTTTACAAACATCGACGCTACAGGGTGTCGCGATGTTACGGGATTTTTTACACCGCCGTGCGCGACGTTACCACGCTCCTCTAATTTTCTATCTTTGATTTCCTGCCTGGTTCACGGGGATTCCATTGAGAATGATCCTCCATATCTGATATATTGACGGAGTCCACCTGTCCTGCGGCGCGATTACCATGCTGCGAAAAGGAAAAGGAATTGTATACCCTGATGATGTCCTATAACACAATAATAACGCAATATTCCTAACACTAAAAAACTGCTCAAATGATGAGAATAATTTATACCCTGAAGATGATTATAACAATAATAATGAGTAAAAATATCCAATAACACTAAAAAAGTAAAATAAGTACCGATATCGTCTGAAAAAGAAGTCAACGACCGAAGCCCAAACTAACATGGCGCTCAGCACACAACAATTTACTACAGTGTTTGTTTTGACGTCCACCTCTTTCGCCATTTTTCCCCGATTCTCTTCTCTTTTCCGTTTATTTCTTTCCTTTTTTCCTTTGGTTTACACACAATGTTTACAGATAATTGCAAGAGCGGTAGTGACAGCTGGCGCGAGTACAAGACCTGCATTTACCCGCACCGCAATAACGCTAATCTGCACGCACACGTCTGTTCCATTTTATCCCGCTCATTAACGTAGGGAAACTTGAATCCATCTATTTGTCTATCTATCTGTCTATCAGTCTCTACAGCTATCTATGCATCTACGTATCTCCACATATCTATTAACAAAAGGGTCCTCTCATCTCACAGAAATAAAAAGAATTACAACCGGGTTTCCCCTCCATCGTAACAAACGCAAAATATTACCAAGTACAACAAACCAATTATCGGAGCCTCCTAATTATTCTAAAGATAATTCCGAAGATAATTATAAGGTTACATGTTACCCACAATTAGGATATGATTAAGTCAATTACACAGTAACAAAGCAACGGGTTGGTAATTTTCCGTTCATGTCGTGTTGTAGTTTCCTGCCAACCTTTCTTAATAACCAATGGATAAAAAGGGTTTTTAAATAGCACAAAGTCTTAAGTTCAGATTGGTAGAAAAAAACATTTCCTCTCTTTCAAATGGAATTCAATGCTCTGTACAAAAAAAAAGAAAAAAAAGAAAAAAAATCATATAGAAAGAATAAGAATTTCCTGTTTCACTTGTTAAACGCGGAACAAGCTCAATCTCATCGTCCCGCTCGCGCCCTATAATCTCCCTCGCCCACAATTAACACCGCGTCGTGCAGGGCGCAACCCGAGGCCGTCCTAAAAGCGCGATCATCGTTTTCCTAAGGGAATGACGCCACCTCCGCCGCCGCCGCCAAGGTCGCTCGCAGCATGCACGGCGTCTGCGCATGCCGCCGCTCTCTCTTTTCCTCTCTGCACGAGGCGAGACAAGGCGCGAGTCCTTCGTTTGGCTGTTGTCCTTTGGGTTCCTCGACTCCTATACATCCCGACATTCGTCACCCCGCCCGAAATCTGAACCGAAGGCCCTCTTCTAAAGCCCCCTCCTTTGTTATCCATGCGCCGACGCCAGCGCCCCTGGCGGCCTAGACAATAATTGGTCGTGAATTGGCACATTTCATCTTTTTCCCCTTAGTGAATTAAAAAACGAATGATCCTCCAAGGCTGGAAAAGATACCCGGTACCTTGAAACCCCGCTTTGGCTCAGCTATTCATCTTTTTTATTAATTAGAATTCACATACAGGCTGTTATGAATGTCCACACGTGTGCGTGAGTCACTCCGACATGTGCCACACCTGCCTCGCTACTTAATTACTAACGAATCAATACTGACGAATATATTAATCAGATTATCAATAACCGCGACCGGGAAAAATATCCGTTATCAACGACGAAGATGAATATTAAATAAATGCCAATCAATAAAAGGACAAAGGAAAAAAATATGTACGTACATATCCAACAAATTAAAAACAGAAAATCTAAATTGGTGAACACTCGTCCCCTTGCGCGCAATACCCTCTCCCTTCCACATTCCACAAATATCAAAATAAAAGAGAAAAGAATGGCGGCCACCCATCCATTGAATTAAAACGGCGCAGCATTCTTTCCTCTCATTTCGCCTCTTCCCGCCTGAAGAAGACAAAGGTGTTACTTACCAGGGTTAACTCCCTCACATCTTCACCTTGGCTTCCACATACCTGAGGAAGGGAAAGGAAAATTGGTTAAAGATGAAACGTGGAAAAATAATACTTATATCTTACAAAGACATGAGGAAGTGTGGTGGTTGGTTGATGATGATGATGATGACTATATATATATATATATATATATATATATATATATATATATATATATATATATATATATATATATATATACTGTCATTTAAGAATCACTACTATAAATTAACAGTAATAACAGTATCATTAATAATAATCAACATCATACTAAGAACAATAACAACACCACAGCCAACTCAACATGTACAAACACAGTACACGCGTTCCACGTATGCCAGCGCGTGTATAAGCACAAAGCCCCCCTCCCCCCCCCCTCCCCTCCCTCCTTACGAACCACACAATGGCAAAATACACGAACCAACTCCCCTCCTCCCCCGCCCCCCTACCACATACCTGACACGGACTTGCACCATCAACCGTGTCAATGCTTCGTTCTAGTTTTGCACTCTTGGCTATTGCATTCTTCAGCCATCATTGGTGAACAGCACGGATTAGAAAGCAAGCGTAAGGCTGAAGAGAAATAAAAATATCACGTTTCGGTTATTTTGTTATGACTTTTGTCTCGTCTTCCGTTTCCTTTTTTTAAACTTTTTCTTTTAAGTATCTTTTCTATTCGTTATTTACAATTCCTCCTCTCTTTCTTTTTCTTAATATCATCTTTCTTTTCCCTTTCCGAACTCCTCTCGCCAAACCGTTCGTTTATCTGAGTGGAGGGATGATGGAGGGGGCGAAAGGAAAGGAGTGAGTTTGAAGGAGTAGAGTGAGTGGGAGAGGTTGGAGAGTGGGGAGGTGGGTGAGTGAGCCAGGGCAGAGTGAGTGGGAGGGGGACAGGGTGAGTGGGATGGGATTAGGGAGAGTGAGAGAGGGCGAGCGTCAGTGAGGAGAGGGGCAGGGCGAGTGGGAGGGGTCAGGGAAAGAGCGAGTGGGGCGGAGAGCAGGGTGAGAGTGACCGGGGAGGGGATGCCGGTGGGAGGAGGGGAGGGCGGAGGCTGGCGGCGCTGCTCCCTCCGTGGCTCTCCTCACGTCCTCCGGGGATCAGATCAGGCCGCCAGACGTCACCTTCAGGTATAAGGAGGGCGAAGACGCACCCTCCCTCGGCGGGGCCTGGCTGCTCGACCGAAGGAAACGGCGGAATTCTACCTTTTGCCTCGCCGTGTCCCTTCGAAAGAGCAACGCGCGATCGCTGGAAGAACAGGCCTGGCCAATCGCCGGCGCAGAGAACTCCGCCTGTTCACCTGTCGAGATCAAAGTCGGCTCCTTCAAGGGCCCACGTGATGGCGGGCAAGAACACAGGGAGGATATAACCACTCTGGAGAACAAAGAACAAGCACTTCGCACACAATCAGACACTCTGGTCACGTCGTCTACTGTATGCCCGCGAGGCATGCATGTAGAAACACGCAAGAATTTTTTTTTTTTCTTTTTTCTTTTGGAAGGTTGAGAGAGCGGGGGTGATCACGCGGTTGCCATCATTAATCTCCTTGGTCCGGTTAACGCCCTCTCGCTATCTCAAAAGCATTTCTCTTTTTTCAATACTCCATACCCCTGCGCTCTTCATTTTCTACTCAAGGAACGAAATAGACTCGAGTCACCACCCTTACCTCCCCCCCTCTCTCTCCAGCTGTTCTCCCTTTCCGTCTCCCTTATCCTATTACTCCCCGACGCCGCAACACTCATATCCTTCCTCCGCGCTCCTCGCCCCCCCCCCTCTCACCCCCTGTCCTCCACGCGCCTCCTCATATATCCTCCTTTCCTCCGAAATGCCTCGCCCAAATCCTCCCTTTCCTCTCGCCGAAGCGCGCGGAATGTGCAAAGCAGAGAGAGTGTCCGGGGGTTTGGTGGGGGGTGGGGGGGGTGGGGGAGGCGAGAACGCCCTTGAGCTCCAAGGTGTGACCGTAGGGCGCGCTCGTGGGCCAGCACGCTCAAACACGTCACGCTGTTACTCGCCGCTCCTGCATTATCCTGCAACCATGAGGCCGCTCTGAAACCCCAGGCGATAAGAAGCTATCCTTATAGGACAAGGCTATTAAGAGGCGCAACATAGAAAACATTTTTCCCAGTATAAATCCATATATAAATTTATCGACAGATAGATAGATACAGATACAGACAGACAGAGAGATGGACAGACCGATAGATTCATACAGTACAAAATAAAACATAATTCCAGGAATTTCCATGACCTGCAGACACAAGCACGTGATTATCCAGTCCGCCCCGGTGCGCCCACTACACCCTTCCTCCTCCTCCTGCCCCGCCCCCTCCCCCCACGTGGACGCCGGCGGTGGCCAGAACATTCCAAGCTGACAATGCCAGTATTCTCGGTCGACAATAGAAGGGCATCCAAAGGGCCGGAGCGCGGAAGGGGAAGGAAGGGAAGGAGAGGGAAGGAGGGAGGGCCTAAGAGGGAGGCATTCGGACCGTACTTTAGGATTCGCTGCATTCATTTTTTCTCACATCTAACCTCGTGCCTTTCACGAATCTTCTCCATTTTGCAACCAATAAATTCGTCAAGGTATTAAAGAAAAGGCGAGGAAGAGACAAAAGAAAGAGAGAAATAAAATTCCCAACATCTTGCAGCCCTTCCTCAATCCTGTGCTTTGCCGCCACCGTTCCTTCAACCTTCCAAATCGCCCTAAACGCAGACCTCGAATACCTTCTTATCGTGGCCGTTTATCAGCCGATATTCTGAAGGAGGTAAATCACCCTGAATCACCTAATCAAATCAAAACACCCCCTCTTTGAGAACCAGCAACGACACTCATTATCTCCGTCGCCATCGCCGGTTCTCTCACAATCACCGGTCTGACCTCACTATCGGGGTCGCCATCACGCCCGATTATCTCAGGCTATACTCGACCCGCACACAAGATAGCGGCTGATTTATTGACCTCACCGGGCGCGCGATCATACACATTTCGGGATGTTACGTATATGCATTCGACCCTTTGCCCCGCCGGTCGCCGAACATTTCCGAGTAAGAACGGCCATTCGGGATCATTGCTCCGAGTCTTCAGTCACGAAGAATATACGAAAGCCTCTCGTTCGGAGATATGAGAGCCAGATTTTGCGTCTAAACATTTTCTTTTTATAGTTTTCACCATTTTTTCTTTAATCCCAATCTATATTTTCCCATCCAAAAGAAAAAAAAAAATCGGGGTTTTAAACATGACGATAACCTGCGAATTCCGGGCATTGCTAAAAAATAAATTTCGTTTACATAAATTTACTGGCACCCGGGGCCCAACTGACACAAATCTTTCGTGGCCCCCAAAGCCGGCCATGGTTTTTTGCTGGTTTTTTTCTTTTAAACCCCCACGGGGGCCCTTTTCCGCCCCCCCCCCCCCAAAGGCTTTTTTTGTTTTTTTTTTTTNCCCACTCCTCCAGCAACGAGATTAGATCATAGACGCCTCAACCCGCACAAATGCCCACCAGAAGCAGGGAGAGGAGGACTCGCAAGAACACGTCCTTTCGGCGTTAGATGCTGCTCTAAACCCTCGTTGCCACGCAGAACCCCGTAACACTCAAGAGCGGTTATTACCATTAATTCGGCCGTAAGATACGTGAAGAGCCGTTCTCCCATACATGAAGTCCGAACCCTCAATTCCTCCCTCTCCACTCCTGGCCATGTAGACCCGACCAAGCAAGGAATTTCGTCATCGAAGTATCTTAATCGGCTTCATTCTAAGCCACTATCGTAATTCTCCACCATGTCGTCCAGGAAAACTGTACGGCGAATAAACGAAATGAATGAGAAGTATTTGCAGTCTTCCGTCTTTCACATCGAGGAATCGCCTGATGTGAAGAGCTTTCAACCAGATCAATTATTGGTTGCTGGGACAACATTAGGAAATGCGAAGAGATGAAGGAAGGCGTAGAGAGAGTGATCAGAGGAGGAGAAGGAGAGGAGAGAGGGAGAGAAGGAGGAGGAGAGAGGAGAGGAGAGGGGGAGAAGGAAGGGAGAAGAGAGAGAGAGGGAAGAAGGAGAGGAGAGAGGATAGATGGAAGAGAGGAAGAGGAGAGAGGAGAGAGGAGAGGAAGGAGGGAGAGGGAGGGAGAGGGAGAGGGAGAGGGAGAGGGAGGGGGGGAAGAGGGAGAGGGAGGGGGGAGAGAGAGAAGAGAGAGAGAGAGAGAGAGAGAGAGAGAGAGAGAGAGAGAGAGAGAGAGAGAGAGAAGAGAGAGAGAGAGAGAGAGGAGAGAGAGAGAGAGAGAGAGAGAGAGAGAGAGAGAAGAGAGAGAGAGAAAGCGAAAGACAGAAGACGAGACGAGCAGGCAGCGCCACCGTCGAGGGCAAACGATGAGGCACAATCGGAGGGGAAAGATCGGGCGGGAAGAAAGGGGAAGAAAGGAGAGAGAAGATCAAGCAGGAGCAGATGTCAAGACACGAGGGGAAAATCTTCGGATAAGTTCTCAGGCGCCGGGTGAGGGAGGGGGAGGGGGTGGGGTGAGGATGAAGGGGAGGGGGTGCGGGGGATGAGGGATCGTACCGAAGAAGAGGGAAGAAAAAGGGAGAAGAAGGGAAGGGGAACTACGCACCCTGCTCCCTTCCAGAAGTTTCCCGGCGGAGGGACGCGAGAGGAAGTCAGCAGCGGCTATAAAATGTATTGACAGGGATAAGGCCCCCGCGCTGGCTCCTCCATCGGCGCACTCATTTTCCTTCTCTTTTTCTCATCCCATTTTCTCTTCTCTTTCGTTTTCCTCCTGCATCCTAAATTGAAAATTGATGTTTGGCTTTCTCCCCAATTAAAAAAAAAAAAAAAAAATATTGGAAAGAGAAAAGTTCACCTGAGACAATCCACTCTCGGCCCTCATTAGACGAACAGGTCTACGAATGCCTCGGAGTGACCTGCTTAAAGAGCCGGCCATGCGACGAGGAAACAGTACACCTTCCGCGCAACATGCATTAATAAGTCACTCGTCAGGCGCCCTAAGTGAAACCCCCCGCACACGCACGCTGTCGCAGTCCTTCGGCGATTCCTTCGAGGCCTCTCGACGCGGCGGGGCACAAGAACCCTTCCTCCTCGTATCCCTAAGGTCGAAACTCACGTGGGGTCGCCGGGAGAACTGGGCTTTGTGCGCGGGCGTGGGCGTGTCTGGTAGGCACAGGCAGGGTAATTTGGTGTTCTGTTACAGGGCTGGGCTGGGTCGGAGCACGCAACGGAGCCCTAGCATGCACTTACGGTTGCCTGGCCCGGTGCTGCATGGGAGCCTGAGATACCTACACGAAAGGACATTCCAATACAAATAATAATAATCTTATCATCATTATCATTAGTAGTTGGCAGGTATGAAACTATTGATTATCATCACCAACATAGGGTCGGAGGTGCATTAGATCATCATTAACTATGATAATATTCAGAACAAGGGCACAAATATCTTGGATCATTCAAGACTGGACCTGGTAAAAATCAGAACACATGAAATGATTCTAGTTTGATGTTGTGTTTTTTCATTATATGCTACATAAGTTTTATATCAATTACTATAAAATCTGTGTCTACGGTATAGTATTTACAACACAGACACAAGAGGCCATATGTTACTAGTGTGTAATACAACATACACACACACACACAATGATCATAGTATATTACGAGCAAATTTTGAAATTAAATGTGTAGATTTAAGAAATTATGTAAGAGATCAGCTAGCAGTTTCAGATTGTAAGTTTTAGGATAACGATCCTATCACACACGACACACACACACATTTAATATTTATGACGACAAACAACTACTAACAACATATTATAATCACTGATGATAACTACTATGTTAGATGAAACACATGCTCATGTGTTGACAGTTCTTATTTTTTTTTTTTTTTTCAACTACTACACAATAATCACTATATTTACATATCGATCGCTGCACCGTCTATTCCTCTTACTGTTTTATTACATATATATTGACATATTATTATTTGTATTTTTTAATTTCGTATGGACATCTCATATAATTTTTAAAGAGTTTAGGTGATTTTTAATTTATTTTCTTATGTATTGTATAATTATTTCTATGTGTAAATATATTGTTGCGGCTTTTAGCAAGTATGAGTGAATATGCAGAACTTACACTCTAATTCTTAGCATTCTGTTTTAGTTTTATAGATTTTAAATTATATGAAAAGTTTTTATGTCATATATGATGACGCTGACCTATTTATTATTCAATTGTTCGTTTATTCATATGTGAATAAATAATTTTATATGTCTAATCCATATATATTCAATTAAGTTCCCCGCCCCAACAGGAGAGCTGTCATATCTGGTTTATCACTACTCTGACTTCGTACCTCCACAATAGACGCCGATACAATCGATCATAGCATAACAAAATTGCGAAGCTGCTTGAACATGTTCAGTCGACTTGGCTCTTGCTCCATCTCTCTTTCTATGTCTATCACCACGCCGTCGAGTAAAAGCAAATTGCCATTATGACGATAAAGAATTTCGGTTGAATAAGCGACGATAGAGGAAACAGTTCTAGGGGAATAAGTGGGGGGAAATAAATAAATTCAAATAAAAAGGGAACTGAGGCAACATTAAGTAACAGTACGAGGCGGGTTATATAATATATTAACGAATAAATTCTAGCCATATAAACTTTGTTTCAGTGATCGTTGTCCTCCCATCTACGTGAACATTCAAATTTAGCATCCCGCGAGCGGATAAAAGGGGGGATGTGGGGAGGGAGGGAAGGGCAACAAACCTCTCAAAGGGCCACCACCACCCACGACTGATTCCAGGAGGGTAAGCGAACCCGAAGAAACAAAAACTAGTGATGCGATTTGCTTCTAGAAAGTCTTCATTAAGCCACAAGGTGAAACTGCAAATTTTGAGCCTCCTTAGTGGTTTTGCTGTGTGAGAGAGAAAAAGATATTCAAGGACAGCCGGTGAAACTAACAGCACTTAAGCCGTGTAACCAGGAGCTCCCAGACGCCCTGGCGGTGATTTCGGAATGACAGCCCATCCCGACAGAGACGATCGCAGTGAGCCTTACGTCGGTAGAATGCTCGAACCGCCGAAGAACCAGAAGGAAGCGCCGCCAAGGCCTAGACGCTAAACAGGTATATCGTTTCCCAGACAACAGAGCCAAAGAAGGAACCGATGATGGCTTGTTTCCCGGTCGGCCTGAAGGCGCCATCTTGGCTGCGAAGAAGGGCGCCGCGGAATGAATGGCTTCTGGCGGCCTTTCACTCAGCTGTATCACACATTCCTTCTTTGGTTTTCCGTTAAAGTATTTCCAACACCCTTCAAAGCTTAGACGAAGGAGTCCTCGGTCGTGCCCCGGAATCCCCTCGAGGGCTGAAAGGGACGTAAACAACAACAGCGGAAGGGAAAACCGCGAAGCAATCAATCCAGACAGCAATAAAGCGAAATAACTTCAGAAGACGAGATAGCGGGCCGCTGCCGGAAGGCTGAATCTGCGTTCAATCACTGCAGCATTAACGACCTTTCGTGGATCCTCGTGAGGCCATGTGGTCAGAGGGGGGGGGGGAGGAGGTCAGGAGTCAAGGGAAGGGGAGTTAAGAGCCAAATAAGCACACTATTATCCCCTCATTTTCCCTCTGGCTCTCCTTTTCGGTCAACGCGGTCGATGCAGCTTAGTAACTCTCGCACATTTCCTGACGACAGAGAAGGGGAAGGGGAGTGTGCGGAGCGGACAGGGGAGAGGGGGGGGGGGAGTAGGGGTCAGCCTATCCCTCCTGCCATCTTCCTTATTTGTATCTCCTTTCATCGACCCATTTCGGTGCTTCAACAGATATCTATCGCCCTTACCCTTACTCTTCTCGGTCATTTATCTACTCGTCGGGAGACAGAGAGACCTTCTCGTGGTGCGATGCCTTATCTTCCGTCTCCAGAAAATGTAATGTGGAAAAACACCGTAATGAAGGATAAGGAAAGGGGAGAAGAGGAGAGGAGAGGAAAAATATTATAACAGGAATGGAGACGAAAACTGAAAGTGAAAGTAGGAAAATATGATACTCAGAAAGACAGGAACTGATGTATATAAGAATGTTATGGTTTAACATTCTGTTCCTGTACCCAAATTGCAGTCCCAGTGCATATCACGTATAAACCCTAATAGGACAGTTACATTTTATCCACGTCTAAAGCATCTGCCATTTTTTAAAATCCCTCTAGAACATATCAGATTAATCTGTTTTTGTCTCCCTTCAGGTACAGCGAACTCCTCTCCCCCGCCCGCCTCCTCCTTCTTCCCCCTCCTCCTCTCCATTCCTAGGTAGTGTGACCCGGATATAGCGTGTGTTGAGACATCCGACACCCTGCGCTAGGCCGGCCTCTATCACGGCTCAGGCTACCATTTCAAAAACAGTGTCAGGATTACGCGTGGCTCCGAGCCAGGGGGATCGGGAGGGCGCCGACACTTCTGCTTTACTTCTTGTCAATTTCGTCAAGTGGCTTCACTTTCGTCCCTTTAAATTTGTCTCTCTTGTCTGTCTGCATGGATGACTCGCCTTCTCGCCACATTGTCCCTTTAGCGTCCGTGCCTCTATGTGCCCGTCCGTCTCCTTTCATCACCCTGTTCTCCCAACTCCCCTTTCATCACATGCTCAGTATAAACAAACAACCATGACCCAGTCCGCCATCGGCATCTTGTGAAGCGTATCAACTATGCGGCATATTATACCATCCCCTCCCACAAACACAACAGTTCTGTCCTTCCTAAAAACGCGTGACATCAAAAACATCGACAAACACTATTTTATAGGGAGAATTTATGATATGTGTTGTTACATCAAGGATATTGTGTAGTTTATCTTATGAACGGCAACTCCCAAGACGCTATCATGATGTTTACCATATTCACCTCTACGCCATTTTCACAGCGAGGCCTTGTTTTAATCACTCGCCTCTAATCCTGAGAACACTCGATCACTTTTCATTCATAATTCGCTTTTCTCTATACTCGATCTTCTCAGTCTACTGATCTACTCTTCTTCTCTCGATTTCAATATCTCTTCTCTCGTCTCGCTCTCTCTCGTCTCCTCTTCCTCTTCTTTTCTCTTATGCTCGTGTCTCTCTCCTTCTTTCTTATCCCTCTCTCTCCCTCTCTCTTCCTTCACTCTCTCGTCGATCGATCCTCCTCGTCTCCTCCCTCTCTCTCTCGCTACTCACTCATCTCTCATCTCGTTCACATCCCTCAGTTCCTCATCTGTCTCTCCCTCTCTTTCCTCTCTCCCTTCCTCATCTCTTCTCCCTCCCCTCTTCTCTCGTCGTCCCTTCATCTCTCTCGCAATCTCGCATCATCCCCCTCTCTCTCTCCTTCCGTCTTCAATCGTCTCCTGCTCTTCTCTCTCCTCTCATCTCGTCTGTCCATCTCTACGCTCGACCCCTCAACTCTATCTCTTCCTTACATCTTCTTCCTTCCTCCTTCACCTCTCGTTCTCTCGATCTTTTCGTCCTCTCTCAAATCTCATCATTTCAATCTTCTCTTATTAATCTTGTCTCCCTCTCTTCTCTCTCTCTCTCTCTTCTCTCTATTCTCCATCTTCTTCTTCGTCGTCTTGCCCCCCCTGCATCCTCTCGTCGGTCTCCTAGTTCCTCTCCTCACTCTCTATCCACCCTCTCTCAGTCTCCACTCTCATCTCCCCTCCCTCTATCTCTCACTTCTTTAATCTCGGCTCTTCTCAGTTCATCATCCTTCTTTCTTTCACCTCATTCTTCCTGCGGCCCTGGTTCTCGTCTTCGATCTCTGCTCCTCCCAATTGTAGTTTCAGTCACAATCTTACAGTTCTCATTATATGCTTCTCATCGCCTCGTCTCTCTCTCATCTTCTGTCTCCTGCTCTCTCTCTATCTTACGGTCATCAGTCTCTCGTCCTCCACTTCTATCATCTTTAAATTTAATTATCTCTCTCTCTCTCTCTCTGCTGTCAATCTCTCAGTCTCCTTCTCATCTCTCCTCTCTCTCATCGTCATCGTTATTCCCTATTCACTCTCTTCGCATCCTCTCTCCTCTCTCTCTCGCGTTCTCTTCCTCCTCTCTCTCTCTTTCTCGTCTCCTCTTCGTCTTCATTCATCGATCTTCCCTCATCTCTCTTCTCTTCTCTCAAGTCCTCTTAATTCTCCTCCCCTCCCGTCTCTCTCTCCCGTCTCTCTTCTCTCTCTCTCCCTCTCATCTCTCTCTCTCTCTCTCTCTCTTTCTCCATCTCCCATCTCTCTCTTTTCTCAACATCCTCTCTTCTCTCTTCTCTTCTCACTCTCCCCAGTCTTCATCGTCCATCTCTCTCTCTCTTATGTCGCATCCTCTCTCTCTCCCTTCCGTCTCCTTAATCGATTACTCTCCTCTCTCTCTCTCTCTCTTCTTCTCTCGTCTTCATCTCTCTCTCGTCTCGTCTATTCTTATCTTTTTCTCCTTTCCCCTCCAGCTTTTTTCTTTTTGCCCTCCCTCTGCTTTCTGCCATCCTTTTATCTCTCAGCATCTCCTGTTTCTTTCCCCCTCCTCAATAGATCCTCACACCCATTTGATGGTCGGATCTGGTAATCGCTATCCCTTATATGGATTGAGTGGTCACTAGGAACTACCACTTATTCCTTTATACAAGGTGAATAGTCCCGTATATGAAATATAACGCCCACGTGGACATATCCGGATACACAGGCAGAAAGTTCAGATATTAAGACTCCGCTCCCCAACAGAACAGACAAAATTCCTCACCATGAAACGTACCCAAGCAGATGTGTGCTCTAGTTTGTGCGGGGTCCTTGGCGATTTACCTTGAGCGATTTGCGCGACTGAATGGAAGACACGGAACAACGTCCCTGAAGCCCTAATGCAGTCCTTCCTCCACTCCACCCATGGCCTCGCAGTCCCCACCTCAACACATGCCTCTCCCCCACTCCCGCTCCCACCCCTACCTGATCACTCCTTGCCCTCGCCCACCTATAACCCATGCCCCACTCCCCTACCCACCCGGTCCTCCACACTCTCCAACACCAACCCTCTTCCTCCCCCCCTAACCTCCCCTCCTGCCCCCAAACATCGCTTTAGTCCAAAGAGTAAATGAGAACGCGTGCTGACCTGATGTGAGGGGGAGGAAATGGGGAAGGAGGGGGAGGGGTCAACTCTCGCCTCCCGACGCCTTCCCCTCCACGGCAATCATTAGCCTGACGTAGATAAACTACCAGGAGAACAATCGACACAAAAAGTAATCGAAACTGGACATTAATCGTTTTCTGTCCCTCTTTTGTTCAACAGACCGGTATATTCAAAAATCCCCCTTACAATGCTTATTGTTCAGACAAAAAAAAATATTATCTAAAAATCAGCCCAGCTGATCCTCTCAACAATTACTTCCATCCGTTCTTTGTTGTCTGTTTATTTGTTCATTGTTTCGTTTTCGAAAAATATGTTAGTCTTTGAAAAAGAAAAAAAAATCTATCGATCATTAATCCAAAAAACAACCAATGAAACACGATCACCCCAGAACAGCAAACAAACAAACAAACAAAACAAAACAGCCATAACAACAACCCACGAAAATCCTCTCGCCGTCCCAATCAACCATGACCTTGTAAATGTAAACACGGGGCGGAGTAAATGGAAATGCCCCCACCGCTAAACACACCGCTGGAGGTAAGGCTAATTGACCAATCAAAATAACTGAGACTTGGCGTTTATGGGTTGGGGGATGAGAGAGAGAGAGAGAGAGAGAAGAGAGAGAGAGAGAGAGAGAGAGAGAGAGAGAGAGAAGAGAGAGAGAGAGAGAGAGAGAGAGAGAGAGAGAGAGAGAGAGAGAGAGAGAGAGAGAGAGAGAGAGAGAGAGAGAGAGAGAGAGAGAGAAAGAAAAAAGAAAGAGAGCGAAAGAATGAAAAATATGAGAAGAAACCCAACCTAGGACAAATGATCCAAGGAAAGAGGAACGGAAATTTCCCGAACAAAAGGACAAGTAATCAGGAAGCGATAAAAAAAGACGAAGGAAAAACCCTTTTCTTCCCGAACTAGAGCCCACGGTACTTAAACCGAAGGAAACGGAAGTAACAGATTAAAGGGATAAAACAGAATTAAACAGAGTAGAATAAAGGAGAAAACGAGGAAAATAAAATGAATAAGAGACAAACAGACAGACAGACAGACGCCAACAGGAAGGAAGAACCCAGAGAACAAAGACACACACCTACGAGAAAAAGAAAAATATCATGACCTGAGCCCTCCCCCCTCCCCCCCCCCCTCCCTAAATAAAAAGAGAAGGAGAGAAAACGAGAAAAAGAGAGAGAGACCTATCATCAATCATTTAGTGTAACAAAAGCCGGATTACGGAATGCTTTTTCCCGTCTCTTAAGCTCGCCTAATCGGGGGGGGTCGGGGGGGGGGGGGGGGGAGTTTTTGACCCGGCGTTGACAGCGGGGATCGGCATCACGCGAGGGAGAGGAGACCTTTTCCTCACCAGTGAATAAACTGAATGAGTAAAATTGAGGGCAGTTCCTTAGCGAGTAAATTGAGGGAGTAAGCGAGTTCCTTGCGAGTAAATTGAAGAGTAGCTGATTCTTTAGCGAGTAATTGCTTCTTAGCGAGTAAATTGAGAGAGTAAGCGGAGTATCCTTAGCAGAGTAAATTGAGGGTGAGTAAGCGGAGTTCCCAAGTCAGTTCCTTAGCAGAAATTGAGTGAGCAAACCGTGTTTCAAGGTTGCGTTTTCTGATTGGTTAAACTGAGAGAGTAGACTGAATGAGTTTCCTGTGTGGAGTAAAAATTCATTTTGCTGTTTTGCGACCTCCCTCTTCTCTTCTCTCTTTCTCTTTCTCTTTCTTTCTTTCTTTCTTTCTTTTCTTTCTTTCTTTCTTTCTTCTTTCTTTTCTTTCTTTCTTTCTTTCTTTCTTTTCTTTTCTTTCTTTCTTTCTTCTTTCTTTCTTTCTTTCTTTCTTCTTTCTTTCTCTCTCTCTCTCTCTCTCTCTCTCTCTCTCTCTCCTCTCTCTCTCTCTCTCAATACCAGCACATTTTTACCAGAAGGGAACCAACCACTCTGAATGAACCACTACAATGAGATTGTACAACGAACATGAACAACCGTGCGAGCGTATGCGCGTGTGGAACATAAAGACAGGGGACTATTCGACCCCCCGATAGTCGAACTCGCGCTGAAAGAGGAGAACAATTCGAAGACGAGTAGAGAGGACGCGGTCTGATCGAAGCTTCGCGGCGTCTGATGTTCCTTCTTTGTCTTTCTTTCTTTCTCTCGCTCTGGCATGCCGACTTCCTTTCTTTCTGTTTCTCGTCCTGCTCTTTCTTTGCCTCTCTTTCCTCTCGTCTCTCTCTTCTCTCTCTCTCTCTCTCTCTCTCTCTCTCTCTCTCTCTCTCCTTCTCTCGTCTCTCTCTCTGCTCTGCTCTCTCTCTCTTGCTCGGTTCTCTCTCTCTTTCTCTCCCTCCTCNTGTGTGTGTGTGTGTGTGTGTGTGTGTGTACTTTTTTTTCCTTTTTTTGGTCATATTCTTTCTTTCCTGGGAATCACTTGGAGGCAAACGACAGTACACTTGACAAGGTGTCAGGTAAAGCTTTAAGATAACTGTCTTTTGTTGTTTGTTTATTTTGTTTCTTCTTTCGTGTTCTTTCTTCTGTTTAGGTCTTTCGGTTTTTTGTTTTTGTATTTCCTTTATTCCTTTCCTTCGTTCTTTTGTTTGTTTTTAGCTTGTTCTTGTTTTTTTTTTATTTCATCAATGTCGTCTTATCTTCTCTTTTTTCTCTTCTTTTATCTTTTCTTTTTTTCCTTTCTTTTTTCTTTCTCTCTTCCATTTCCGCTTTGATTTTTGTTCTTTTTCCCATTTTTCCTCTTCTTTGTTGTTCTTGGTATTTTTATTTTGTTTTTGTTTTAGTTCCTCGTCTTATGGTTGTTGCAATCATCGCCATTATTATTATCGATATTATTATTATCACTTTGATCATTATTGTCTCGATCGTCATTTTCCTATTCACCATCACCTTTTCTTTTTCTTTTCTTTTATTTTATTGTTCGCTTCCTTCTTCCTTTTTCTTTTCTTTTTATTTTCTTGTTTAATTTTATTTTATTGTATTTTTATTTATTTTATTGTATTTTTATTTTTCCTTCTCTTTGTCTTTTTCTTTCTTCTTTCTTTTTTTCTCCTTGTTTCTTTTCTGTTCTTTCTCCTTTTTTATTTTTTTTATTTCTCCTTTTCATCTTTTCTTTCGCCTTTTTGCTTTTTCTTTTTTCTTGTTTCGTCATTTACTCTTTTTTTCTTATTCGCCATCATCATTATCGTCATTTTCTCTCATTTTCATCGATTTCATCATTATCACTGGCATCGTTATCATCATTCAGTCACCATCACCACCGTTATCACTATTATCCCTGTCACCCTCATTATCCCTCTCACCATCATTATCCCTCTTCCTCTTCTCCCTCTTTTATACTCTTTAGTTTCGTCTTCACACCGCATACCCTAATAAGTCTTGCTTTTATCTTATTCATTTATTTATTTATTTGTTTATTAAATTTATCTTTTTTTCAAGAAATGAGAATATGGCGTCGGGCTTCAGTTTTTTTTCTTTCTTTCTTTCTTTCTTTCTTTCTTTCTTTTTATCATACCCACGTATCACATGTTTCTAAAGTATTAGTACGTGTTTTCTGTAATTTTATTATTTTGCTCTTTCTTTCTTTCTTATTTTCCTTTTTTTCGTTCTTTTTCATTTCTTTCATGATTTTTTCTTTCCTTTTTCTATTTTTTATCCTCTTATTTTCGTCTTTAGACCGAGTAATGAGTCTTGCTTCCTCCTTTAAAAAAAATATGAGGAAATGGCGTCGCGTTTGAGTTTTTATGCGACGCCCACGTGTCACGTGGTTCGTTTCTTTTCCTTTACTTGTTTCTTCTTCTTTTTTCGTATATTTTTATCTTTTATTTTCATTTTCTTTCCCTTTTCTTTTTTGTTTTATTTTCCTTTCTTATTCTTTTCCTTCTTCATTTTTCTTTTCTTTCTTGTTTTTCTTTTTTTTTCTTTCTCTTTTCTTTTGTTTTATTTTTCGTTTCCTTCTTTTTTTTTCTTTCTTGTTTTGTTTTATTTTATTTTTATTTTTTATTTTCTTTGCCTTTTCTTTTTCTTTCTTTCTTTTTTCTTTTTCTTTCTCTTTTTTTTCTTTTCATTTCTTTCTCCTTATTTCTTTTTTTTTTTGTTCTTTTGTTTTTTATCTTGTTTTTGTTATTTGTTTTTATTTCATGAACGTCGTCTTATCGTTGTTCTCATTCTTGCTTTTTTCTGTTTTTTTTTTTTCTTTCTTCTTTCTCTCTTCCATTTCCGCTTTGATTTTTGATTCTTCCTCGTCTTCTTTGACGTTCTTGGTATTTTTATTTTGTTTTTGTTTTAGTTCCTCGTCTTATGGTTATTGCAATCATCGCCATTATTATTATCGATATTATTATTATCACTTTCATCATTATTGACTCGATCGTCATTTTCTTATTCATCATTACCTTTTCTTTTTCTTTTATTTTCTTTTTTTTTCGTTTCCTTCTTCCTTTTTCTTTTATTTTATTTTTTTCTTGTTTTACTTTAATTTTATTGTATTTTTATTTTTTACTTTATTTTTATTTTCCCTTTTCTTTGTCTTTCTCTTTCTTCTTTCTTTCCTTTTTCTCTTTGCTTCTTTTCTGTTCTTTCTCCTTTTTATGTTTTATTTTCTTTCGCCTTTTTGCTTTTTCGTTTTTCTTGTTTCGTTATTTACTCTTTATTTCTTACTCACCATCATCATTATCGTCATTTTCTCTCATTTTCACCAATTTCTTCATTATCACTGTTATCTCTCTCACCATCATTATCCCTCTTCATCTTCTCCCTGTTTTATACTCTTTATTTTCGTAGCCTAATGAATCTTGCTTTTATTTTATTTTATTTTATTTATTTATTTATTTGTTTCTTTATTTTGTTTATCTTTTTCAAGAAATGAGGATTTGTCGTGGGGCTTCAGTTTTTTTTTTTTTTTTTTTTTTTCATACCTACGTATCACATGTTTCTAAAGTATTAATACGTGTTTTCTGGAATTTTATTTCTTTCTTTCTTTCTTTCTCTCTTATTTTTCCTTTTTCTTTTTCTTTTCTTTCATTTTTTCGTTCTTTTTCATTTCTTTCATGATTTTTTCTTTCCTTTTTATTTTTTATCCTCTTATTTTCGTCTTTAGACCGAGTAATGAGTCTTGCTTCCTCCTTTAAAAAAAATATGAGGAAATGGCGTCGCGTTTGAGTTTTTATGCGACGCCCACGTGTCACGTGTTTCGTTTCTTTTCCTTTACTTGTTTCTTCTTGTTTTTTCGTTTATTTTTATCTTTTATTTTCATTTTCTTTCTCTCTTCTTTTTTCTTTTTTCGTTTATTTTTATATTTTATTTTCATTTTATTTTATGTTTTATTTTCCTTTCTTATTCTTTTCCTTCTTCATTTTTCTTTTCTTTCTTGTTTTTCTTTTCTTGTTCTTTCTCATTTCTTTTATTTTATTTTTCGTTTCCTTCTTCCTTTTTCTTGTCTTTTTCTTTTCTTTCTTGTTTTATTTAATTTTATTTTTTTTTCTTTTCTTAGCCTTTTCTTTTTCTTCCTTTTTCTTTTCTTTTTCTCCCTTTTTTCCTTTTTTCTCCTTTTTTCTTTTTTTCTATTTTTTTTCTTTTCTTTTTCTCCTTTTTTTCTTTCTCTTTTTTCGTTTCTTTTTCTCCTTTTTTTCTTTTTCTTTTTTTTCTTTTCTTTTTCTCCTTGTTCTTTTTCTGTTCATTCTCCTCTTTTCTTTCTCTTTTTTATTTTCTTTCTTTTCGTTTCCTTTCTTTCGTTTTGCTTTTCGTTTCTTTTCTTTCTTTCTTACTTTTTTCTGTTCTTTTCTTTCGCCTTTTTTCTCGTTTTTTTTTTTTTTTCAAGAAATGAGGATATGGCGTGGTTTTTTTTTTTTTTTTTTTTTTTTTTTTTTTTTTTTTTTTTTTTTTATCAAACCCACGTATCACATGTTTCTAAAGTATTAGTACGTGTTTTTTGGAATTTTCTTTCTTTCTTTCTTATTTTTCTTTTTTCTTTGTTTTTCTCTTCTTTCATGATTTTTTCTTTCCTTTTTCTATTTTTTATCCTCTTATTTTCGTCTTTAGACCGAGTAATGAGTCTTGCTTCCTCCTTTAAAAAAAAATATGAGGAAGTGGCGTCGCGTTTGAGTTTTTATGCGACGCCCACGTGTCACGTGTTTCGTTTCTTTTCCTTTACTTCTTTCTTCTTGTTTATTTCGTTTATTTTTATATTTTATTTTCATTTTCTTTCCCTTTTCTTTTTTGTTTTATTTTCCTTTCTTCTTCTTTTCCTTCTTCATTTTTCTTTTCTTTCTTGTTTTATTTTATTTTATTTTTATTTTCTTTGCCTTTTCTTTTTCTTTCTTTCCTTTTTATTTTTATTTTCCTTTTTTCTTTTCATGTCTTTCTCCTTATTTCTTTTCTGTGCTTTCTCCTTTTTTCTTTTCTTTTCATTCTTTTGTTTTTTATCTTGTTCTTGTTATTTTTTGTATTTCATGAATGTCGTCTTATCGTTGTTGTTCTCATTCTTGTTTTTTTCTGTTCTTTTTTCTTTTTTTCTTTTCTTTCTTCTTTTTCTCTTCGATTTCCGCTTTGTTTTTGTTGTTCTTTTTCTTCTTTATTTTCCTCGTCTTCTTTGTCATTATTGCTAGTGTTTTCTTGATTTGTTTTCTTTCTTTTTTTTTCTTTTCGGCTTCTTTTTCTTTTCTCGTTTCTTTTATTTCTTGTTTTTTCTTTCCTTTTTTTTCTTCCATTTTCTTGTTTTATTTTTTATTTTATTTTTATTCTATTTTCTTTCTTTTTACTTTTTTCTTTTCTTTTCTTTCTCCCTTTTTCTTTTCTTTCTCCTTTTTCTTTTCTTTCTCCTTTTTCTTTTCTTTCTTTTTTTCTTTTCCTTTTCCTTTTTTCTTTTCGTTTCTTTCTCCTTTTTTCTTGTCGTTTATTTTCTTTCTCCTTGTTTTCTTCTTTTTCTTTTCTTTCTCCTTGTTTTCTTCTTTTTCTTTTTTTTTCTTTCTTGTTTTTTCTTTCCTTCTTTTCTTTCTTTCTCCTTTTCTTTTCCTTTTCGTTTCTTTCCTTTCTTTCTCGTTTTTTCTTTTCTTTCATTTTTCTTTGTCCAGCTCGGGGCTCGAACGCACGACCGGCGCACTGGGAGGCGAGAGAGGACCCCCGGAGCCACTTTTGGAATTGGGAGAGAGAGGGAGAGGGTTGAGTGGAAAGGGGGACGAGAGGGAGAGGAGGAAAAGGGAAGGAGGAGAGGCAAAGGGAGAGGTAGAGGAGGAAAGGGGAAAGGGAGAGGAAGAGGGTTGAACGGAAAGAGGAACGAGAGGGAGAGGGAGGAGGAGAGGGAGAGAGAGTGTAAGAGGGAACGAGAGGGAGAGGGAGTGGACGGAGGAGAGTGAGAGGGCGATGCAGTGAGGGAAAGAGAGAAAAAAAAAGAGTAGAAGGGGAACGTAAAGAAGGATAGAGAGGAAAGGAGAAAGAAAACGGGAATGGGAGAAAGAAAAAAAGACGAAGAGGGAAAAATATAACAAAATAAGTACAGAGAACCAGATTATCATCATTATCATTTAAACCATCCGAACAAACATTAACTTATATTACATTAACCAACTAACTTAAATTACATTAACCAATTAACTTAAATTACATTATCCAGTTAACTTAAATTACATTAACCAATTAACTTAAATTATATTAACCAATTAACTTATATTACATTAACTTACATTAACAAGCCATCTACCACTCCATTCAAACTTTTCAAAGAGCAATAGAGAGAAGAAATAAGAAAATAGAAATAAAAGGCATATTCAGATAACCAGGAAAGGAGCAGGAAATGGAACCGAAGGAGTTCAATTTTTCGCTCCAGGCTTCGTGACTTTGTCTCCTCCGCGAGGATGCCACCTTAACCTCCTCGCCCACAGGAGAGGATGTGCGCGTCCTTACCTCAATCGCCGCTTGAGCTCTCCTCCTCCTCCCCTTCCTCCTCCTGCCTCTACTCTTGTTGTTCCTCCTCCTCCCCCTCCTCCTCATGCTGCTGCTCCTCCTCCTTACTCCTTCGTCCTTCCTTCTCCCTTCTTCTCCCTTCTTATTCCCTGCTCCTTACCCCTCCCTCCTTCCTGCTCCTTCATTCTCCCTCTTCCTTCCTCTTTATCCCTCCTCCTTCATCCTCCCTCTTCCTTCCTCTTTATCCCTCCTTCATCCTTCTTTCCCCTTCCTCCTCCCTCCTTCCTCTTTCTCCCTCCTCCTCCCCCCTCCTTTCTCTTCCTCCCCCCTCCTTCCTCCTCCTACCTCTTCCTCCCCCCTCCTTCCTCCTCCTCCCTCTTCCTCCTCCTCATTCTTCCTCCCTTCCTACTTTCTCCCTCTTCCTCTCTCCTCCCTCCTTCCTCCTTCCCTGCTTGTGCGTGCGAAATAAGATAGGAAATCCTTTGTGTTTGTCGAGTCGCAGGAGGATTTGGGGGGGGATCTTCCTGCGGGAGGATCTGATCGAAGGTCTTTGTAGGTCAACGAGGGAGAGGAATCAAGGGAGGAGAAGGAATAATTTTCTCGGGGCCTGGAGTTTGGTGGAGAGGGAAAGGGAGGGAGGGAGGGAGGGAGGATGTTCGGGGTGTTGTGTTTTCGTGTTTGTGTTGTCTTGTTCGTGTTTTCTTGTTTGTGTTATCTTGTTCGGGTTGTCTTGTTTGTGTTATCTTGTTCGTGTTGTCTTGTTTGGGTTGTCTTGTGTGTTGTCTTGTTTGTGTTCTAGTTCTGTTGTCTTGTTTATGTTATCTTGTTTTTGTTGTCTTGTTCGTGTTGTTCTTGTTGTCTTGTTTGTGTTATCTTGTCCTCGTTACATTATTGTGTCAGTTTTACCCCCATTCATTGTTATCTTGTTCACCTTATCCTGTCCGTGTTCACGTTGTTTTGTTCGTGTTATCGTGTTCATGTGTTCTAGTTTGTGTTGTTGTGTTATCCTGTTCATCTTATCCTATTTGTGTTGTCTTGTTCGTTATCCTATTCGTACTATTCCCTTGATATTATTATCCTGTGAGTGTTATTATCTTCATGACACCTAACTCTCTCTCCTGCTCCCCCTCTTGATGCTCCTCCTTCTCCTCCTTCTCCTCCTTCTCTTCATCTTGCTGCTCCTCCTTTCTCCCTTTTTTCTCCTCGATTTCTCCTCTTCCTTCTTCTTCTTCTCATGTTATGCCTCTTCTTGTCATTCTCTTTCGTGTTATGTCATCATTGTCACGTTGTCCTCTTCGTGGAGAAAATTAATGAAAATAAATAACACTCTACGCTTTTCGATGAATTCTGCCGAAGGGTTCATGGAAGAGCGACTATTGCATCTCTTCCCTCGTGTCTGACATATTTATTATGTTATGTACGTCTGTGATAAATAATTCTTTCTGACATATTCGAGTATTTTTTTTTCTTTCTTGTTATCCTGCTTGAGGCGTCCTTTTCGTGGTAATCTTGTTTTGTGTTGTTCCTTTTTTCGCTATCTGGTACGTGTTATCTTGGTCATGTTATTCTGATCGTTTCATCTTGGTCATTTTATCCTCTTCGTTTCATCTCGTTTGTGTTATCCTGTATCCGTTATCCTTTCACATTATCCCATCCGTTTTTTTCCCATCCCACTCAACCTTAACCCACTCTCTCCCTTCAGTGTCGATATCCCGCCAGTTGTCGTCACGAGGGGAGGGAACAAGCCGACTTTCCCCGTTGCAGCCTATCATCGAGAGGCAAGCTGGCGTTGCAGAGGCAGCCGACGGGAAATATCTGGTGCATGTAGCTCGTCACTGAACTGGAAAACCTCCCACACGCTGTCCAGTTCAAAGCAGGCAGTTTGCAATGGCGATGGAGCATACTCATGTAACAGTTCAGATTATTTTTGTCGTCTTTTTTTGTGGGACTATCTCTGCGTCACTTGCTTAGTGTTCTGTGTGACGTTTCCATATTCTCGCTATACGATCTTTGTTGCCTTTCTGTGTGTGTCATGATGAATATTTTGTGTTTCTTATATTTTCTATCTTGTGTATACTGTGGGCTTATTTCGTGAATGGTATGATGTATGTTCTAAATAACTCGTTCGTCTGGAATATCCTAAATGGACGGTTTTGTGTTTAATTACCCGTGTATGCACCTGTCACACTATGCTTTAGCCCAATGTTTACAAGACGAGGCAGATAATAAATAAAAGAAAGTTTGGATAAAAAAAAATAAGTACTGCTAATTAGAGCAGACTGTAATGCAATCGATAAAGACACTAACTTCCTACATGAGACCTTCAAACTTTTTTAATTGGTGAGAGGTTCAAGGACCAAGGATACATTTTTTCTTTCTTTCTTTTTTTATGAATACTTGTATGTGTGCTCGAATATATTTTCTTTTTGAAGGACGGCATATTTTTGGATTCTATTAAAAAGATATTGATAAATCCGCTTAGAATGAGCAATGGAGGTTTTCTCATGTTCGGATCAAATTAATAATTAGGCTTCGATTCGAAAAAAGTTACTGCTTCCTACTCGCTCTCTGCCACATTTACTTCCTGGTCCTTCCTACCTCGTGCTTTCTGCTTCTATCTACCTCTTCCAGCCTCCTCTCTTAATGCATTGGCAAAAAAACTTGTAATATTGTTATTTTTAGATTTAGTTCATAAAAATGTTAATAATACTTACAGTCTGAATCAGATGCTGAATCCTCATTATAATTCAAGACTTCAGTCCTACCAAATACAAGTAAAAGATGAATGACAGTAGATAAATATAATCGATAAATAGTAAAAAATGAGGGTAAGAGATAAATAAATAAATAAAACATTTTTCATATCAACCGGGACATTGGGAAGACAACCTTTCACCAGGAGGGGAATTTAAGACAGCAGCGGAAGCCAGTCAAGCCGAAAGACACTCTTCTTCTCGGGACTTTCTATTCCTCCGCAGCCATACAAAGGTGACAAGGCACTTAGCGAGGCGGTTAAGTTTACGGGTCTGTTTATCTTTCGTCTGTTCTCTTTTGGCTGTTCTCTTTTGGCTCTCTTCCAGGGTTCTCGTCTCCTGGGTGCTTACTTTCCTTCGCCTGTCTCCTGCTGTTTCCTCTTACTTCCTGTTTGGCCGAAATTCTTCCTTTTTTTCTTTGGTTTCTTTTCTTTGTTGTATTCCTCCTCTAGTTGTTTCATCTTATCCTCTCTTATCCTCCTCTCTTTCCCCTTTTTCTTCCTGCCTCCTTTCATGCACCCTGTTGGCTTTACTTCCTAATTCCTCCAGCTTCCGCCTGCCTTCTCTTCTCTCTCTTCCTCCTCCTCCTCCTCCTCCTCCCCTCTTCTTCCTCCTCCTCCTCCCCCCTCCTTCCTCGTCTCCTCCTCCTCCTCTTCCTCGTCTTGCCTCCTTCTTCCTCTCCCTCTTGCTACTTCTCCTTTCCTTTGAGCCTCTTGCTACTTCTCCTCTCCTTTCTGCTTCCTGCTCCTGCGACCACCACCACCTACCTCCTACCACGTCTTCCTCCTCCTACATCCTCTCCTTCAGGCGTGGGAGAAACCCTCTCTAGCAAGGCAGCTTCGGAGACTTTATGATCGAGCCAAGTCGTGGCATTGGCCGTGTTCCTTTTACTTCGTCCGGCATTTCTCTCTCCGAAGGACGTCGAGACAAGGGAGGATGAGGGGCCGAGTCTCGTGAGTTTGTGTGCTGGAAGGGTGTCGTCTTAAGGAGCTGATGTGTTTTATTATTTAATATTATTAGTTTTTTTTTTTTGAGGAGTTTTGTTTTTTGTTTTTTTGAGGGGCGGAGTCTCATGAGTTTGTGTAGTCTAAGGACATCGTCTTAAGGCGGTGAAGTTTTTTTTTTGAGGGGCCGAAGCTCGTGAGTTTGTGTGGTCTTAAGGAGCAGAAGTGTTTTATTTTGTTATTTCTTCAGCTTGAGCAGCCAAAGAGGAAGATCTTAAAAAGAGAGAAATTGTGAGAGAGAATTCAGTGACAGGATGTTCATATGATCGACGGTGGGCTCAATCTTGGGTTGTGTTCAAAAGAGATGAACGCCGTGAATTTCGTGTTGCTTCATCGAGGAGGCGTGATATCGGTTTTCATTCTCGAAATATAGAAGGAATTTAAGATGTCATGTCACGGATTTGTTTCACTCACTCGAAATATAGAAGGAATTTAAGATGTCATGTCATGGATTTTTTTTCTCGATTTCTTGGCGCCGTGAACCCCATGTGTGCCGTACATCTCTTTTTGAACATCCATGAGGCGGTGTGTGTGGACTCCTGACCTCAAGATCGAACCGTGGATTATATGAACAGGTAGATTGAGGTAGATTGTTTGTTTTTGTGTGTTTTTGTTAGCTCGAGATTGTTTAGTTTAAGAGTATCATCTTAAAGAGTGAATATTTTTTTATATCTAGATTTTAAGAATCAAAAGAATACCTTTTTTAAGACTGAACTTTTTTTTTATTGCGTAATCTGCTGAGATATTTTTTCTCTCGGTTTCCATAGTCAGAGGAGTATCGTCTTGAGCTTGTTTGGTCAGAGTCTCGTCTTAATAAGTGGATTTATTGTTGTTTGCGTTGTTGTTAGATGTCCTACGGGTGTTTGGTGTGTCATCAAAGGGTTATTTTGAATCTTATTGCTATGTTTTTTATCTCTTAAGATTGTATAGTCCGAGAGCATCGTCTTCACGAGTTGAATTGCTGGTTTGTTAGTTATTTTGTTTTTTAAAAATCTCAAGATCTTGTTCCATTTCTTGATCAATTCACAGAGGGATATTTTTTTGGTATCGTTTGTTTCCCTTTTAGTGAGGAATCTTAATCTTTTTGAGTGAGGTGTGTTTTATTTTTTTGTAAAGATTTGTTTGAAAATAATAATAATGATGAATGTGATGAAAGATTTAGTTATTTAATATGCGGATATTTTTCATAGTAGTATTAGTTATTAGTTAAGAAATACCACCTCCTTACAGTAATATCAAAGGGAAGATCACACATATAGTTAGAGATAAAAGAAGACTCAACAGCACTTCATGAAACACGTTCCCTTGCCCTTTTTTTTTTTTTTTTTTTTTTTTTTTTTTTTTTTTTTTTTTTTTTTTTTTTTTTTTTTGCTCCCATTAACGCCACGTTTTATTATTATTATTATCACAAGATCTTGTTCAATTTCTTAATAAATTCGCAAATGAATGTTTTTTTTTGTTTCGTTATTTCCCTTTGAGTGAGGAATCTTAATCTTCTGGAGTGAGGTGTGTTTGTTTGATAATGATAATGATGATGATTGAATTGAAATGAAAAAAATCGGTATTTTTTATGATGATATTTTCATAGTAGTAGTATTTTTAGTCAAAGATACCACCTCCTTATAGCAATATCAAAGGAAGATCACACATATAGTTAGAGATAAAAGAAGACTCAACAGCACCTCATAAAATACGTTCCTTTGCCCGAGCTCCCTTGCCCATTAAAACATCTTTCAGTTTGCTCCCATTAACGCCACGAGAGCATCGTCTTCACGAGTTGAATCGCTTTTTTTTTCTCTCTCTCTCTTGTTTTTGGTTTTTAGTTTGTTTGTTTTTTGTTTTTTCGTTTTTGTTTTTTATTATCTCAAGATATTTCTAAATTTCTTGAAAAATACGCAGAGGAATATTTTTCAGTTTCGTTATTTCGCTTTTAGTGAGGAATCCTAATCTTCTAGAGTGAGGTGTATTTTACAATTTTTTAAGATTTGCTTGAAAATGATAATGATGATGAATATGAGATGAAGGATTTAGCTATTTAATATGATGATATTTTCCATAGTAGTATTAGTTTTTAGTTAAAAATAGCACCAAATTACTGTAATATCAAAGGAAGATCATCACACATAATTGGAGACAAAAGAAGACTCAACAGCACCTCATAAAACACG
>NW_020870849.1:98607-103607 GCF_003789085.1 Penaeus vannamei
GTGTACGTACGTGTGTGTGCGTGTGTGTACGTGTGTGTGTTGTGGTGTGTACGTGTGTGTGTGTGTGTGTGTGTGTGTGTGTGCGCGCGTGTGTGTGAGCATGCGAACTAATTAATAAAGGTACAATGCATCACGCTAATCATCACACTCATTTATCCGTCATACTATACCAAGTCACTGCGATGAAACTTCTGAGTTATGTAGACACGCGTGTACTAGCAGGAGGGGAGAGCGCGGAGTAGAAACGGTAGATGGTCGGCATTGGGGAGGGGGGTGGGGGAATAAAGGAAGTATAAAGTAAGGGAGGAAAAAAAATTGGGAGAAGAAGAAGAAGGAAGGATGAAAGAAAGAATAAAGAGAGGGAGGCAAGAAAAGAAGGGGAAAGTGAGAGAAGAGAGAGAGAGAGAGAGAGAGAGAGAGAGAGAGAGAGAGAGAGAGAGAGAGAGAGAGAGAGAAGAGAGAGAGAGAGAGGAGAGAGAGAGAGAGAGATGAGAGAGAGAGAGAGAGAGAGACAAAAAGAGAACCAAAAAGGACGAACGAAGACACTCGATAATAATGATGCTGACAAAATCAGTCAGGCGAAGACATTAACGTCTGTGGCGATAACGATATAAAAATTCCAATGTCCATCAAGACGGTGATAATGTACCAAAGCAAACACAAAAGGTAAGAACAAGAATACATAAGAAGAAAGCGCTGAGAATGAATGAGAACGATATAAACTGAATGCTCATAAAACACAGAATATCCACCAAAAAGGAAAACACTTTAAAAGAGCAAAATGGAAGCAAAAAGCCGAACATAAAAAACCAAAAGTGGAACAGAGAGGAGCGAAAAGAAAAAGAGAGAGAGACACACACAAAGAGAACGAGGGCTGGGTGCTGCTGCTGCCGCTCCCAATCATATCCGGCCCGTGTCAAACCGTGAAACAAATTAATTGTCTCTTTTTCCCCCCTCGGAATGGACTGGACCCGCCTAATTAGTACATGCCAGCACGACCGAGAGGCCTACAACCCCACCCGCGACCCCCGCCTGACCTCCCCGTGTTTGGATGTGCCTTTTGATGTCGTCGTTGTTGTTGTTGTTGTTGTTGTTGATGTCGTTGTTGTTGTTGTTGTTCTTTTTCTTCTTTGTCTCGTCTTTCTTTTCCTACCAAATGACAGATAATCTCTCCGACCTGGTTAATACTCAAGGGTGAATTTGATAACTAGTTGTTGTTGTTGTTGTTCTTTTTCTCGTGTCGTTGCTGTTGTTATTCTTTTTCTTTGTCTCGTCTTTCTTTCCTACCAAATGACAGATAATCTTTCCGACCTGGTTAATACTCAAGGTGAATTGATAACTAGTTGTTGTTGTTGTTGTTGTTCTTTTTCTTTGTCTCGTCTTTCTTTTCCTACCTAATGGTAGATAATCTCTCCGACCTGGTTAATACCCAAAGATGAATTTGATAACTAAGAACGCATTTCTTTACAACATTACAAATATTGCTGTTGTTATTATTAGTGATTATCATCATCGTTGGTATAATCATCACCATACGCCCACAGAAAAAATACATATACATACATGCCTCTATGACTGCAAATCCAAACATTACATTTCCTTCATTATCTCCATCAAAAACCGACCGTAACACCAGTTAAGAAAGATTAAAAAAAAAAAAAAATCCTTCTCAACCCCCCTACCCCCCCCCCCCCCACACACACGCACACACCCGCACCCTTCTCCGCCCCGTGTTTAACCAGCGGGAAGATTAAGTCTCGGGTGACCTGGATTAACCTCACTGACCCCACCCCACCTCACCCCACCCCTCCTTCCAACGACCCCCGGGAGACCCCTCGACAGCCGGAAAATTGTTGTGGACCTTAGACAAAAGGTGCGACAAAAGATGTTCGGAGGCGGGGCGCTGAAGGTGACAACTGAGGCAGCTGTCGGGGAGGGAGGGGAGGGAGAGGAGGGTGGAGGGAGAGGGAGAGGTGGAGGGGAAGGAGAGGAGAGGTGGAGGGGAGAAGGGAGGGAGGGAGGGGGTGAAAGGGTTAGTGCGGAGGTACGTAGGATGGGATATACGATACAGGGAGGATAGAGGAGAGAGAGAGAGGGCGGAGTAGAAGAAGGGAAGGAAGAGATGGGGATAGAGGAGACGAATGATGAATGATGATGATGATAATGATGATGAAGATGAGATGAGGAGGAGGAGGAGGAAGAGAGAAGTAGGAATATACAGACAATACGATAGAACCAAAAAAAAATGAAAAGGAATGTCAAATCGCAAGGAGGGCTAAGACCAAACCTCAAATCAAGACCCAAATATGAAAAGAAAGAGAGAGAATAGAAAAAACGACGACCCAACCGCCCACGCCCACACAATACCAGCAACAAAGGAAGAAGCGGGCGCCCCATGAGCCAAGACGAGGAAAGGAAGCGCATAAAAGGAAGACAGATAAACCCCGCTCGGCAGCAGGAAGGCGGGAGGAAGACGCCAATAACAGGCTATTTTGACGAGGGAAAAGCAGGAGGAAGATCAAGTAACTGATAATAAAGGAAAGGAAGAGGAGAAAATAAATGATAAGAAAGAAAAAGAAGCGAAGAGAGGAGAAAAAAAGTAGAAAGAGGAAAATAAGATGAGAAAAAATAAATCAATAGAAAAAATAATAGTAAAAAATAAATAAAATTAAAGAAATGAAAGGAAATGAAGAAGAAAAAATCAGAAGATAAAAATAAGAAAAAAGAATATAAAAAAAACACGATAATAGGATTTTAGATTCAGAAGGCATCACGGGGGAACGAAGGCCTTCGGCAGTAGGGCAGGGGGGGGGAGAAGGGGGGGGCTCCCTCGCAGACACAGACGAATCACTTCATCAATTCCAGCTTTCCTAAAAGACCTGCTGCCGCCATGAGCGATCACGGGGTATAATTCCACTTAATTAGGCTAATTAAAGTAACGCCCAAGTCACGGTTTTAAACTCTTGTTCTATCCTCCGAAAAATAGGTCACGAAGAAGAAGAAGGAACGGAAGAAGACGAGGAAAAAATTAATCCACACACTGTATGTCTGTGTATGTGCGTGTGTGTGCGTGTGCGTATACATATAAATACATACATATAAATATGATATAGATACATTAATATATATATATATATATATATATATATATATATATATATATATATATATATATATATATAACATACATAAATTTCAATAAAAGCAACAACAGTTCCTATACAACGGCAAAATAAGAGAAAGGGAAAAAGGGAGACTGGATTAACAACACAAGAGGCACGCCAGCAGCAGCGGGATACAGGAGCGACGGGACAAAACATTTCAGAATCAGGGGAAAACCGTATGATTTAATCTTTTTAATCGGATTAACTGAGACATCCAGAACCAGAGGCAAGAAAAACAAACAAGTTATCCAGAAGCGACCTGAGGTAAGGGGGAAGGGAGGGAAGGGAGGGAGGGGAGGGAGGGGGGAGGGGGGGTGAGGGTTTCGACAGCTGCGCCTCCCAGATAGATCTTTGCTTTTTTCTTTAGTCATATATACAAACAATCATTTAAAAATTAGTGTAAGAGTTAAACATGATGATGGTGATGATGACGACGACGATAACGATGATGATGATGATGATGACGATGATGATGATGATTATGACGTCAACAACAACAAAATCAAGAACAAGAACAACGCAATATTAATAATGTTGACATATAAATGACTACGCATGCTACACTCTTTATAATAAACTGATTTCCTCTTGCACTCAGACAAAACCAGAACACATTCCCTCACACTGTTTTCCAAATTCACACATTTATACAACACTGAAAGAGAAGAAAAAAACAATGTAATTCACTTCACTAATTCTCGACAAATACCCATCATTGTCGAGAGATCTGTCTAAATTTCGTCGACATGTGTTCAATCGAGTGAGATAACAACCATCATGCACATGGAGATCCATTAACTGATATCAAATTGCATAAAACCATTGATACGGAAACGGACACTGCTATTCCACGCGAGAGTCTCGATAACGTGGAAATACGATACGCGGAAGGCAGAAACAAATATTTAAAAATCACAGGGTACAATAAGCTCTTACACTCTTACTACACAATTACTGTAATAAAACGCTTATTATCTGTTATATTTCTTAACATTATTCAAACGAACAAGAGGAGAAAAAAGAAAAAGTGGAAGCAATTGAACACATTTCTCTGCGCGATTTAGTTCCTCGCAAGAACATTTTAGGACCGACAGCATGTATAACAGATTAGAGAATGGTGTGAAAAGTGTTCAGGGAGACATTCTAAAATTCGAAAACAGGCAAAAGACAAGAAAAATGAAGCAAGACATTCTAAAATTTGAAAACGCAAAATACAAACAAAATGAAGCGACATGTGTCAGTGACTAATCCCATGCCTATGGTCCACACAAAGGCGATACATTTCACCTAACGTTTTAGTACCTCAGAGGGAAGAGGTCACCTCACGGCCGATTCCAGCACGTGTCTCCATTAGTTCTCCCCTCACCCCCCCTTCCCCTCTTACTATCCTTCCACACACACACCCAACCCCCTACCACCTCTCCATCCACCACCCCCTCCTTCCTCTCGCCTTCCACCTCTCCCCCCCTCCTCCCTCTCTCTATTCACCCCTCCTCTTTTCCTCCCCCTCTGCCTTGTCCTTTCTCCACCCCATCTGCCACAGACAATGACAATCGTTAAAACCAACATCGGGAATATCGCGAGAGAAGCATAATTAGTTCCCCCATACAAAGGGACAATTGAGATATCACACACACCCGGGCTAACAGATGGGCGGGCGGCTGGGGGGAGAAGATGGGCGTTGAGAGGAGGGAAAAGGAAGTGAGGGAGGAAGGGAAAGAGGGAGAGGAATAAAGGAGAAGACAAACGCACAGACAGAGGGAGAGAGGAAGAAAGAGTGAGAGTAAGAGGGAGATGGAGGGAGCGAGGGGGAGAGGGAGGTTGGGAGAGAGAAGA
>NW_020870849.1:116107-121107 GCF_003789085.1 Penaeus vannamei
CTCATTCGCCATACCTACAATACAAAAGAAATGGTATAGCCAGGCACACGATATCTAGAACGAGGGAAACTATGTAAAAGCATTATTTTCACTCTCTTATTTCTCTCTCCTCTCCCTGTCTCCCTCCTTTTTTTCTCTATTTTCCTTTCTACCTCATCCAAATCTATCTTCTCTATTCACTTTACTTCTTTCTCATTCCCAATCTATTTTCTTTTTCTCTCCTATTCCATTCCCATTCCCGTTCCAACTCCATCTCCAACCCTAACTTCCTCTTTCTCTCTCCGTCTCCCTTTTACCCCTCTCCGTCTCGCTTTTACCCCTCTCCGCCTCCCTCTTTCCCTCTCCTCCTCCTCCTCCTTCTCACCCCCTTCTCCCTCTCCACTCCACCCCCTCTTTCCCTCTTTCCCCAACCACACAAAGCAAACCGAAAATAATAACGTCCAGTTCCAACGGACATCTTGCCTACTCTGACACTGACATTTCGCACCTCCCCCTCCCACCCCCTCCCCCCAGCACTGGCATCCCCCATCCGCTGACGTCATGGGAGCGGCGAGTGTAGGAGTTATTCCAGGTTTATCAAACTCATGGGAGACAGGGAGACAAGGGGAGAGGAGAGAGGTGAGAGAAAGAGAAGAAAGAGGGTAGAGAAGAGAGGTGAGAGAAGGAGAGAGAGAGAGAAAGAGAAAGAGGATAGAGAAAGAGGAGGAGAGAGAAGGAGAAGAGAGAGGGTAGAGAAGAGAGGTGTGAGAAGGAGAAGAGAGAGGGTAGAGGAGAAAGGTGAGAGAAAGAGAAGAGAGAGAGAGAGAGAGAAGAGAGGAGAGGAGAGAGAAGGAGAAGAGAGAGGGTAGAGGAGAGAGGTGAGAGAAAGAGAAGAGAGAGAGTAGAGGAAGAGAAGAGAAGAGAAGAGAAGAGAAGAGAAGAGAAGAGAAGAGAAGAGAAGAGAAGAAGAGAAGAGAAGAGTTAAGAGAAGAGAAGAGAGAGAAGAGAAGAGAAGAGAAGAGAGAAGAGAGGAAGAGAAGAGAAGAGAAGAGAAGAGAAGAGGAGATGGAAGAGGGAGGTGGAGAAGGTGAGGAGACAGTATGAGCGAATAGGAAAAAGTGAAAGGATGGGATTAAGGAAATGGGGAGGCAGAGAGGATAGGAAGAGAGGGAGAAACTGGGATGAAAGAAGAGGGAAAGATTCTGGATGAGGAAGAAGAAATAAAGAAGAAGGAGAAGGAGAGGGAAATCAAGATAAAAACAAGAGGGAAAAAAGAGGAGAAGGAAGAGGGAGGCAAGAGAAGAGAGAGAGAGGGAAGGAGGGAGAGAGGAGAGGAGCAGGAGAGACGAGGTGGCCGTGTATAACCTCATTTACACCATAATGTCGGGCAGCTGCTGTCACCACCGAACATGACTTCTATTTACAGATCCTCCCCCCCCCCCCACTAAGATAGTGTAAAGGTGGGGGGGGGTATGTGTAGGGGAGACATGCGTAGCTTTAAATGCGTGTGTGTGTGCACGTGTGAGCGCTTCGGCGGGCGTGTGCGTGTGTTTTTACCTTCAGCCCCTGTATACGGAAAAGGTATACATGATAACGCCCAACAAAGCACTGTGTAATTTAAGCGCTTTGATTTTACATGATCAGAATTATATAAATATGATAGGTGACTTTGCACAAAGACAAAGGGAAAACAGAAAAAAAACAGCGGAATGAAGAATAAGAGATCAGACTTCAAAACAGGAAATCGAAAATGCGCAGGAAATGACAACCAAGAAAGAAGAAGAGGAAGAGATCGAGAAAGAGAGGAGATGGATGATGGAAGAGGGAGAGAGGAGAGGGAAGATGAAAGAGTGAGAAGCAAGTGGGAAGAGTGAAGAGTGAAACTGTGAGGAGAGAAAAGAAAGAGGAAGAGGGAAGAGTGAGACTGCGAGGGGAGAAAAGTAAGAGGAAGAGGGAAGAGAGAGAGATGACGAGGGATGATACACTAGAAGAGGGAACAGAGAGAGAGAGAGAGAGAGAGAAGAGAGGAGAGAGAGAGAGAGAGAGAGAGAGAGAGAGAGAGAGAGAGAGAGAGAGAGAGAGAGAGAGAGAGAGAGAGAGAGAGAGAGAGAGAGAGAGAGAGAGAGCGAAGGAAGGAGAAGAATGTAGGGAAGAAAGAAGAGAAGGGAGAAAGGACGAGGAAAGGAGAAGGAAGGGAAGAAAGAAAGGGAAAAGAGAAAAGAAAAGAAAAAGAGGGGAAGAGAGAAAAGGAAAAGAAAGAAGAGGAAGAGAGAAAAGGAATAAGAAAAGAAGAGGAAAAGAGAAAGGAATAAGAAAGAGAGGGAAAGAGAGAAAGGAATAAGAAATGAAGAGGGAAGAGAGAAAAGGAATAAGAAATGAAGAGGGAAGAGAGAAAAGGAATAAGAAAGAAGAGGGAAGAGAGAAAAGAATAAGAAAGAAGAGGGAAGAGAGAAAAAAATAAGAAAGAAGAGGGAAGAGAAGAAAAAGGAATAGAAAGAGAGGGAGAGAAAAACAACAAGAAGAAGAGGGAGAAAAAGGAAGAAGAGAATAAAAAGAGGGAAGAGAGAAAAGCAACAAGACAGAAGAGGGGAGAGAAAAGGAATAAGAGAAAAAAAAAGGGAAGAGAGAAAAGCAACAGGAAAGAAGGAACAAGGAGAAGGGGCGCGCGCGAGACCGGATGAAAGCAGACGAGGGGGCCAAAGCGCGCGGAGGTAAACAAGCACCGAGGCGACAGGCCGTCAAGCAGACAAGCAAGCATCAAGCGCATCAAAAGGGGATGGAAAATGAAAAAACAGAAGGAACTCGGCCAGAGCGAGCGTGTGAGGTAGACGAGGAGAGAGGAGTGAGTGGAGAACAGGAAGCGAACAAAGTTATGCAAGGCAAGAACAGAGGAAGACGAAAGGAAAAGACAGCTTCAAGAAGATCCGAGAAGAGGTAAAGAAAAAATATATATATACATATATACACCGTCATTTCCCTCGCCTCGAGAGAGCACGCAAACGTCGCTTCAGTTCAACCTGCGTGACCTGGTCTGACCTGACGCTTTGCCGCAGGATTTAAATCACAGAGATGAGACACTTTACCTGAGGTCACAACGGCTGCCTGGGTTTGGGTGGACACGGACCCTCGTCAACTCACCTAAAATGAGAGAAAAAAGATAAGCAATTGGACACCGATTTCTTTTTATTAGGGAACAAAATATACGTATGAACAATGAAAGGGCATTTTATTTGCTTTCCTGAACTTCCTCGTTTGATACCATATCTGCCGTATCATATTTAGCTTCTTCTGCTCTTTCTCACTCCTTTGTTCACTCCCACTCTTACCTCTTCCTTTCCGTCTACTTTCCCTTTCACCTCTATTTCGTCTTTACTTTCTCTCTTCCTTTCCTATTTCCTAGCTACCTTCCCTCCGTTCCCTCTAGCCTCCCTCCTTTCCCTCCAGTCTCTCCCTTCTTCCCTCCCTTCCTCCCCTCTTCCCTCTCTCTTTCCCTTCTCCCTTCCCCTCACTTCCTTCTCTCTCCCCTCCGTCCCTCTCCTCCCTCCCTCCTCTCCCTCCCTCCCCTCTTCTCTCCCTTCTCCCCTCTCCCCTCCCCTCCTCCCCTCTCCCCTCCCTCACTTATCTTTTCGCATGCAAGTGTCGCTCAACACTTCCCTTTGCAAAATCACGCCGCAAAAGGTGTTTCGGAAACTTCGAAATTCTGAATCAGGTCGAAAAACTGGCGGCACTCGTGAACAAAGGAAGCCTCATCTCACACTTAACCGTATTCGTGTTTATATCTGGGGTTTCGTTTCGTTTTCTCTTTATGTGGGAGTTATTTTGGGGTATGGAAGCACGTTGGGGAGTCATTATATTCATACACTCAACAAAGGCGGGGACACTAAAGCAGCTTTCCAGCTCTCTCTCTCTGTGTCTCTCTCTCTCTCTATCTCTATCTCGCTCTCTCTCTCTCTATCTCTCTCTCTATCTCTATCTCTCTCTATCTCTATCTCTCTCTCTCATCTATCTCTCTCTCTCTCTCTCTCTATCTCTCCCTCTCTCTATCCCCTCTCTCTCTCTTACAACACACACATATATAGCTATGAAAGGGAGAATAATTAAACGGATCAGACGCACAGAAAAAGGAAGAAGTGAGAGAAAGAAAACAGAACACAAGCAGAGAGACGGGAAACGAGAGAATTCGGAAACGAGAGACGAGAGATAGAGAAAAAAGAGAAAGAGGAAAAAAAAAGAAGACGGAAAAGCAGGGTCACTAGGAAGGAAGATTTACGAACAGCTGTGATTTGTGGACAGCGAGAGCGAAAGGGACACAGAGAGAGCGGTTTCCGAGACCAGGAATTGGCGATGAAGTAACGGAGGAGACGAAGGGAGAAGGGGGGAGGGAGGGAGAAGACGAAGGAAGAAGGAGTTGGGAGGAGAAGACGAAGGAGGAGAATGGGGAGGGGGGAGAAGGGGGAGACGAAGGGAGGAGGGGGAGGCAGGGAGAAGACGAAGGAAGAAGAAAGGGGAAGGGAGGGATGAGACGATGGAAGGAGAAGGGTGAAGGGTGGAAAAAGGAGAAGGGGAAAAGGGAGGGAGGAGAAGACGAAGGAGGGAGAAAAGATGAGGAAGGAGACGAAAGGAAGGGGGGAAAATGAGGCGGACACAGGAAGATGAAAATCGGCAGAGGCGATGGGAGAGAAACGGTGGTGAAAGGAAGCAGGAACAGAAAAAGGAGGTAGAAAAGGGAGGAGGGGATATGAGGAAGGAGGGGGGTGGAGACGAGGCGAAAGATGGGAGGATACGGAGGAGACAAAGTGAGGGACAACTAGATGGAAAAAGGAAAAGACACGAGGGAGGAATATGACGAGGAAAGGAAGAGACGAAGGGAAAAGAAGGAGAAAGGGGGAAGCAAGGGAAAGAAGTGGACGAAGGGAGGAGAAGGAGAACGGAGGAAACATGGGAACGAAGAACTTGACGAAGGGAGAGGAGAAACGGAGAAACAAGGGAAAGAAGAAGTTGACGAAGGGAGAAGGAGAACG
>NW_020870849.1:126107-146107 GCF_003789085.1 Penaeus vannamei
ATATATACTATATATATATATATTAATATATATAATATATATATATATATATGTATATATATATGTATATACATGTATATACATGTATATACATGTATATATATGTATATATATATGTATATATATGTATATTATTATATATATATATATAATATATATATATATATATATATATATAACAATTATGGCAATAACTGATGGAAAATAATGACGACAATACTATTACTACAACTACTATTAATAATGATAATAAATAATAATAATAGTGATGTTTTGTTGATAACAATAACCCACAAAAATTATAAATAATGAAAATAAGGGACAATAACACTGTTAATAATAAAAAACAAAAAATAAAAAAATAAATAAAAATAAAACAACACCATTACAATTATCATTACATTTCCCACCATTATCAATGATGATACAGATATCATCACCAATAATAGCAAAAAGGAAAACAGTAGTAGAAATACCAACAATAAAAACAAGGACACAGCACTCGAATAACAAATATCAGTTTGAACCATACTTGCAAGATGACCCCCTTCTTACCCTCCCTCCATCCCCACCCTCCCTCCCTCAACTCCATCCCCATCCGCCCACCCACCCTCATTCCCTCCCTCCTTCCATCCCCGCCCACGCTCCCTCCCTCACCCATCCCCCCCCGCCCACCTCCCCTCTCCTCCAACCTCCCTCCCTCCTCCCCAAACCCACCCCCCACCCAGCCTCCTCGCATCACCAGCCCGCCCGCACGACGATCGATAGTGTCCATTGTACTAGCACGCCCACCACGCACAGACGCCCCCGCCCGCCCGAATGAGCAGCCAAGGCAAGCGAGCGAAGAAGTTGCATCGAAGGCTCCCCGGTTTGCGAATCTGCAAGTTTTCCGTTGGCGGGCGCGAGGGGGAAGGGGGCGGCGCTGCGCTTGGTGTAATGCTCGGGTGGATATGGATATGAAGGCGTATGTATGTATGTATGTATGTATGATTATATGTATATATGTATTTATGTATGTATGTATGTATGAATGTATTTATGTATGTATGTATGTGTTTGCATGAATGCATGTTTGTATGAATGTATGTCTGTATGAATGTATGTTTGTATGAATGTATGTTTATATGTACGTTTATATGAATGTATATATGAATGTATTAATATGTACGTATATATGAATCTACGCATGTATTTATGTAAAAATAAACAGGGGGTAATATAATAGAGACTTTTATAATAATAATAATACAAACAAAAGCTAAGACAGAATCAAAACAAATATAATAGAACAAATATCTAAACATATTAAGAAAATATCCAAACAAGAAAAAAAAACTCACAAACGGTTCCCCAAAAATCAAGCGAGATTACAAACAGAAACAACGAGAAATGAAATGCAATTAATAAATATCTTTCTTTCGCAAGGGTACAAAGAAGAAGTCGAGAAGTTTTGGAACTATCAGTGGAGGAGGAAGCCAGCTGTTATCGGAGATCCCTGATGACGATGCTAAGCTTGTAGGAGGAGAGAGGAAGACGGGGAGAGAGACACAAAGAAAAAATACTGTACAAATATGTGTGTATATGTATGTGTTATGTATATATATATATATATATATATATAATATATATATATATATATATATATATATACCATATATACAAAACCACACGCATATAATCTATATATATGAATGGATGGATGGATGGATGGATGCTGTGTAGATGGAATGGAAGCAAGAGGGAAGTGGGAGAGAAAGAGAGAGGGAGAGACGAAGCAAGAGGAAGGAAGGAGGGAGAGGGGAGGGGAGGGAGAGGAGAGAGGGGGAGGGGAGGGAGAGGGAGAGGGGGAGAGAGGGGAGAGAGAGAGAGAGAGAGAGAGAGAGAGAGAGAGAGAGAGAGAGAGAGAGAGAGAGAGAGAGAGAGAGAGAGAGAGAGAGAGAGAGAGAGAGAGAGAGAGAGAGAGAGAGAGAGAGAGAGAGAGAGAGAGAGAGAGAGAGAGAGAGAGAGAGAGAGAGAGAGAGAGAGAGAGAGAGACAGAGAGAGAGAGAGAAGAAGAAAGAAAGAAAGAGAGGAAGAGCCAGAATCCCTCTCTGGCGTGGGAGGCCAAGAGCGCTGATCACCGAGAGTGGAGAGGCAGTCGAGTTAGTCCAGCGCCGAGGTAGTTCTCCTTTCCCTTTTACTGCAGGAGGAAAGTTGGGCTGTTACTCTCTCCGCCGGCCTCCCCCCCCCCCCGCTGGCGATCCTCCTCGTCATTTCAGAACGCACTGCTCTCGCCCTCGCGCTGATCCAGCCAAGAGGTCTCCCGGTCTCTTCCATGCTCATTCTGGCATGCGTACATATACATACATACATATATACATACATGTATGCATACTTACACACATACATATATGCATAATTACGTACATACATATATGCATACTTACGTACATACATATATGCAGACTTACATACATACATACATGCATTACATACATATGCATACTGCACATACATGCATACTTACGTACATACATATATGCATACTTACATACATACATATATGCATACTTACATACGTACATATATGCATACTTACATACATACATACATGCAGACATACATACAAACGTATATGCATACATATAAACACATATATAAGTCCATGCATACTTCGAACAAAAACCCAAACCAATTTTTCGTTCTCTTTCTATAAATCTTACTCTCCCTATCTCCTCCCCACGAACTAAATCCTCTCTCGCTTTCCTAAACGCATTTTTTTCCCTCCCCTCTCCCTTCCTCCTTCTTATCCCCCCTTCCTTCCATCCTGAGAGACAAGCGCCTGACCTGACCTCGGGGACGTCCCAGGTCGCCCGCCTTGCTCATTCCATCCCCTCTCTTGCAATTCTTAACCAAAAATGGATTTTTCGCTACAATAAACAAATAAATAAATAAATAAATAAATAAATAAATGGATATATATATACACACACATGTATATGTGTATGTGTGTGCGTGTGTTTTGTGTGTTTGAAACATTATGGTCACAGTCAAGAACTGCCGATACCCTAGCATAAACACCCACTTTCTTGACAAAGCAGAGTAACAACGGAAACAAATGATGGCCGAGCCTCCTCTAAATCAAAAGAAAGAAAGAGAAGCGACGAAAAAAAGAAAGGGAGAAGAAAGGGAAATTCAATAAGGGTTGCAGCTATTTCTGGCCCTTCTCGTCCCGCCGTCGAGATCAACATACCACCGCCTGACAGCGTGTTTTGCAACCCCCTTTTTCATTCCGAAAAGAGATAAAAAGGACGTGTAACGCCCTCCGACAGCTTTTCTTGCGGCTAAAATGAATAAAAAAGGGAAGACCCCGAGACTGGACAGAATCAAGAGAGAGAGAGAGAGAGAGAGAGAGAGAGAGAGAGAGAGAGAGAGAGAGAGAGAGAGAGAGAGAGAGAGAGAGAGAGAGAGAAAGAGTAACATCGAGTGCCAACTTTTTTGGAACACCCCTTCCCCCCCCCAAAAAAAAGTGATAACGCAGGCCTATCCCGCCACTATCGACATTTTTCTAAGTCCCGGAACCGTCTCGGGGATTTAACACCCCCACAACCTATAAGCCCAACCTCCAACCTCCAACCCCCAATCTCAACCCAGCCCCTAACATCCCTCAACCCCAGACTTCAACCCTCAATCCTTATCATCTTCCAACCCCAATCCCTAACCCCAACCCGTAACCCCCAAGCCCTAATTCCCCCAACCCCCATTCCCCAACCCGTAACCCCCAATCTTCTACCTCAACCCCAATCCCTAAACATCCTCCTACCTCTAACCCCAACCCCTAAGAGCCTTCCCCCAACCCCTAACTCCCACAGATACAATCCCCACCCACGGGGGTTTCTCGAAACACCCTTCTCCCGCCCACAAAAGCAAAAACTTTTTTTAGACACCACAACAATAAAAAAATATTTTTTTAGACACTACCACAAAAAAAATCCTTAAAAAATCAGACCGTTCCAAGCGTCACAGTCTACTCCAATGACCCCAAAAGGGATTACATAACAGTAACCAATGCGACGCACAAATCCCAGTGCCATCCCCATCGGCTGCGAACCTTTTACGGCGTTTTAGCTCTGCCGAAGTCAAGTCCTTGTATACGTGGCTTCAATGGCTTACGTAAAAGGTTCATCTCTAAAAATTGAGAAAGATGAAAGCTACTAAAATAAAAGAGAATGTAAGGGTTCTCAAGCGAAGGCAGGAAAACAAAGGAAGAGAAAATAAAGAAATAAAAGAGAAAGTAAGGGTTCTCAAGCGAAGACAGGAAAACAAAGGAAGGGTGAATAAAGAAAATGATGAATTAAAACAAAATAAATAGGAATGTAACAAAATGAAAGAGAATGTCAAGATATAAAAACGAAATCAAGAAGGGAAAAAAAACTTAGGTTACCAAAAACAGACGGCACAAATGAAAAACAGACAGACAGACAGACAGAAAAACAGACAGCCAGCCAAACACGCGCACACGCACATGCACACACACACTCAAGACTAACAGACAGACACCCTCGCGCCATCGAAGCGCGTGATACAATCGGCGTCGCGGTGTTGCAGCGGCCAGAGTGCCCCCCCCCCCGAGTCAATGTTTCCGCTGCAGACCCGCTTTGCTTTCGCCACGACAACTTTACTCTGTGATTCCGACGGACTTTTGTTGTCGGCCGTGTCACCGACCCTCGCTTCGGCGGTAATGTGCTGCTCCAAAGGGTCTGTTTGCAAGGTTGTACTCTCGCGTGAGTCTCTGTGTTGGTCTGCCTGCGCACTGATCAGTTTATGAATCATTGTCTTTCTTTAGCTTCCTTCTTTCCTCATCCTCCTTGCTCGCGTTCGACCTCTGTGTTTGCCCTTGGCTCTGTCTCCCTCTTTCTCTCACTCCCTAACTCCCTCCCTCCTTTATCCATAAAAAAAATCATACACACGTTACCTCCTCACTCCCTCCTACCGTTCCACACAAGCACACACACACACACACACACACACACACACACACACCTCCCATCCCCCCAACACAAATACACGCACACAATCAGAATCCTCTGCAATATGCTCATTAAGCTTTTAAAGTTGTCGGGTTCATCATGACGCCGTATCGCCCTTTGTCCCAGTTCCTTCTTCTTTCGCTCAGTCCAATCTTTCCCACCGATTCAGTTAACGGGGCGAGAATTAATCATGCTGCGTCCAGATTCGAGGTTGCGAATCTTGATTGACCTGAGTCAGACCCTTCGTGATGATGATGGTGGTCGGGGTGGTGGTAGCAACAGCGGTGGTGGTTATGATGGGGTGGCGGTGAAAAGGTAGTGGCGGTTGTGATAATGATTGTGGTGGTGATGGTGGTTATGCTTGACGGCAACAGTTTTGGTTACTGGCTGTGGTAGTAGTGACGGGAGTTGTAAAGGCTGTGATAAGGGTTGGAATGGTAATATCAACGACGACATAATCAGTATCTATTCATCCATTCTTTTTCTCCTTCCTCTGCATTTCATGTCACGAACAATATTCCCCGCACGCACGCCCGTATCCACACCGAGATCTCACAGCTGGAGTAAATCATCGCGTAGTTAAGCGTCAAGCAGGAGCATCGGCTGGACACAGGTAAATATAAATAAGAACCGGCAACTACCCACTGATATTTCCAGGAACAATTGCCAATTAAAACAAAATCACAGCCGCGGTGCCGTTGCCCAATGACACTAAATTGGGTTTCAAAAAAGGATACGTTTCACAAATTACGTACGAATTCGATCCTTAAACGGGGACGTCCAATAATAAATATGACACGCAATCTAAAATTTTTTTTTCCATCACATCAAACGTTTTCCTCTCAAAGCTTACGGTCTGTAATAAAAAAAACTAATGAATTCGCTTCGATATCAATGACCTTGCTTCTTTTTTTATCCATAAAAGCCGCGTGGTTGTCAGCTTACCTCGGCTTTCTAGGCGTCACGACACGTAACCTTCAAGGCCGTCGATATCGATACAGGAACGTCCCTTCAGAACTTCAGCTCCCAATTATAATCTTTGAAAGGAATAAAAGCAGCAGCGTGGGACGTGATTCCCCGAAGTCCCCCCCCCCCCTCCCTCTCGATGGGACAGGTCACGTGATCTACCACCCTTAACAAAATACAAAACAATGGGAAAACAAACAATAACAACGACAACAGCAAGTCGGCCACACCCAGGTATCGACAACACGCGGCCTCCTCCTGGGCCTCACAAGGAGCTCCTCGTGACGAATTCCCAGGACATCGATACCGCGACATCGACGTTCCTTGCACGTGGGAAGTTCGGAACGCATTTCGCCTCGTCCAGAAGCAGAGATCTTCACGACATAAACAGAGGCATTATGCTAGAGGGACATAGAGACTGGAGGTGCCATAAAGACTAGCAGTACCATATATACAAGAGGTACCGTATAGACTACAGGTGCCATACGAACCGGGGGTGTCATACAGACCAGCAGTGCCATTCAGACCAGCAGTGCCACACAGACCAACCACCGCCTCCCCGTCCAAACAAACCGCGTGCCTTAAACACGCGCCAGCACACCATCGGCCCCTGACACGCGATCCCAACATCCGTCGACGGCAGTGCCAGGCACGGAACTGTATGCAGTCTTCCCGCCCGAGACACTACTATGCCAAGATTTCTCTACACTCGGTGTCATTCTTTTTCCATTCTGGGCAGTAGATACCAAAGTATAAGGTGCATCCTCCTCCTCCTTTTTTCCCTCTTCATCATCATCTTTTTCTTCAGCTTCTCCTATTTCTCATAGAAGAAAAAAGTGAAGCTCATGTCCCATCTTTCAATAAAATCAATCCAAACAGTTGCACAAATAACCCACCTTACTAAATTTAAATAAACTGATATGGCCATTATGGAAAGGTAAAAAATAACTAAAATAAAACAAAAACACCTTTCAGAAATAACAATAATATATCAATAGTTTCCCCCGACCTTTCCATAACACGCACGCACGCACGCACGCACGCACGCACGCACACACACACACACACACACACACACACACACACTTCCCGATGCGGGGTGAGAGTGCTTGTAACTGCAGTCGTAAATAAAATGACATCCTTGAGGGTGATCTCTGCTTGGAGATGCCATGCACGTGCGATGGTCTCGGGAGAGGGGGGGGGTTGAGGGGGGGGGGGAGGGGGAGAGGAGAGAGGGGAAGGGAGGGGAGAGTAAGGAACAGAGTGAGGGGAAGAAGGATTAAATAGGGGGGAAGCAGAGGGAGGGAAGGGTTAAAAAGGGGGAGGGAGGGAGCAAAAAGAGGAGTTAAAAGGCAGCAGAGGATGGTTCAGGGACGAGAGAGAAAAGGGATAAGAGGTGGAAGGGGAGAAAGGGGTGGAAGAGGGGAGGGATGGGGAAGGGGAGAAAGGGGTGGAAGAGGGAGGGAGATGGGGAAGGGGAGAAAGGGGTGGAAGAGGGAGGGAGAAGGAGAAGGGGAGAAGAGGGAGGGTTGAGGGTACAAGCAATAACGAGAGACGCCCGACGCACGCATATTACGCCACGTGAACAGCGACAACAATTTACCCCGCTCAAGCTGCCTGCCACGATAACCTAGTACGTACAAGTTGCTAGCATCCGCACGCCAATAAATCCCAGACCAGCACACAACGCAAAAAAGTACGGACATGCAAGTACACCATTCCAGTGCGAACAAAAACAATAATAACCTCTTGCACACATTTCGCCAGCATGCGCACAGCAATAAATCCCCAAACAAACACACGCAACAAAAGTACGCCGACGCGCAAATACACCATTCCTGCGCGAGGAGCATAAAGAAGCACGAAAAAATGAAAAAGCAATTTTCGCAGAAGGAAAACAAAGAGCCAAAGGAGACGAGAACAGACGAGCGAAATCGCATAGGATGAATAGGGTCCCAGGCTTGCGAGCGCTTTATTGCTAACATTGCATTTGTTATTGTACTCTTGAACAGGTGGGTGGGGGGGACAGGGGAGGGGAGGGGATAGGGGTTTTGGGAATGGGAGGGGGTAGGAGGATGGTAAGAGGACATGAGGATGGGGAGTGGACAGAGGATGGGGAGGACTGGGAGGGGGAGGGGGAGGGGGAGGGGAAGGGGAGGGGAGGGGTAGGGGTTTTTGGGGAATGGGAGGGGTAGGAGGATGGGAAGAGGACATGAGGATGGGGGGGGGGGGAGGAGGGGAAGGGGAGGGGGAGGGGAAGGGGAGGGGAGGGTGATAGGGTTTTGGGGGAATGGGAGGGGGTAGGAGGAAGGGAAAAGGACATGAGGATGGGAAGGGGACAGGGAGGGGGAGGGGACAGGGGAGGGGGAGGGGACAGGGGAGGGGGAGGGGACAGGGGAGGGTGAGAGTGATAGGGTTTTGGGGAATGGGAGGGGTAGGAGGAAGGGAAGAGGACATGAGGATGGGAAGGGGACAGAGGAGGGGGAGGGGACAGAAGGAGGGGGAGAGGATGGGATTTGGGGAATGGGAGGGGGTAGGAAGGACACGAGGATGGGGAAGGGAATGGGGAGGGAAGGGTGGTAGGAGGACAGGAAGAGGACAGAGAGATTGGAAGGGGGAAAGGGACACGGGGATAGGGCAGGAGGGATGAGACAGGTGTAGGGGGATGAGGAGAGGACATGAGGAAGGGAAGGGGGTAGGTGGATGGGAGAAGAGTCAGAAGGCCGGGGAGTGACAGGAGAATGGGTAGGGGACACAAGGAGGAGGACGGATAAAGGAGTCGCAGGATAGAAGGAGTGGGATGGGAGGGGGGGAAAGGGGATAAGAGAATTGGGGATAAGGCTTGAAAGATGTGTATGTGTGCTATAGTGAGTGTGAGTATGTGCCGTATGTGGTGTGTACGCGTATGCGGTTGTCTGGGTCTGATTATGCGTATGCGATTGAGCAAGTGGTTGAGAGGAGAGAGAGAGAGAGAGAGAGAGAAGAGAGAGAGAGAGAGAGAGAGAGGAGAGAGAGAGAGAGAGAGAGAGAGAGAGAGAGAGAGAGAGAGAGAGAGAGAGAGAGAGAGAGAGAGAGAGAGAGAGAGAGAGAGAGAGAGAGAGAGAGAGAGAGAGAGAGAGAGCGTGCTTACGCTTGCTCTCATTTGGTCTTACTTGCTACCCTTAGCTCTCCATTACCTTACCTTTCTCTAATTTACTAAGTGAGTGAGTGAGTATAAGAAGAAGTGAGCGAGTGAGAGTACGAGAGCTGGGCGTTTTCATTAGTGCGCGAGGGCGTGAAAACGAAATGCCGAATAAGTAGGCGAGCGCGGACGTTCGTGGAGGCGAGAGCTAATGCGAGCGTGATAGCGAGAGAGCGAGCGTGTGTGTTGCGCGCTCGTGGAACGGAAAGAGGCGAGGCGACCGGCGACTGCCAACGGAAGCCCTCGCGTCGCCACTGGCCTCCTATTCCAGTCAACACAGCCGGCCATCAACTCCCTTGGCTCTTGTCCTTCTCCTCGATCCATGCGCTTTAGACTCCATTACCTGCTCTCACTCGCTTCACCTTGCCTCCCACTTGGTCTAACCTATTCTCAATTGCATTTCACTTGCTTTTCACTTACTCTTCATTTGCTTCATTTACTCTTCACTTGTTTCTCACTTACTTTCATTTGCTTTTCACTTGTTCTTACTTGCTGTTCACTTGTTCTCACTTGCTAAATCTTGCTCTCATTTGCTTTACCTTGCTTTCACTCGGACTCGTTCGGTCTCGCTTTTATCTTCCCCTCGCTTGCTCTCACTTGCTTTAACTAGTTCTTACTAGCTCTTACTTGCTATCCTTTGCTATCTCAGTTATTTCACCTTGCTCTCACTTCCCCCTTTTCTTTTTACTCTAATTTGCTCTCCCTTGCCCTAACTTGCTACCCCTTGCCCTAATTGACTCTCCCATCTCCTCGTTCATCCCTACTTGCTCCAACTTGCCCCAGATATTCCCCCTCGGCCTTCACCCCCCCCTTCCTATAAATCCGGCCCGCGTGCACCTAACTGTCCCGCCCCGAGCGCCTTCACCCGCAAGGGGCCGCCGGCAGGAGAAGGCGCCAACTTCAACGGCCGAGGGAAATTTTCCGGCGAGCATCATTTCCGCCGGCGGGAGCGAGTTCACGCGGACCGACTTCGGACTTTCTCGCTCTGTTGCGCGAGGCCGTTGGGAACTTTGTCTTTCGTCTCTCTTTCTCTCTCTCTCTCTGTTCTTCTCTCTTTCGCTTTCTATGCTTCTGGCTCTTGACTTTCTATTTATATCTCCCTCTCCCTCTCTCTCCTTTTCTCTCTATCTCCCTTTCCCTCTCCCTATCTCTCTCTCCCTCTCCCTCTCCCTCTCCCTTCTCTCTCTCTCTCCCTCTCTCTCCCTCTCTCTCTCTCCTCTCCCTTCTCTTCTCTCTCTCTCTTCCTTCTCTCTCTCTCTCTTCCTTTCTCTCTCTCTCTCTCTCCCTATCTCTCCCTTTCTCTCTCCCTCTCCCTCTCTCCCTCTCCCTCTCTCCCCCTCTCTTGCCTTTCTCTCCTCTCCTCCTCTCTTTCTTTCTCTCTCTCTCCCTCTCCCTTCTCTCTCTCTCCCCTCTCTGCCTTTCTCTCTCCCCCTCTCTCCTTTTCCTCTCTCTCCCCCTCTCTCCCCTCTCTCTCCCCCTCTCCCTTTCTCTCTCTCCCCCCTTTCTCTCTCTCCCCCCTCTGCCTTTCTCTCTCTCTCTCTGCCTTTCTCTCTCTGCCTTTCTCTCTCTCCCTCCCCCTCTCTCATTCTCCCTCACACAATCACAGTCTCAAGCAGACAGAGAGAGACAGAGAGACTGACCGACAGACCAAGAGAACGAGGATGGACGGGGAAAGAGAGAGAAAAAAAAAAAGATTTTGAATAAATAAAAGGTTTTCGTGACAAAGACCCAATAACGATCAGGCTGCGGACCTCGGCTTCACACGGAGGGAGAGGCCACCCTCCTCGCACCTTTCCCGCCCCCAGTCTACCTCCAATCCAGCCCTAATGTACCCCCAATCCACTTCTAATCTAGCCCCAATCCAAATCCTCCCCCAAGAGAAGGACAAGAGAAAACTCAATGAATCTTGGCCTCGAATGACCTCCGTTTATCGATGTGAAAAGCGAACTAAATAATAATAATAAAGATGACGACAATAAAACATAATAACACAGTTACAATGATGATAATAAGAAGGAAAATAAACATAATGATAATAAATAATAAAAATAACGATAATCATAATAAAAAAATACCAATAAAATGCCAATAAAAAATCTACTACTATTACTAACAGCAATAACAAAAAACAACAACAATAATAATAATAATAATAATAATAATAATAATAATAACAACAACAACAATAATAATAATAATAAATAATAATAATAATAATAATAAATAATAATAATAATAATAATAATAATAATAATAATAAATAATAATAACAATACTAATAACAACAAATAATAATATCAATAATAACAAAACAATAATAATTAAAAAATAATAATGATAATAACAATAATAGTAACAATATCAAAACAACAACAACAACAATAATAATAATAGTAATAATAGTAACAATAACAAAACAATAATAACGATACTACTACTACTACTTCTACTACTACTAATAATAATAATAACAATAACAAAGCAATAATAATATTAATAATAATAATAATAACAATAATAATAATAATAATAATAATAACAACAACTGTGAATGCGAGCGGCCGACTCCCGTAGGCCACTTGGTTATCGTCCGGCCGCTTCCTGTCCTTCGACTGATAACCAATTAACGGAAATGTCCAATATGATAACATCCCGGGATCCCCCATCTAACTCCCCCCCTCTCCCCCTCGCCCCCTCTACACAATCCTAACCTTCGGATATACCCTTTACCACATAACCGCCCCCCCCCCACTTATGGAGGTCCACCACTTACATACCCCCCCACCCCACCATGTTCTTTCACTCGTCCCGCTCTTACTTTTAAAAAGCGGGTGGGAGGAGTGAGGGAGAGGAAACAAGAGTGAGAGCGTGAGTGTGAGCAGGAAAGGGAAGGAGAGAGAAAGAGAGAGTGGGAGTGCCGATGAAAGTGAGAGAATACGTGCAGAGGGTCAGGAAGGGGAAGAGAGAGGGAGGGGAGTGGGAGGGTTTAGATTTTAGATTTAGATTTAGTTATAATTCCATTTGTTACAGTGGATATTTTTTGCTGTAACATACTGTCCGTTTTATTTTGCTTTCAAATCTCCCCCTGTGTACTAGGGATGGCCGGGGTTACCATCCACAGGCCGCGCGCGGGATTGAACGCAGGTCTGCAAGATTGCTAGACCAACACGCTAACCGCTGCGCTAGCACAACACAGGGAGAGTGAGGGAGAGAGAGAGACCCACAGATAAACGGAGAAAGAGAAACCATAGAAGAGAGAAAGAGAAACCCAGATAGACAGAGAGAGAAGAGAGAGAGAGAGAGAGAGAGAGAGAGAGAGAGAGAGAGAGAGAGAGAGAGAGAGAGAGAGAGAGAGGAGAGAGAGAGAGAGAGAGAGAGAGAGAGAGAGAGAGAGAGAGAGAGAGAGAGAGAGAGAGAGAAAGAGAGAGAGAGAGAGAGAGAGAGAGAGAGAGAGAGAGAGAGAGAGAGAGAGAGAGAGAGAGAGAGAGAGAGAGAGAGAGAGAGAGAGAGAGAGAGAGAGAGAGAGAGAGAGAGAGAGAGTCGGAGGTAAGAGTAGGAGTAGGAACAGGAGTAAGAGTAAGAGTGGGCGCAGGATTAGGGGAGGGAGTGGGAGTGGTCGGCATGACGGCTATCGACTGGGCAAAGAGCCATCGCGGCCGGAGGTCAGGGACTTCCGCTTCCGTGCGCGCTCTTCCTCTCGTTCCACCTGCCTCTGCCTGCCTGAAGGGAACTATGCAACGCTATGCAACTTATGCAACGCTATGTAACTAAGCCAATATTATGCAACTTACCCAACGGAGGTATTAAACAAAGACTTTGCATCCTATCGCGACGAGCAAAACACGCGGGCGACCGTTTTCTCAACAAAGGCCATATTTCGAGCGCACACGAGAGGCCCGACTCTAAAACATCGAAGCCTCCTTATCTCCAAAAGCTTGAGAAACCCCGTAGAGCTTCCCACCTCCAGCTTCTACCACAAAGCACAGAAAACAACGCAAGCCTTTTTCGCGAGCAGCCAAATCACTTCCCAATCCACGTTGCATTGCAGTCAAGGGAATTTCCTCCCCTCCCCCATTCATCCGATTTCTTTCCACAAATCATCCACGGTATTGCAAGAAAGCGTGTGCAGTTCATCTTATTTCGAGAAAACTGCTCTAAACGCCAACGATTTAGCAATTCATATCTAAATACTGAAGTGCCGAGGCTGTGTCTCTTCAATATGCAACATCGGACCCGAAACAGTCGCATCATGGTCATGCACTCTTGCGACCGATCATACATTTACATGCAAATTCGTCATCCGCATAATCTCCATTTGCATTCAATAACTAACCGCGCCGCTGTCCCGGACCTGTCCTCAAATTTCACTTTAACCTTTAAAACGACAGGTGACATGATGATACCAGCGCCGAAGGCCACGGCGACGGCTGCAGGTTTTCTAAATACGCATTGCTGCTGATATTAATACAACGACAACTGCAATTACTACTATGTCTACTCTTACTACCGCTACTACTACTGCTATACTACTTTTACTATTACTACTACTACTACTTTTACCACCATTACTACTACTTACTACTTCTACTACTACTACTACTACTACTACTACTACTACCATACTTCTACTACTACTACTACTATTAAATACTAAGACTATTACTGTAACAAAATATGTGTGTGTGTTGCGATGTGATGTAATGTGAGGTAGCATGATGTGCTGTGTAGGGATATGAAGTGTGATGTAGTGTGATGAGATGAACTGCGACGTGATGAGGTGCGACGTGGTGTATGCGTGTGCTCATGTGCAAATATGAAGGAGGGATGCAAGAGCAGACTGTAATCGGACGTAAAACAGGCTGGCAGGCCGCGCTGGTTTGGAAACACGCACACCTATCACTCTCGCCCTTGCTAATCCTCTCCTACCCTCACACTCCCCCTTCTCTCCATCCTCCTCCTCCTCCTCCTCCTCCTTTCTCTCTCTCCCCCACCTCCTGATACTCATCTCCCGCTTCTTTTCTCTTCTTCCTCCTCCCGCCATCTCTCCTCCTTTTCCTCTTCCTATCTCTCGTCTAACACCACCTCCTATCTCTCCTCTTCCCCCTTCCTCCTCCTTTTCCTTCTTCCATCTTCCATCCTCTGAACTCTACCTCTTCCTCCACACCCACATCCTCTCCTCCCTCCCTCTCCCGCCTCTCTCTCCTTCCCACCTTCCTTTGCCACCTCTACCTCCTCCTCTCTCCTCTCCCTCCCTCCACACCCACCTCTCCCTCCACCCCTCCCCTCCCCTCCACACCCCTTCCTCCACCCCCTCCCCCTTCCTCCACACCCACCTCTCCCTCCCTCCCTCTCTCTCTCTCTCTCTCTCCTCTCCCCTCCACCTCCTCTCCCTCCTCTCCTCTCCTCTCCTCCTCTCCCTCCCTCTCCCACCTCCGCGTCAACACTCCCTTCAGCGTCCCCTTGTCAAATCCTTCCCGCTGATTCCCCCCGCCCGAGTAACGAGTCAGCAAATCTTCGCGGTCTTCCTCGCGCGCGCCTTTCATGTCCCTCCTCTCTCTCTCTCTCTCTCTCTCTCTCTCTCTCTCTCTCTCTCTCTCTCTCTCTCTCTCTCTCTCTCTCTCTCTCTCTCTCTCTCTCTCTCTTCATTCTAGTCGCGGGAGGTCGGAGGTTGGGAGGAGAGGGTGGAGGAAGAGGGGATAAGCAGAGAGGGAGGGAGGAGGAAGGTAGGAGGGGGGAGAAGAGGGAGGGAGGAGGAGGGAGGGAGGGAGGGAGGGAGGGAGGGAGGGAGGGAGGGAGGAGGGAGCGGGGAGGAGGAGGGTGGGTGAGGGCTGGAGATGAAAGGAAGAGTGTGAAGAGAAGGGAGGAGAAGGGTGGGGGAAGATAACAAGAGAAGGGAAGGGGGGAGAGGAGGGGGAGGGGGGAAGGAAAAGAGAGGAGGAGGAAGCGAAAGGAGAAGGGAGGAGGAGGAGGAGGTGGAAGAGAGGGAGGAAGGGCAGGAGAGAGGGAGGGAGAGGGGAAGGAGGAGGGGGTGGGGGTGAGGGTGGAGATGAAAGGCAGGGAAGGAGGAGGAAGGAGGAGGAGGAGGAGGCAGGGAGGGTAAGGGCGAAGATGAAAGGAAGTGTGAAGAGAGGGAGGAGAGGATGGAGGAGGAGGGTGGGTGAAGATAACAGAAGGGAGGGGGGGGGGAGGGGGAGAAGGAGAAGAGAGGAGGAAGAGGGAGCGAAGGAGAAAGGAGGAGGAGGAGGAAGGAGGAGGTGGAAGAAGAGGAGGCTGGGGAAGGGAGGAAAAGAGATGGTGGGAGGGGAAGGGGGGAGGAGGAGATGGAAAAAGGGAAGGGAAGAAGAATGGGAAGCGATGAAGACAAAGAGAAAGGGACAGGAAGCAAGAGGAGAAAAGAACGAACGAACGATAGACAAGGGAGACTGACATGGAGGAAGGAGGAGCAGGAAGGAGAGGGAAGAGGGGAAGGAAGGCGAACGAGGGAGGCAAGGGCGGCATAAAGAAAACAAAGAATACAGAGAAAGAAAATAAAAACGATGGCCATATCAACATTACATACACTGAAATGATAGTAATATAAATACAAATTACAATCAGCAATAACAATGACAGCGATAATGATAACATAAAAATAAGTGGCTAGTAATGGTAATAAAACAAATTGTAACATGAAGGATAGTAATGACAATAACAATCGCAATAATAATAAATGGAAGAAAAATAACAACATAATAATAATATCATCAAAATAATATACGAGAACAAGCACATCAACACTAACACGAACACAAGATCATAATAAAAAAATAACTACATGCACTCAGAGAGCGCATACCTCCGTCATGGCAATAGGGTCACTGATACAGGAAAATATTCATGCTCGAAGTTTTACGTTAGAATCACCGTTCTCAAGTATACTGGTGTCGTCCATAAACATAACCTCCTTGGTGGAGGTGATAAAAGTAATGATAATGATAATAGTTACCACTGTGCATAGGATTAACTGATTAAAAAAATCCTGGATCCGGATCACCACCAAAATTCAATGAAATCTAAGTTAGGCTAAGACACACATCTGGTAAAAAAAATTAAAAATCTGTTAATAACATTTAGTTATCCTCAAAATAACCGACAAGCAAACAAACTAACCGACGTTACCCAAAACATAACTTCCTTGGCAGAAGTAATAACAACCACAATATCAAAATAATCCACAACAACATGCACACCAACATCACCACCAACGACAAGAACGGCAAACCGACAATAATAATACCACCATCGCCACAACCGCCATAAGAAGCAAAACACAATCAACCCTGGCCAGACATACGGGGAAAAGGGCCGGCGGTGCCAAGGCCAGGCGCAGCTCTCACGCTGGCCTTTAAGTCCATTCAGACAGCCACTGAAACACTGCCTAATTCATCGCACCAATCATCTAAAATTAACACAGTCTCATGTGTCGATTAAAATTATATGGATTGTTATTTGGACAGCGAGAACGAAGACACACACACACACACACACACACATACACATAAGTACACACACAGAGAGAGAGAGAGAGAGAGAGAAGAGGAGAAGAGAGAGAGAGAGAGAGAGAGAGAGAGAGAGAGAGAGAGAGAGAGAAGAGAGAGAGAGAGAGAGAGAGAAGAAGAGAGAGAACGAGAGAGAGAGAGAGAGACGAGAGAGAAACTCTATCCACGTCCTGGAGATGTTTATAATGCGCAAAGTGAGAGGAATGTGTATACAATGTAAATCTATCTGTATGACTTTCCTTACTTTTATGTAAACATTCATCCCTTTATTCCACCAACCAAATTTATTTAAAATGCCGATTTTCTTCCCATCTTCAATCTTCCTATACAAATATCTAATTCACTCTTTGATTTTACGTACCTATCCACTTTATCTTCTATCATCACCCAGCTGTCCGATATCTTCATATGCACAACCTCGCGCAGTCGAAACTGACCAATCGGAATCAACAATATCATTTTCGAAACTGTAGCTTCAACTTCCCCATATACAAAACCGGACTGGTTGCCAAATTAACTTACTCTCGTCAAAACAATCACCTCCCCCTTAAAAAAATCAATCAAATCAAAAATAAACAAATAACGACAAGCGAAAAACAAAAACAACAATCTTACCCCCCCCCGAAAAAATTAGACAAACAAAAAACAAAAAATAATGCGAAGAAATGAGACAAACTTCCCCCAGTCGCGTCTCGCAAAAAAAAGACCAAGGGGGTAAACAACGGAAGCAAGGAAGGCCGGCCGTAACGTGCATCCGCATTCTGAAATCATTTACTGCTCGATCATCGGCCCTATAAGCTTCCGTTCCCGGAGGAGAAGAGAAGACGGGGAGAGGCCGGAGGGATGGTGGAGGAGTGAAAGGGAGAAAAGGGTAGGGGAGGGAGAGAGAGAAATTTGAGGATGAAGAGAAAGGGAGGAGATAGGGATGGAAGGAGGCGAGACACGAGAAGAGACGAGAGCAGAAGAGAGAGAGAGACGAGAGAGAGAGACGAGAGAGAGAGAGAGCAGAGAGAGAGAGAAGAAGACGAACGAGAGAGAGAGAGAAGACGAGAGAGAGAGAAGAGAGAGCGCAGAGACGAGCGCTGCGGCAAATCTGGTGACATAGCTTGTCCCGTTACGAGCGATGTCACTAACAGCTGCACAGCCTCCGCTCAGCAGGTTCAGATCAGCAGACCTTCAACCTCCCATTTTCAAAGAGCTTTAGCACGGATACAATATTTTGTGGCAAGGAACTTGTTCATCTTGTTGAAATAGATGAATAATTCATAAATCAGTTCAAATATTTAGCTAATATGTTATTTCATCAAGTTCTTCTAAACAAACATTGTGTAACAAAAAATCTTTAAAAGAGAGAGAGAGAGAGAGAGAGAGAGAGCGAAGAGCAGAGAGAGAGACGAGAGAGAGAAGAGAGAGAGAGAGAGAGAGAGAGAGAGAGAGAGAAGATGAGAAACAGAGAGAAGAGAGAGAGGAGAGAGAGAGAGAGAGAGAGAGTGAAGTGAGTGAGGAGCTGAAGTGAAGTGAGTGAGTGAGTGCAGTGAGTGAGTGAGTGAGTGAGTGAGATGAAAGTGGAAGTGAGTGGAGTGAGTGAGTGAGTGAGTGTGGTGTGTGTGCAAATGAGTGACGAAAGTGATTTAATTTACAAAAGCACATACCCTCCAAACCCCCACGGTGCACAAACGCGGGCCGCCACCTGCCACAGAACCCCCATCAGCTGACGGACGCTAAACTGCGGCCCACAAAACGTACGGCATCCAACAAACAATTCCTAGAAGTGCTTACGGCATGACTCCATTAGTTCACTGCAAATGCAACGTCGACGGGCTTGAACATCGACGCATTTCGCACGTGGCCGGAAAGCCATATCATCTCGTTCATTCATATCACTCTTTGCCTACATTCGTCGTCCATTAACATTTACGTCTCTATCAGAATGGGGGACACAAGTATGAAGAAGAGAAAATCGATGAACCGGACGAATGGGAGACGAAAGCAAGGGGGAAAACTAGGCGCGGGAGGCGAGCAGACGAAAGGTAAAAAAAGGAAAATGTAAAACTAAGTACTGATCTTCAACCTCAACGTCTCTCTTGCAATTTCATTTCGTTTCCCGTTCTTTCTCTCCTCTTCTCTCCTAAGTTCTTTCGCTAGGAAAGATCTGGCCGCAGCGAAGGGAAGGGAGTGGGAATGGAGGGAGAATAGGAGAGAAAGGGAGGGAGGAGGGAGAAACAGGAGAGAAAGGGAGCGGAAGGAAGGAAGCGATGGGAGGGAGCGGAGGGAGCGATCCGGAGGGAGGTAGAGGAGAGGGAGAGGTAGAAGGAGAGGAGAGGGAGAGGAGCAGGGAGAGGGGAGAGAGAGAGGGAAGAGAGAGAGAGAGGGGAGAGGGAAGAGGAGAGGGAGAGGAGAGAGAGGGAAGAAGAGAGGGAGCGAGCGAGCGAGCGCGAAGCTGAGAGAGAGGAAGAGAGAGAGAGCAGAGAGAGAGAAGAGAGACGAGCGAGGAGAGAGAGAGAGAGAGAAGAGAGAGACTGAGAGGAGAGCAGAGAGAAAAGAGAGAACCTGTAAAAAAGAAGAAGAAACGAGAAGAGCAGAGTGATAGAAAAAAAGAGAGAAAAGACAGGAAACCCGAATTCCGTGAGAGTTGCCGAACCAGAAGCAGCATGCGCCGTATCTTGTGACATGAAAGGCAATCTCGTCAGAAAAGTAATATCATCTTATCCGAAATATGTCTACAGTGTTTCCCGTCCCACCACCCTCTATCCCCGCCCCCTCCCTCCCTCCTCTCCCTCTTCATCCCTCCCTCCCTCGCTTCACCGGCTCATTCAAATACACATCCCCCACCCCACTCCCTCCTTCCCTCACCCTCTCCTTTCCATTCCCGCTCCCACGCCACTCCATCCGAACCGTGGAACAGGCGCGCAAAGAGGGCGAGACACTTTTCTCAGGTTACTGTGTATTTCCGAACTCTCGGGTAATCCTATCGATGATTGGATAAAAAAGCAAAAAAAAATGGTGTAAGGAAAATATTAGCGTCAAAGAAGATGAGATCATGATGAGGCAATAATAACAAGAATATATAATCACAAATGGTAATAATGATTTATGATGATTGATGATAGATTTGCTTTAAAATGCACAGCAGAATTTAGTGAATTATAATCAATATAAGTTTTCTGTTTCTCTTTTTTCGCCTTCTAAATCCCTTTTATGGCTGCCACTGGCCAGGTCTCCCTCTGATATTTTTCATGGGTATCTTCCTCTTTCCTTATCCCCTTCTGGACGTCCATCTTGCTTTTTCCCTCCCCTCTCTCGGCC